>OY804599.1:31184696-31329087 GCA_963680895.1 Fragum sueziense
TTCGTTTTTGTACCAAATACGGTCCGACAAAGCTGCATGTACGATGTTTATGCTGAAAAGCGACGAATTATTTGACTTTCAGGAGGGTATGTCGGCTCTACATCTAGCTGCTGAACAAAGATGGGAATGTTGTCTCAACTTTCTACTACAGAATAAAGCTGATCCCAATATACAAAATACGGTAAATATTACATTTGTCTACATAAATTAATAAATTATTCCACCACCTTACTTAGTTTGCTTTCTTAGACATAAACTCCCCTTTTCACACGCTGAATTTTATCATTATTTCTTCAAGTCTATAGACCACTCCGATTAAAAAAAAAGGTTTTAAAAAACTGAAAGAGTTTTGCGAATGTTGGGGTAGGTACAGAACCCAAGAGTTATCGGTACCTGTCGAATCTTTTTAGTTGTATAAAATCGGGTTTTATATGATTTGATATACATCTTACCATAAAGCTTGGAATTTTTATAAATTTGCATAGAAAATTGGCCTTTCGATTTTAGCCTTTTAGGCAGATTTCTTGCAGAGGTCCTTTGTGTACATAACATCACAGAGAATATAAAGGGAAAAGAAGGCAATGCTGATTACGATAATTTTCCACAATGTAGGTCTAATTTCATAATTTGAAACACAGGTCATTAAGGTAGAATACCCGTAATGTGGCTATTTTGAAATTCATATGACTTCTGCTTTTTTTCGAGCGCCGCCGCCGAATGTTTTCGTCTATGCCCGAATAATTCCGACGTCGCGCGAATCTCATTAAGGATGGACTACGTTGATAGTATTTCTCGACGAGATGTATGTGTATTATACTTTACAGAAATCTGGGATGACACCACTCATGATTGCTGCCGCAAACGGAGACACAAAAATAGTCGAGAATCTACTTCGTGCTGGAGCTGAAATCATTCTGGAAGACTTTGTGAGTCACAATACGAATTTATAATTGAGCCGGGATCTGGAAAACGTCCCTTGTAGCATTTGAGATTTTCCTGTTTCGAGATCATTGTGTGACTAGGTGCAGTCTGGCATGGATATATGCTACTCTCATATGGTTGCTGCAGACCATAGTTAAGCTATTAGAGAACAACATGGTTCCTGGTCAGACTGCGTGTATACGCAGGCTGATCTGGAACCATGTTGGGCTCAAAAGCCTCGAAGGACATTTTCCAGACCCTGGCTCAATATTGAGAATTGGATAAACACTGTAGTGGGCTACTTTCTTAACCTATTCGTGTTTTTGTCCTTTCAAATCTCCTGGAATAATAAGCAAAGGAGCAAAACTACTGTAATAAAATTGTATAAAAGAAAAAAAGAAAAAAAGTATAAAAAGTGTAAATTGTTTGACGCTAAATATAACTTGTGTGTATGTTGTATTCCTTAGCCCATGCTGACTGATCATGATCCATATTGGTCTTTAATGGCTGATCCACACCATCTGTAGCAACAATTGGAAGACAACATAGATCCTGATCAACCTGAATCTTCACAAAACAGTCTAGCTTTACGATGGTTTCATAAGCCTTTACTAATGACCCCCCCTGATCTCCACTCGTATAAGGCCAGGTAAAATAAATTGTGTGGGTCAGGTTACATATGAGGGGAAAATAGGGTAGATAGGGCGGCTCTTTCTTTTCTTTTCCTTTCTAATTTCATTTTACGTGGGATTTTTAGAATGTTGTCGTTAGCATATTTTCTATGGTTTTGGCTGTGATATAAATAAAAAACAACAACAAAAACAATTTGCTGTTTGTTTTCAGGAAGGGTTCACGTGTTTGTATAGAGCTTTTGAGAGAAAACAGTCCGACATGATATCGTACTTGCTTAAACACTTACCAGAGGACGAACGGGAACTCTTCATAGAGGTGAATTATTTAATTAATTTTATTTATTTATTGTTTTGACGTCCCCGATTGAAATGGTCCAAGAAAATATTAAGGCAAACGAAGAAAATGCTGATGCATCTCCTTTTGTCGCAATGTTTTCTGAGCTAAACTTATACTAACCCTGCCTTCGTCAACATCCATTTTGTCGCCAACAGCAAGCGTTCAAAAGGGAACAATTATTGTACGGTATGCATTCATTTCATACGATAACCATTTCGTATCCTAATATAATTGGTCATTTTGTTCCAAAATTTGGTCATTTCTTACCATAATTTTGTCATTGAACACCATATTTCCGTACTTCATATTTATAATTTCGTGGCATATCATAATTATTTCATATGTTTAAGGTAGTCTACCATTAATGAGATTAACACGAAGTCTGAATTTTTCACGCTTCGTCGTAAACATGAGTACGTACCCGATCTATACCGACACATTACAGATTGAAAAAAAAAAAAAAAAAAAAAAAAATCGGCACTTTCCGATCTAAATGTTTACGACGTCTCCCGAAAAATTCCGACTTCGCGTGAATTTCAATAGAGGTGAACTTTCTTCAGAACAAGTAAAAGTGGTTTGTGAGGATAAAAAATCAATATGTATACAGAAATAAGCATAGAACAAAAGGCAAAACATTGGACTAGTTTCAAAAATTAAAGACGATAAGAAATGGAAAAATAAATCCAACCATATGACTGTAGTGATTTCTCAATTATAATTGAACTTCATTCACATGCCAACATGTGAATTATATCAAATATGCACTTAACCTATTTTCCATATCTCTCTGTGGTCGATTGTTACTGCAGTGATATTTTACTTTCTTTTTTGTAGAGTCGGCTCGACTATATTCAGCATCCACCAATACCCGAGGAGGAGAAGACTTTTCTGAGTGACATGTACATTCCCCTGCTGATAGAATGCACGAACCACCGAGAGCTCAAGTCCGCACTGTACAACCAGAAGGCGATCCACCATGTAGCCTACAAGATGGAGGAACACACCCAGACGGTGGACATCGTCATCGCCGGCTCTCATCTCCTTCTCTGTATCATGTTCAAGTACGGCGACACGGTCGACATCAGGTTTCTCCGACAATACCTCCTGTGTAAGGGGCCTGACCTCAGTATGGAGGTGACCAAGTATTATACCGAGGTCTTGAAAATGTCGGAGAGAAGTATCATCGCTGTGTTCCTGCCGATGATCGGTCTAGCTGTCATACCAGAAGGTCGTGCATGGATTACCAAACATTATCTGTCTGTCTCGGAGTACATTAACTTCTTTAAGAAGGAGAATCTAAAACAATACATCGCTCCTAATCCTGACTTTGCTTGGTGTCTCACAAAAACAGAGTTTGCGAAAATATACAAGGTGTGGAACCGGTTTTATGACGTTGTTACTGAGATACAAACTGAACAAAGGGAGAAAAACATGGCTGAATTGTTGGAACAAGAGCAGAGGGAAAAGCAAAAGCGTGCAAAGAAAAATCAGAAAAAGAAGCAGAAAAAGCAAGAGAAGCAGCAAAAGATTGCAGAGAATATTTTGCAAGACAACGTTGTTGAGTCTGAAAACCTTGATAAGTTATCAGACAACGATATAGTTCCGCCATGTAAGAATGAAAATGCCAAAACTGACGACAGTCTCACCTACAGACAAAATGCCAACATAACCAGAGTTCATATTGTGTCCACTCTTGTAGAGCCACCATTCTCACCTGTTGGCGAACAATGGACAACAATTCAAAATAGAAGAAATAGAAACAAAGATAAAATGAACCCTTCCGCAAAACAGCAAACTGCAAATCAAACTACAGAGGAAAAATCGAAAGATACGAGACGAAAAAAGGGAAAGAAGCAAACCAACAAAGCTTTACCTATTCCTCAGCCACAGCCACCTGTTTTTGTTCCAACTTGTGACAACACGACAAGGTGGGCAGATATAGCTAAGGTTAAACCAAAACCTGCAGACACTGACGCGAAGAAACTATCAATTCTTCAACGAGAACCAACGGAGTTGCCTGTAAAGCGTGCGTCTTTCGTGGCATCTGATTTCCCATCCTTGGGTGGTGAATCGCCAGAGAGAAAGACAGAGAAAGCAGAAGTGTTGCCAACTAATGAACGCCCGGGTACGTTTACCTTTTACTTCCACGAGGAGCCAAATACACCAAACATACCCCAAAACAATGAAATTGTTTGGGAACCATCAGATACTATGACTAGTGACCAAGAAATAACTTTTCTTGGTGATCCAGTGGACTTGGATATTCCAGAAGGAGGCACTATTAATCAGCCACCTGAAGAATGGACATGGGAAAATGTTGCAGCTATAGGTGAATTCGGTCGTAAACAGTATACTGAAGTGACACCCGATGTCTGCCATAGCCAGAATGTATCCACAAACCAGGATCAGACATATCAATGTTACAACGAAGGTGAATTCGGTAATGGTGGACATCTTGTTGAAGAAGAGCAACAAACACACCAAATGTTCTTCGATGACTTTGAAATTACCAGTGCCAAATCGCCAGACCAACGCATGTCGTCTCAAAACACGGACTATCACTTGGATGATATAGATTGCGACGAGTTCGGACCAAACAGTAATGGCAACGATTACTTTGACAACCGTTACTATAACACCCCGCAATGGTCAACAGGTGCTGAACATTCAGGATGCAGTTTGTCTCCGGATATTGGAAACGGTAGCCAAGGATTATACCACAGTGGAAATAGCACCCCATTCAATGATACAGGTTACAAACAAACTATCACAAATGACCTTGCGTATTCTGATCCAGCTATCATTGGGTTCGGAGGTTTACACAATGAACAAAATCAAGGACATAGAGTCGACCCTAATGCTGGCACAATACCAGAGTTGAGACAATTACAGACTTCCAGATTTTTGGGAAATGTCATCCAAGGTGAAGAAGGCCACCTTCATAATACAGAAGACCAATCCTATAGAACACACAAAGGATGGTCTAACAAAAGGAGGACAAGGAGATATGACAGCAATCCGCCACTGTCCACAAATAATTGGACATTCGGAGAGAAGCTTCGACAAAACGCCCGTGATTTAGAAGAGAGCATGGAGATGGAAGGGGTCTGCTATCCTGAGTCACTCAGAGGCAATAAGGAGAATGAGCAGACACATTTCCCGAGTTTTCATGACGATACTAGGCTGTCCGCCCAGATAGATCCAAGACATTTCTCCTTCGTTCATAAACTACAGCAGATGCAGCTGGCAGAAAGACGCGACTTCATTTCCAAGAGTATCAAGTCCACCCAGGATGAGACTTTGTTTGCCTATTACGCTTCATGCGCCGGTCTTAGTCAGCAACAGTACTATCAAATGATTGAGCAGATGAGGAACAACAATAAAGTAAAGTCTCGAGATCCACTCAGAGAACTGATAGAGAGGCAGCAGAGCGAGAACCAAAGGCATCGTCAGACCAACAGTGGGGATTCATCACCTGTCTTCAGTAACGGCTTCAACCCCAACGGAATGAGAACAACTCATGACTCTGGACAAGGGGAGAATTCAGAAAACATGGAAAACGCAGCGACCAATATGTTCAACTACCAATCTTTTTCTATGGGGAGTAAGCCATTGACGAGTACACCAAAGTCTCCCGTGGTACACCCGGAAACACTGGGTATACCAGTACCAGAACACCGACCTGAACTGCCTGATCTCCCTCCCAACCAGTCCAACATATACGCCATACAGACGGCACAGTCCGCCATGCAGGAGGGTCTGGTCAACAAGATCAGGGATCTGTTCAAGGACATGTTGAAGGAGAAGATAAAGAGCGTGAGATGGAGAGAGAATCTGTGGAACATGAGGAACATCCCAGTAGAGAGACAGATGGTTATCAGCAAGATGGTGATACCAGCCAGCGAGGCGGAGCGGCATTACATATCAGTGTCAAGGTAAAACTGTCTGCTTTCCATAGTTTATTACGATTGAAATTGTCGTAATTACAGCTCCAATAATTATGCAGGCCTGTAGGAACGGGGGGGGGGGGGCTGGGGGCTGGGAGCTAAGTCCCCCCCCGCCCCCAAAGTTGGCCAAAAATGTCGAATTATCCTTATTTTACACTGCAAAATTTAGGGAAAATCCAATTTAAACCCCCCGCCCCCCAATATTCAGACACCGAGGCTTTAGCCCAACCAATGTAAAATTGCTTCCTACGGACCTGCTGTGGTTTCGGTATTTCAGAACGTAGCCAACGCCATGTTTGTACATTTAGTTTTAAAGTCGTAGGATCTACACTGAGGATTAATTCACAAGTGAATTGTAGCATTACCAAGATTTTCTATACCTAAAATATTAATCTTAGATCAACGCATTCTATGCCGTCACCTTAACCCTTTCCCAAACGACAACATTTTAGAGTGATCTACTTCAAAAACTGCCACAAATGACAAAATGAGTGTTAATAAAGACTGGAATTGTGTGTAATATAGCCAAGAAAATATTTAGGCAAAAGCAGAAACATGCTGGTTATCAGCAGTTTCTTCTTTTGTCTCAATGTTTTCCCAAACCTTTTCTCATAGGGACGTCAAAACCAGAGGTGCGTTCTTTAGAGTGAGATTTCTTGAGATATCTTGAGATTTCTTAAGATATTTTAGGATCAGGCGTTCTTTTGAGTAAGATTTTTAAGACGCTCAGTGGCAGGCGCCATTACCCTATACTTCGTGCGGAACCCCTCGGTCAACTCTGTACAAACAATATAAAAGAGATTTGACCGAGTTGTTCCGAACACTCCATAATTCATAAACCGCGGTGTTCCGAATGCTCCATACTTTATACAAATGACGTCATCATGACGTCATTTGTATAAATATGGAGCATTCGGAACAGCTCGGTCTAAGTCTCGGTCTTAAAAACGCTTTATCCAAAACACCTTAAGAAATCTTAAAAAAATCTCGCTCTAAAGAACGCGCCTCAGGTCTTGGTTGGTAAGGGGTTAAAGGTACCTGACTATATATCGAATATCGATCAACGATGTCGTTTATGTCAATTTGAATCTTTTTACCGTGATCAGTTTTAAGAATCGGGACCCATCATTAGATACCAAACACTTCGCGCATCTTTTGGTATCATCCTTGACAACGCAAATTAACGAGAGATACCCTCGTCAATTTCCAAGCGTCATCCTCGGAAACGGAAATTGACGAGGTATACTCTCGTCAATTTCCGTTGCTACGGTTGACGCCCGAAGATGCACACAACGTTTTCAGTTACTAAATGGGTTGTAATCCTTAAAGTGACATTTCACATTTATTTCATTTTTTAAAAGTATGCCTATGTCTTGATGCAAAGATCATTTACTCTAATGGGTAGAAATGTTATCAGTTTTTCTAAATTGTTATCTATTTAAGCGAAAAATACGCCTTTAAAGTTGAGACAGAAATGACCAATTATATGTAAATCTGAACTGTTGTCCACAACAATTTGTTTAATTTTAGCACAAAAATATATATTTCTCGTAATCGGTTAAATATTTTTGCTTGAAATTTTCAGAATTTTCGTAAGGAAACATGCTCTTTCAGATAGAATAAAAGTAAAATTTATGTAAAATAATTGTGAAATGTCACTTCAATAGTTATGCAATGTCGTATTGCTTCGTATTGCTTCAAAACCATTTTCATTAAAATTATGTTGTAGACACGACTCTACAGTTCTGGGTTTACTAACTGATGGTACCGAAGTGGCCATCAAGATCATAGACGGACAATCACGAGAGTTTACACAACAAGAGCTACAATATCTCGTAGATATAGATGTGTCCAAGTACTTCATGGTCAAATATAAGGTAGCTTTGGGGTTTATTATTCAGCCCTCACATAGCTTTATAATATCTTAGTATTACCTGATTGATTTTAAGTATTTAGAAATGTAGAAATTAGATAGGTATGTCACTGAAAACTTTTTGTAAAGGAGGGAAAGTTATCTCACATGTTCGAATCTTTCGTCCCTGCATCAAACCGTTTTGCACGTACTCTTCTTTTAAGGATTGTTTTGGTTGGAGATAAAAGCTCTATTTGAATGGCCGCTAGAAATACTAAACACCAGTTTAGGTAGGAGGTTTAGGGCCTTGTCACGCTAATCTATGTGGAATCTGCAATCGGACAAGGGTTTAAATATTTTGGACTAGAAAAAAAGTTTTAGATAAATATGCAGATTTATATTTTTCTATGGATATGTTTGTATAATCTCGTTCGTTACCTCATTTGCACAGGATTACTGTTACCACGATGGTCGTTATTACATAGCCACTGATCTGTACGAGTACACGCTGACCGAGTACCTACATCACCTGAAGGGGAAGAAGGGAGTCACGGATCGGACATTCATGTGTAGCAAGCTGATCTGGCAGTTGATGCGCGGTCTAGAGAGTCTGCACCAGAGCTGTCTCATGGTACACGGAGAACTAAAGGTAGGAGAAAATGAGTTGTATGATCTCTCTGTTGGAATGCCATATTAAACGTGAAAGTAAACGCGTGTAAATGACGCCATCAAAACAAAGCAACGTTATTCAAAACTTTAAAATAATTCAAATGATTTAGATCTTTTGTTAATAATCGGCAAATCACATCATTCTTATTTGATAAGACTTTATCACAATTATGAGGATACAATCGACTTATGAACGGCGTTTGTTCCAAATATTGTCTGGTGTAGCCTTAAACCGCTGTATGATCTGCTTTCCACAGTGTGCCTGCGGAGTAATTTGTAAAAAAATGTTCATGACGGCCTCTGTTTTAATTACGTCCGAGAGATCTTGAGAACCGAGAAGATCCAAGGTAATTCCAATTTGACGAAAGGAGAGTTTGGTACATTTTTCAGCCCGAAAACGTGGTAATTGACACCGATGGAAACGTCCGGATTACCGGTTATGGTCTGAGTAGAAATATTGGACGTGATGGATCCTTCCCGGAGTACACCGACGGTAAGTGTTCAACCCGTTACCAGACTGTTCCAATTTGAAAGGTGTTGCTGACGACAACTTCAAGTGCATGGAATCTTACATCTTTTGTGTTTTTGTGTCTACAGAAAACTTTGTGGCTAATGAATAAATTGCTTGTCACAAAGTTTTTGATGCCTTTTTTCTTTTGGTAGTGTAACATTGACCAGAAAATGTGCATGCTCGTGCTTGTTTAAAAAAAGATTAAAAAGGAATAGCTACTGCTAATTTAAATCAGCTCTTTTTTACATTTTCCAATCATTTTCCAGTCATGTTGAAATAAATCGCACGTAAATACGCGTATATTTGGAGAGTGACTACTGAAAATACCCGACCAAATCTTTATTGCCCACGGTTTCACCATTACTTGTTAGTAAAACAATTTGGCGGGTGCTTAGACTTTTTATGCTTTAACCCTTTCCCAAACAAAACCTGATTTGACGTCCCTAATAGAAGTGTATTGGGAAAAGATTGAGACAAAAGAAGAAACTGCTGATAACCAGCAGTTTCTCATTTGGCCTCAATATTTTCTTTATTAACATCCATTGTGTCGTCTGCAGCAGCTTTTGGATTGGACCTGCCTAAAATTTTGTCCTTTTGTCCTTTGGGAAAGGGTTAACATGATGGTATTCTGAAATATTTCAGAGGAGAAGTGTTGGTTATCACCAGAAGTGCTTGTCCACAAACAGAAAGTCTCTTTCAAGTCGGATATCTGGGTACGTATTATATTACATGTTCTGTCACTTCTTGGTTATAAAGGAATATAAAGAAACAACTAAAGCAGCTGTCCCCTATTTCCTAAATTTATATTTAGTTTTAATTCCGTCTATCATTAGATTCCAAACTTTTCGTGCAGCTTCTGTGTCGACGGAAATTGACGAGGATATTTATACCTCAGCAATTTCCGTTTCCACGGATTACGCCCAGAAATCGACCAAAATATCCGGATTTTAAAATCCGGATACCATCGTCACACGGATGACGCGTGAAGATACACGACGTGCTTGGTATCTCATGATGGGTTGTAATCATTGCATGTCTTTTATGTGTATCCAGGTTGCGGGCATGTTGATGTACTACATATTAAGTGGCGGTAGAAACCCGTTCGGTAACGATATACCCAACATTATCTGGAACATTGGTAACCATGGTAACTCCATAGATCACGTGAGCGAGGAGGCGGGTCATCTACTCAAGTTGATGATGTCATTCAACAAGTCGGAACGGCCTTGTATCTCCGAGGTTCTCAAGTAAGTTACAAATCGATGCTTTTCAACAATCAAAGTACTGAAAGTACTGTTGGGAAGTATTTGTTAATAATGTAGGCCTGTCCAGAAGTAGAGTACTTTGATTAGGTACTTTGATTATCCATTTGAATACCTTGAATACTTTGATTCCGTGCTGGAGTTGTTGTATCTTTTTTTAGCACGACCTTCGTGTTTATTTATTGTTTGTGTAAATTAACTATTTATAGCTTTGAATATATTATATAGTTCAGTAAACTTGACTGACCCATTTACAAGGAAGGCCATTGGACTGATCTTTGAACCATAATAAAGCAAATTACTACGTCGGTCTTTTCTTCTCTTAGAGACATGATTAATTGAATGTTTCAGTTTCAGTCACACAATTCAATATCTACATGTTTAACTTCAGATTTACATTATTGAATATTCAAATGACTGTTACATTAATCTTTGCTTTTGGTACAACTATTTATAGTGAGGAGGACCGGAAGATGTTGTGTGGTATACAGAGAATGGTAAAGTGTAGAGAGAGGTGGCTGTATAGAGAAGCAAATTTTGCAAAATTTGCTTCCCAAAAACCTCGTGACTGCAGCTTAAAACAAGCTGCAGTTACCAGGTTATTTTTTTTATGAAAAGAGAAGAAATATGACTTTGTAAATAAGTGATATTGTGGCTTTTTTATAGTTAAAGTAATCCTATTCACATTCAGATTAAAAACAAGTTATTAATGAGAGCTTATTCAAAATAATCTAGAACTTCTTTTTTTTAGATGTGTTTGAATTCAACACATGTTTCTTGGACAGTGGTTTTCTTTCACCATGTCCATGGATTCAGGACCATTAGAAGGTAGACTACCCGTAACGTGGTTATTTTGAGATTCATACGATGTCGGAAATTTTCTGAAAAATAAAATCCGCTCTTTCTTATTGCCGAATGATCACGAGTTCGTCCCACAAGAATGACATTGTCGTGTGAATCTTTATTACGGGTACATTCTTTCTTAACCCTTTCCTAAACAAGACCTGGTTTTGGCGCCCCTAATAGAAAATGCTTGGGAAAACATTGACACAAAAGAAGAAACTGCTGATAACCAGCAGTTTCTCCTTTTGTCTCAATATTTTCTGTGCCATATTTTATACAAATCTTATCTTTAATGACGCCCATTTTGTCATTTGTGAAGTTTTTGAAGTGGATCACTCTGATTTTTTCCGGTTGGGAAAGGGTTAAATAAAAAATCTGCGACAATCGGTGGTTTGACTTGCAGGAAGAACTATACCTTGTATTTCAGACATCCGTATTTCTGGGGACAAGAGAAGCAGCTGCGGTTCATCATTATTGCTGGATCTGACGTTCTACGTGACGTCAAGGCAGGGTAAGGCGATGAGAAAAAAATTGAACTCTCTGTCATATGTCGAATCACATTAAAATGTATTTAAGGTAGTTCACCCCTAATGAGATTGACGTGACGTCGGAATTATTCGGGCGACGTCGAAAACATTCGGCGGTGGAACGTTCCACCGCCGGACGTTTTCGACGTCGCCCGAATATGTTCGGATGCGTAACGAATATTAAACGACGTCGCATGAATAATTCCGACGTCACGTAAATCTCATTAGGGGTGGTATACCTTAAAAGAATATTATTAGGATTAGAAATTCACTCTATGTTCATTATGTATTGGCGTTTACGCCTAGTTCTTCATAGCTCTCGATTTGTATGTTTTAATGTTTCCCATTCCGAAAAAGGGGTGACTACGAAGAATATACAGATAACAAGCATTTTCTCATTTTGCTCCAAACTTTCTGTATTGTAACATTAACATGTTCTACTTTCGAGATCACGTATAGTGTCGGACCACCTCGGTCAATTCTGTTGAATCAATCCTCGTTTTGTCATGGAACTATTTGCATGAATTATCAAAAGGAAACTCTTATATTATGAATATATGATAATAATATGTAATCTGTATGTTTTTAGCTCACCTGAGCTCAACGAGCTTAAGGGGAGCTCTTAGGGTCAGTCACTATCCGGCGTCCGTCGTCCGTCGTCCGTCGTCAACAATTTCTTTAAACATCTTCTCCTCCTTAACCACTAGGCCAATTCTTTCCAAACTTGACAGAAATGTTCCTTGGGTGGCCCCTTTCAAAACTTGTTCGTGAATTTTTGATTCGTCAAAAATTGTGGGCGTGGCCGGGCGGGGCTTATCGTACTTAGAGAAATCATTAGATAATTCTTCAAAAATCTTCTCCTCCTTAAACACTTGACCAATTCTTTCCAAACTTGGCAGAAATGTTCCTTAGGTGACCCTTTTAAAAACTTGTTCGGGAATTTTTGATTCGTCAAAAAATGTGGGCGTGGCAGGGCGGGGCTTACCAGACTTAAAGAAATTGTAAATTAATTCTTCAAAAATTTTCTCCTCCTTAACCACTAGGCCAATTCTTTCCAAATTTGGCAGAAATGTTCCTTGGGTGACCCTTTCAAAACTTGTTCGTGAATTTTTGATTCGTCAAAAATTGTGTGCGTTCCCGGGCGGGGCTTATCAGACTTCGAGAAATCATTAGATAATTCTTCAAAAATCTTCTCCTCCTTAACCACTAAGCCAATTCTTTCCAAACTTGGCAGAAATGTTCCTTGGGTGACCCTATTAAAAACTTGTTCGTGAATTTTTGATTCGTCAAAAATTAGTGGGCGTGGCCGGGCGGGGCTTATCAGACATCGAAAAATTATTAGATAATTCTTCAAAAATCTTCTCCTCCTTAACCACTGGGCCAATTCTTTCCCAACTTGGCAGAAATGTTTCTAGGGTGACCCTTTTCAAAACTTGATTGTGAATTTTTGATTCGTCAAAAATTGTTGGCGTGGCAGGGCGGGGCTTACCAGACTTAAAGAAATTGTAAATTAATTCTTCAAAAACCTTCTTCTCCTTAACCACTAGGCCAATTCTTTCCAAATTTGGCAGAAATGTTCCTTGGGTGACCCTTTCAAAACTTGTTCGTGAATTTTTGATTCGTCAAAAATTGTGTGCGTGGCCGGGCGGGGCTTATCAGACTTCGAGAAATCATTAGATAATTCTTCAAAAATCTTCTCCTCCTTAACCACTAGGCCAATTCTTTCCAAACTTGACAGAAATGTTCCTTGGGTGACCCTTTTTAAAATTTGTTCGTGAATTTTTGATTCGTCAAAAATTAATGGGCGTGGCCGGGCGGGGCTTATCAGACTTCGAAAAATTATTAGATAATTCTTCAAAAATTTTCTCCTCCTTAACCACTGGGCCTATTCTTTCCAAACTTGGCAGAAATGTTTCTAGGACGACCCTTTTCAAAACTTGTTTGTGAATTTTTTATTCATCAAAAATTGTGGGCGTGGCATGGCGGGGGTTATCAGACTTAGAAATATCATGTGAAAAATCTTTAAAAATCAATTATCATGCCAATTTGAACCAAGCTTGGCAGAAATGTCCCTTGAGTGACTGTTTTCAACACATGCCCATGAATTTATGATTGGGTGACAATTGTAGGCGTGGCAGGGCGGGGCTTATAAGACTTTGAGAAATCGTTAGATGATTCTTCAAAAATCTTCTTCTCCTTAACCACTAGGCCAATTCTTTCCAAACTTTGCAGAAATGTTCCTTTGGTAACCCTTTTCAAAGCTTGTTCGTGAATTTTTTATTCATCAAAAATTGTGGGCGTGGCAGGTCGGCGCTTATCGGACTTGGAGAAATGATGTTAAAAATCTTTAAAATCAATTACTTTGCCAATTTTAACCAAACTTGGCAGGATTGTCCATTGAGTGACTGTATTCAACACATGTTCATGAATGTTTGATTGGGGGAAATATGTTGGCTTGGCAGGGTGGGGCTTATCAGACTTCGAGAAATCGTTAAATCATTTTTCAAAAATCTTCTCCTCTTAACCATAGGGCCAATTCTTACCAAACTTGGCAAGAATGTTCCTTGGGTAACCCTTTTCAAAACTTGTTCGTGAATTTTTCATTCATCAGAAATTGTGGGCGTGACAGGGCGGAGCTTATCGGACATAGAGAAATCATGTAAAAAATCTTTAAAAATCAATTATTTGGCCAATTACTATCAAACTTGGCAGGAATGTCCCTTGAGAGACTCTCTTCAACACATGTCCATGAATTTCTGATTGGGTGAAAAGCATGGGCTTGGCAGGGTGGGGCTTATCAGACTTCAAGAAATCTTTAGATAATTCTTCAAAAATCTTCGTCTCCTTAACCATCAGGCGATTTGTTACCAAACTTGGCAGGAATTATCATTGGGTGACTCGTTAAAATATTTGTTCGCAAATTTTTTATTCGTCAAAAAATGTGGTTGTGGCAGGGCAAGGCTTATCAGACTTAACGAAATCATGAGAAAATGCTAAAAAGTTCGCAATTATAGGGCAAAGTTGAACCAAACCTTACAGGAAAGTACCTTGAGTGACTGTCTTCAATACACCGTTGTGAACAATAGATTTATTTAAAAAATGTGGGCATGGCAGGGCAAGGCTTGTTGATTTTTAAATGAGCTATGTCCTTTTGTTAAGAATTGGCATTTTTGCAACATTTACATGTGCTGTTTGGTCTGTTGCTCTTTTTCCCAATTGATAAGCTTACACAGTCCAAATGAAATGTACTTCTCAAAATGAACAAAAACAGTGCTGTTTGGGGGTATGATCACTTTCAGTGATATTCTAGTTTGCAATAATTTGATGTGACATATATATTTGTTAACAACAAAATTTATATTGTACACAATCAAATACACGAAGAACTCAGGTGAGCGATATCAGTGCCATTCAGGCACTCTTGTTTTATTTGAATGAATAGATATTTACCTGTTTGGACCAGAAAAAGTATACATCATCAAAGAAATGCTACATTTGATACTACAACATACATCCGAGATATGATTCGATAGAATTGACAGAGATATTCATAATGCCCTTGCTCCATATCAAATCTTCTATAATTTTATACATGTGTGTATTTTTAATCTATTTACAGTGTTCCGATGAGTGGTGCCGTGAAAGACTCGATGATCAGTATTATTGGTACATCGCAATGTAACCGACAACTTGTTAACTGGGTGAGTCATCGTTAAAACATAGAAATAGTTCAGAAGAAAATGTGGCCATTGTTATTTGTAATCAAAGTAAAGTGGTGGTATTCTTTTTTTAAAAAGAAATTCTTATTATATTACATTACAAACAATTTGAATGTACGGGGCATGTGTTGCGTCCGATCATATTGGTTGTTGTATAGTTTTAGAATGAACCAGACTCGAATTAAGGTAGAATATCCGTAATGTGGCCATTTTGAGATTCACAAAACATCGGGGTTTTTTTCGAGCGTCGTCGTTACGTATCCGAATATATTCGGGCGCGATCGAAAACATTCGGCGGTGGAAAGTTCCACCGCAGAATGTTTTTGACCGCGCCCGAATAATTCCGACGTCGCGCGAATCTCATTAGGGGTAGACTACCTAAGACTGGTTGGTGACAGTGGCTTATACTCAATTTCATATCTACGGCGAGTAATGTCGACATATGTTCTATAAAATACGAAAGCCTTTGTTGTTGGTTGACTTGAAACGACCTAATGCTCCACCTTTTTCCAAAATAGGCCTACATACTTTATCATTTCATGCCCCAATGCTCCAATGATGTTTTCGAAAACATTGCGGAAAACAAGGAAATGCTGCAATTAAAGATAAAACTGCTGTAAGCGCTGTAGAACTGCCTGCTTTGAATACTAGTGTAGATTGATATTTCAAAATTCTTGCTACAATAATTAAGAATTAAATATTCTAATGACTGTTCTCTCATTGATCTTTGCTTTTGATAGAACTATATATAATGAGGAGGGCCGGAAGATGTTGTGTGGTTTGTAAAGTGCCCACAGAGGTGGCGATAAAGGGAGAGCAAATATGCAAAATTTGCTTCCCCAAAACCAGAATGTTGATCAATGAAATATTTAACTATAAATGTTTGGATTTGATCCTCGTATTTTGAGAATGCTTTTTCATTTCTTAGATGCCCGAGGTGGAGGCGGTTGTTATTCGAGAGATGCGGTCATTCCGTCAGTATAAAAACAACGTGGTAGAGCTTGTGTTGTTTATCTATAACTGTTGTACACACTTCGAAACATTGTAAGTAAAGTTAGATCCTATAAGATTTATTTTTCGGTCTAAAGTTTATAAAATTTATTTAGCCAGGATCTGGGAAAAAGGCCTTTTATAACATTTGCCGTGTTTCGCGATCAGCTTGTACCAAAATAAAGTCTGGACGGAATCCATGCTGCTGTCTTACAGTGGCTACAGGTCACGAAGAAGCTATTGGACACCAACATTGTTCATGATCAGACAGCGTGTAGGCCTATACACAAGATGATCCCTGAACCATGTTGCGCTTTAAAGCCTTAGATGACCTTTTTCCAGATCCTGGCTCATTTCTATACATCAATATTATACAATGAAAGATGACATGCCAATTTTCTGTACATTTTCATCAAAAATATGACAAGTGATCAAAATGCATTTTTGTGTAAATAAAAGTAACAAATAATCATGTGTCATGATTACCAACTAATATGCATTGCTTCTAATGCCTTGTCCATTGCAATGCTGAATGAAAACAAGAAAACAAGAAAATTGTCTATGATAGGGTCAGAATGTCCAAATGTGCTGATCTATCAGTGTTTCGTCTGCCAAAGTGGTCTAAACATTTCTATTTCAGAGTGCCAAAAATTTGGATTTTAGACTATCAAAACTGATAGCGACAAATCTGTTGCTTAAGATAGACTGTCGCGACCAGTTTTACCTGATAAATCGTCGGTGTTGTTATGAAATCTCGAAACTACGGCTTGAACCAAGCCGTAGTTACGAGATTTCATAACAACAAGTACGAAACACTATTGTTTGTCCGAAATTACGCCACGTTGAACTGGATAACATCGTTCTTTATTAAGCATACAGTAGTTAATAGACCTCTTTCGTCATTTTTTTCTTTCCAGACCTCCAGTGGTAAGGGAGATAATCGACGAACCTTGCAGATATTTCCTGACAAAGTTCCCTACCTTGTTTATGACAGTGTACAAGGCCATCAGAAAATCTTGTCGCGCTGAAAGGACTTGCTATAAAGCGTTCTTTTGAAATTATCCATGTTCGAACCTTTCCCAAGCAATGTTTTCCGTCCCTAGTAGAAGCAAACACCTTTGATAATGTTAAGAATGCGTGTTAGAACCAATGTTTTGCTTCACATGGGACGTAAAAATCGACGTTAGTTTGGTTTGGGAAAAGGCTAGACCGAAATGTGACAAAAAGCCGTTAATGATTTAAAGAATAATCATGAGTATTAATTAATTCAAATACCTCTTGCCTGTTTCGTGAAAATATTATTTTTTAGAAATATTTATTTTTTAATCCATTTTTGCTCGTTTTTTGTAGGATTTTACATTTGTTATTAAAACAGTGGTTTTGAAATTTTCATATCGTTTAGAGAGCGTCAATTTTAGTCGTTCTATGAATTATAACGGTGCGATGTGATATTAAAATGCATATTTTTAAAATTTTGTATAAAAAAGAATATCAATAATATAATATGATTTTGAATGAAAATAAAGATGACATGTTATTTTTATAGATATTTTGTTGAATAAAACATTGAATTTCATTCAAGGCTTTTGTATAGATCTGTTCTTGATACATTTTTTTGAAACGGTGATTGATGATGTTACCCGGATTTTTTTAAGGAAGTTCTCCCCTAATGAGATTGACGCGACGTCGGAATTATTCGGGCGACGTCAAAAACATTCGGCGGTGGAACATTCCACCGCCGAATGTTTTTGACGTCGCCCGAATAGGTTCGGATATGTAACGAATGTTAAACGACGTCGCACGAATAATTCCGACGTCATGTAAATCTCATTAGGGGTGGTATACCTTAAGATCCGGATACCCTCGTCAATTTCCGAGTTGAAGGACTTTTTTGGTGTCTAATAGGTGAAAACACCTGCAGCGTCGGAGATTGTTATCCGTAGAATATTAAGAGGAATCGTTTGCAAATCTCACCAGTCTCGCAGAAAAATACCACATCAGAAGTGTGAAAAGTATCGACTTTTCAGTCTGCTCGGACTATGCAAACCATGTCAACATGGAACAGTCTACATTTTTGAAGTTTATTAAAGGGTTTAGAGGTCATTTTATCCTTTCTCAAGATTTATCAGAAATTAGAACATCCTAAACAGAAAAGTCTCTGGAAACATTTATTTCAAAGAAGAAAACGTTGATACGGGACACTTTAAAGTTTTCTCATTTCGTTAACGTCAATAGATCTAATGAATAACGTTTTTGAAAGCATTGTGGGAAATGGAGAAAATGTTTTCCTTGTCGTAGTATAGTAGTAAATACATTCATTAACCCGTTCCCAAACAATACCTGGTTTTGAGGTTAATAGACGAGGCTTGTGAAAACATTGAGGCAACAGAAGTGCTGATGATCAGCACTTTCTCCGTTTGCCTCAATATTTTCCGAGCTGTATTGTGCACAAATCCAACCTTGATTAACATCCATGTTGTCACCTGAAGCAGCTTTTGAATTGGACTACCCGAAAATTCTGTCTTTTGGGAAAGGGTTAAACAACACATATTTCGTCGTCTGCATGCCAAGTCATTTAATTCGGAACAGTCTATGGGTCATGAATCGATTTTATCACTTACAGGGCTCTGTGCTACATGTATCAAACGTTTTATTGAAAGTTATATCTATCAGCTGGGGCTACAGTTGATATTCTCTAGGAAATCACATCGAGGAAAAATTGGAAATAAGCAATCAGATGTACATGATGGATCGATCTATCTTGTTTTCGTCATCTGATGTGATGTTTAATGATCTCTTGAAAAAAAATATGGTGGCTTTTTAAAAGCCATTACGAATGAAAGATGAAGCAGTTTGAAAAAAAAAAAAAAAAAAATGTGGTGACTGTATGATTCGAACCCCCGCGAACTGAATATTCAAAACGATTGACGCTGTGTGTACGGATCATCTAGACCACTCGACCACCGCGCTTCATGCATGATATTAGGGAAAAAACTTTTACTTAATCAAATACGCTTGTGTTGCTCAAACAAACTTGCAAATGAATAAGACTTGACAATACAACTTGTGCCTTTAGAACTAACTTTAGTTAGAAAAACAGATCTGACCAGTTCGTTTCGTTTATTTCGAACAAACTCGTGAAACCTGTTTTTCCGTACTTTCGCTTTCCGCTCGGAAAATTGAAAAAAAAAAGCCGCCGGTACAACAACACTGAACTTGAAGTAGCAAAATAAGACTCAAAATAGCTAGAAAGGGTCAAATGGATACCCTGCAGCTTCAAATTTGTCTTTTATTGTATAAATTTTATGAAATAGAACCGAATTAACCACCTGTACAAACAAAACTAAAGAATAATGCGCAAACTCATTATGTCGAGTTATTTTTAGACGTCGGGTTTTACCAGATTAGACTGGAAGACTTTGTGATTTAAGCGATAAACTCCGAGTTCTCGAATGAAAATGACATAGTTCGGGAAATTCGAAACCAACGCGTAAAGCTAGAAACGAGTTACGACACTTGAAAGTCGCAGCTAAGACGTTCGCATTGACTAAGCAGCCAGTCTACAATATTTCCAGTCTATTTTTTTTTTTATTTTTGGACTGACTCATACACCCAAACACACTTCCAATTTGTTACTAAAAATAGTAACACTTTTTAATGCCAGATCGAGGCTCTGACCCAATTGAGAGCAAAGCATCCAACGTGCAATGGAAATGAACGGAGGAAAGAAGAAGTTGAAGAGGAATCACACTCAGTTTTGTGATGATTCCTCTGTGAATCTCGACGGGATATCATTGACTGACTTCCAATTATGGTCTTTACTGGCTTTTAAGTCATTTTTGACCCTCCGAAAACGTAGTATCCACGGATCTTTTGAGGACCTAGCCCCCAGGTTCAACTGTCATTTTCATGTATTTAACCCCCTTCCCCCCCCCCCCCCCCCCCCAAAAAAAAAAAAAAAAATGTACGAAACATGCCATTTTTAGTGTGAAGATGACAATCTCAGTACCGAAAGGCTTGTGTAGATAGATAATTCATTATGGTAGATCAATTTGATAATAAAAGCATTGCTCTTATATAGCCCATTTCCCAAACAACAAATTATTTAGACTTTTCAAGTTTGACAGCGGCTTTTAAAACCCTTTTCTAAACGGCACCTGATTCAATTTGGAAGCTCTTGCAGACAACAGAATGGGCATCTTGAAAGTAGGATTTTTGTATGTGCAAGGGCGGATCTAGAGGGGGGGGGGTTCGGGATGCCCCCCCCCCCGCCCCCTGGAATAAGCCGAAAATTGAATGTTGACTATAATCAAAGCGTCATAATTTAACATATTTAAGTCATCATTTGGGCGTGGACCTCCCCCTCCCTGGCAATTGGGATTGGACCCCCCCCCCCCCCCCCCGAAAAAATCCTGGATCCACCCTTGCGTGTGTACATAGAAGTATAGAAAACGTTGAGGCAAAAGGGGAAACTGCTGATTAAAAGTATTTCATTAATTTGTCTCTTGAAATGATTTTCGAAACAATCTCTGTAGCACAAATAAGGGCGGATCTAGAAGGGGGTCCGGACCTCGCCTTGAATTGGCCGAAAATCGAATTTTGACTATACGAAGTTAGTACAGTAGGTCTATACATGTATCGTTACACAATTCACAAATTTAAAGCCATCTTCCATCTCATGGGCTAGACCCCCCCCCCCCCCCCCCCCCTGAAAAAATCCTGGATTCGCCCTTGACAATCAAAACATTAACATTTCTTGTTTGGTAAAGGTTTAAAACATTTTTCTTGTAATTTTTTTTTTAATTTAACACCTCTCAACAATATTTCAGCCATTTAAGTTTATTTATAATTGTCCACGCTCCGAGGCTGGGAATACATCCTGTGACCTGTCCATTATTGGCTCTTATTTAGAGCACAAACACATGCAAAATATTACCGCTCACACTTGGACAGTACTAAGGAGCTCACATGCTTCTGCAAAATTGATTTTATTTGGTTTTCAAAAGCAGTAGCTCATCCTGAACTTGCATGGTGGTAATGGGCGATGGAGTCAGGGTACGAATGATTACAAGCCAAAAAATCTCTTTTTTTCAATCAAAGTTGCAAAAATATTTCTGTAACTCAGAACTCTAATAATTGACGTAAATGACTGTATAAAATATTCTTAGTACTAAGGCAGAATAATTGAAAAATGCTCGCGTGAAAATAACGACTGGCTCAATGAATTATATAGTAAAATGACCACGTGACCTTTTGTTTGCTCTCATGCATACACAGGTCACGGTTAAAAATTCAAAGTGTGTTTGGGTGTATTTGACGCATCACTTTATCCATTTTTGGATAAAAATCACTACGCGGTGCGCATAACTCCAAAATCCTGTCGCCAAAAAGTAGCAAGCAGAAAATTGCAACTACAAATACATTTGCAACAAAATAAAGTTTGATTTTCGTCTCAATTTCATCTAATAAAATAATTAATTCAAATTAGATTATTCATTTTACTCTATGCAAGCACATGAAGCAAATATGCCGCGTGACAGGAAGCCATGAGGAAGTACCACGTGTATGCATTTTATGGGCGCTGACATCTTGAAAGTAGTTAACCCAGAATGCCCACCAGAGATAGATGGTAATCGACAGGTGGCGACATCTATTGGAAGATATTAAAGACGTTCGAGTTACGACCGCGTTGATAAAACGGTTTTTTTTTTAAAAAGACGTAAGTCCGGAACGTAAGTTACGACTTACGTCAGGTCGTAGCTAAGATGCGTTTTTTTTTATAAAACGGGCCCCTGGTTCGTAAATTTTTTGTAATAATTTTTCCGTACTGATTTTTTCGGTCGAAAGCATTTGGTCACCTATTTCCTTCAGGTATAGCCCTTTTCGTGTTGATCGCGGAAATACATCTTCATGAGTCAAGCTGGCGTTTGACCCAGATGGTCGCTACATAATTAAAAGTTCTTGTCGGCCAAGACGAAGCTTTTGCTGAAAAACTTGGATCTTGTTCATAATGCACGTAAGCGCAGGCTGATCCAACTTGGCCAGTCAAGGGTGAAATCTACGACGAAACGTCGTTTCTCGTCAATCGCTTTGACGTAACGTCAAAAGTTGGAGCTAATTTGATTTTTAGCGTTGTCGCGAGGCTAAAGCACTTAATTTCTCATACTGCTTATAGTTTTAGTATCTTATATTATATATCATTTTAAAGATGACAAAAATGCCTTCGAGACGTGCAACTTTATTTCCTTTTTGGCGTACAAATTTTCCGGTATTACTATTTTAAACATAAAACTTCGACCAAAAAAGCGATGTAGAGATGTAACACTGAATTTTTAAAGTTGAAATTGAAAATGCAATATGAAAAAAGTGAATGATCAAAATATAACAATTTTTGTACAAAATTTTAACTTGGTGTCAAAGTGTAACATACCGAAATAAGAACGATCTAATGCAATAATAAATGCAATATTTTTTATAATAAGTAAATGAAAATATGTGTAGAGATTTGTAAAAAATGGCGAAAAAATTAAATCTTTATTTTTTAAAGGTCAATATCTTTTTTATTTCTCAACGTTTTTAAAAGAAAGAAACACTGAAAAAATAGTTTTTTAGTTTTATTCACTAATTCATTCATTATAGTTTGTTAAATGTTTTTACAAAGAAATATTTCTAAAAATGCTTTGTCTACAGAAATGTCCCATCACGGCCAAATAACGTCAGTTCAAAGTGAATTGAATTTTCTCTTCACTGATGCAAACAAAATAAACGGTTGAACATATTTTCATATAACTAGAAAAAATAGTTTTTTTCTTAAGTTTTTGAAAATGTTCCTCTTTTCAAAATCGATTGAAAAATGCCGTAGTAATCGAATTTTTCCTTTGTCTACACAAATGTCCCATGTCGCGCTAAATTACGTTCACGCGTGCAAAACGTCAACATAAAGCTGTCGTGTAACGGTATATAGTGTTTTCCCCACAGATTCGGTTTTTTGTTCTCCACAAATGAGTCTTATCCACATTTGACAAATAGAAAAAATGCGAATTAATATTCATTCGAAAATCTGTAGGGATAATTTTCTAACTACGCGACTGCAACAGCTTGAGTTCTGAACCTTTCTCGCATCTCTAAAATGCATTATTTCAGTCTGAAAATTGCCGAAAATATAAAAATAGTACACGGTCTATGTTAATGCAAGGAAATATAATTAAAGGATTGTTCGGGAAAAGCTGAATTGTGTAATTCATTTTTACAAAAGCTAAAGCTGTGCCATGTCATTATAAAACAGGAATAATTCGAGAAGATTTTTAAAGTCTCGCAAAAGTTTAAAATGGATGTATGTAGACTAAATACCCTATATTTAACATTTTTTTCTTGATACATGTAGGCCTATACGTGTAATAAAGTCTTGCAAATCGTTGTTTAAGTGTAGGCACGTGTTTATTGAAACATTATAGATACAAAATTACTACGGAAACTTGATGCCCGTCGTTCTTAAGCGATGCGTTTAAAGAAGCGTCGGCGAGTTTCAAAAGTCATTTCGACGTTACGTTTTTAGCTCCAACTTTTGACGTTACGTCTATATATTACCTTTGGTGGATTTAGTCCGATTTTCTTGGTGTCCTATTAAGCGTTTTCATTGGTTCCAGTGACGTATCGCTGGAACCAATCAGATGGCTTGACACATCTGCTTGTTATTTGTGAACAATTCATGACAATGGGCGGGAAAAAGTATTGCATTTACAGTTCAATAACACGAAGAATGAGTGATTTTCCTCAGACGTTCACTTCAATAGACATCATTTTTCATTCGACGAACTATCATACTTGCGACAACTCGACCAAAAAGCAGCTAATTTTTACCTAGTCCGTACGGCGTAGAACGCTACAGAGAACGCGCGTTAGTGGCGTCCTCAATAATGGACGAAATAACGTCAAATGTGTTTAGAACGCGACGTGTGATTTATGAAATAATAACAAGTTTAGCGGTCTTTATTGCGCAAATAAAGCCCGATGTGCGACGGACTACATGTGTAGGTAAAAACCGAGGCGCAAAGCGCCGAGGTATTTGCCATAACATGTAGTCCAGAGCACAGAGGTTTTTATTGCGCAATAAAGACCGCTTAACTTGTTATTATCTCCATTATAACACTCAAAATAACAAAACCCACATTCGAAATGTGTTATTTTGTGGAAATTCTGCGTGAACTAGTTTTCGGCGTAGGAAACGCATTGGCGGTCAAGTGACGTCATTGATGACGTCATTTGACGTTACCTTGACGTTACGTGACGTTTTGGCGCATACACAAAGCATAATTACATAGAGTCATTATTGGTCAAATAAAACCCGATGCAGTTCTTCT
This sequence comes from Fragum sueziense, assembly GCA_963680895.1. Taxonomy (NCBI): domain Eukaryota; kingdom Metazoa; phylum Mollusca; class Bivalvia; order Cardiida; family Cardiidae; genus Fragum; species Fragum sueziense. The sequence goes on from OY804599.1 coordinate 31,209,267, forward strand.
TTCGCTATATATGGATTTTACGGAAACGTGTTATAATGGTTGCTACTCCATAACAAGAAGCCTCTATGCGGCCATCTTCGCTAGCCAAGGTTGAACCCACCTACGTTTGTATTCACCCTTGGCGGATTTAGTCCGATTTTCTTGAAATCGCGAAGCGCCGCCTAGCGGTTGTTCTGCTGGTTGTTTACGTCCACCATTGATGACGTCATTAACGCGCGTTGTCTTTCGCGTCATACGTTATGCGGATTATGTAAAAGTTAGATGCTTTTTTGGTCGAATTGTCGAAAGTATAATAATTCGTCGATTAAAGTTAGGGAATTCCTGTCTATTGCAGTCAAATTCTTAGGAAAAATCGCACATCTTCGCGTTTTTGAGTTGCAAATGCAATGCTTTTTCCCGCCCGTTGTCATGATTTGGTTACTCATAACAAATGTATCAGTCGACAATCTGATTGGTTCCAGCGAGACCTCGCTGGAACCAATGAAAACGCTTTCCAGGAGGCCAAGAAAATCGGACTAAATCCGCCAAGGGTGAATACAGAAACGACGTTACGTCGTAGATGTCACCCTTGGCTTGCGAAGATGCTATGCGGCGTATCGCGATACCAAGAAATTCCAACTAAATACGCCAAGAGGAATACAAACGCAGGTGGGTTCAACATTGGCTAGCATCTTCTCTAGCCAAGGTTGAACCCACCTATGTTTGTATTCACCCTTGGTGGATTTAGTCCGATTTTCTTGAAATCGCGAAGCGCCGCCAAGCTGTTGTCCTGCTGGTTGTTTACGTTATTTCGTCCATTATTGATGACGTCATTAACGCGTGTTGTCTTTCGCGTCATACGTCCTGCGGATTAGGTAAAAGTTAGCTGCTTCTTTAGTCGAGTTGTCGAAAGTATAATAATTCGTCGTTTAAAAATAGGGAATTCCTATCTATTGCAGTGAAATTCTTAGGAAAAATCGCCCATCTTCGCGTTTTTAGTTGCAAATGCCATGCTTTTTCCCGCCCGTTATCATGAAACAAAATTTAATAACAATTTGTCATAACAAATGTGTCAGTCGACAATGTGATTGGTTCAAGTGAGACCTCGCTGGAGCCAACGAAAATGCTTTCCAGGACATCAAGAAAATCGGACTAAATACGCCAATGGTGAATACAGAAACTACGTCACGTCGTAGATGTCACCCTTGGCTTGCGAAGACAGCGAAGATGAGGCTGATTAGAATCCATGCTAGTCCAAAACATTTTAATGAACCTTTCGCCAAATTTCGACTCAAACATAATATACTATCCGGGGGGATCAATATGATATAAAAGACAACGTAAATGCATCTAGATCATTTTGATAATAAGTTAAATTGATTAAAAAGAGAGTGTAAAAGAACATTAGGCCTAAGTTGTGTTTAGAAAAAACATATCAGAGACATGTCTGAGTAATTATGACTCGATCGTTTTATGTTAATTCACTGAAAATATTTCACTATGCGATTCATGCTCTGAAATAATTTGAACTCGCATATATTATATAATTAGTCTATAAATAGACAAATCATTAGCACTCAATTTCTGGGAAAGTAAAACTTCAATCACCGATTTGTATTCGCCTTGCAGTCTTTCCAATCAGAGACATTGACAGACAATGACATAAAGTAGATGTTAGTGCATATAAAATTTCCAAGCACGTACTATCCTTTTGTGATATTCCTAAAATTCGTGCCTTGCTTTCAATTTTCTTGATAAACATATATTTTGTGTTTGATAAACACTATCTATTCCCAAACTATAGAACTTACGGTCAGTTTGAAAGCTGCTGCAGATGCAATATGTATGTATATTTTGATAAAATATAGTTTGTGTACAAAACATTATGAGATAAAAGGAGATAATACTGATTAACAGCATTTTTTCCCTTTTATCTCTACATTTTCACAAGACTTTTCTGCTATGGACATTAAAACCACGTCTTAACAAACATGTTAAGAAAAATATCGCATTAGAAACTGATCCATTTAGATTGTAGCTTATTATTTCAACCAGCAGTCTTTGGTCGTTTGGTTTTAGATTTCACCTTTTTCTTCTTTGTATTTGTACTTTGACCTACTTTGTCTATCTCCGTCAATGAGTTTTTACGTTGAGAGTTAAAACTTTTTCCAGGAAGCATCGCATTTCTGCTTCGAGGTCTCGCCAGAGCCATAGATGTGGCTGGTCGAGAAGGCTGGATGGGCTCTACGTTCAGTTTTTCAAACTCCTGCAGAACATCTTTTGGTAAAGTTGTGCTCCCCTTTGGTCTAAGGTCCCTAGCTTTCTGCGCACTTTGACCTCTTGAATATGTAGCATTATTGAACCTTTGAGCTCCTAGAATTAAGTTATTAGCGTTTATAAATTTCGCATTATGACGTTTCTGACATGATGTACAAGCACGAGGAAACGGTTGTTTCGGAGTTACCGGCCTTTCCTCTTCAAGTCGAGCTTGGCGCATGCGCTGATCATACTTGACCTCTTTACAAGTTCCGGTACACAACCCTTGTCGGCAGTTTTCGCAAGTGTTCGATTGCACAAGTTTTTCGGGGCAATCCCCAAAGCAGGTTGTTTGAAGGCAGTTTGGATCACATCGCTTGTCTTTAAGTTTAGCACTATAATTGCGTTTAGTCATTGATCGTTTCAGCTGCAAGGCTCGCTTGTTTTCCCATTCTACAGTATCGAGCTGTAGCTTCTCGAACTCTACCAACCTGTCCAGAATACCTTCTAGATCCGGGTCACGTGGGCCTGTCTTTGTTTTGAGGTGATTTCGCCAATTCCAATTCAATTTCGCCATTTGTTTAAGATCTACTTCTTCCACGAAATCAGGAAACGGGTTTTTGAATTCATACGCGGGCATGTCAATGTTCGCCATATCAAAATCGTATTGACGCCATCCTCTTTTCGGTTCTGGTATATAAATAGCATCTAATTTCTCCGGCCTAAGGTTAAGTTTTGGTATATTTATATCCGGGTCAATGTCGGGTTCAAAATCACTATCTTCGTCAGAGCTCGGACTGACCTGGTCGGAAGCTCCCGAATCTATACCGGAAGTCGTGCTTGCGTCATCGTTATCAAGGAGATCCTTGGTTTCCTGGGCGATGACCCCTGTTAGCGGTGATTGATGGGCAGGTGAACCTTCATACGCTGATATAGGACGATCCGCGGCTCCCATTAACTCGGAAATCACCTGCAGAGAAAAATAATGGTTGAAAACAATAACACTTTTTAAAATCAGCCATCAAATTAAAATGATTAACTTTGAAAAGTACTGCAGACCACAAAATCAAATTCGGAGCAACAGATAAAAGCCATGTGTACAAATTTCTTTTTCAATTTGCCCTTTCAAATCAGAACCATTCACTGTATGTACTTTTTTTTGATGGTTGACAAGGATTGTTCTAAAAGTCCATGTAATTTTATTAGCCTACATCTCGGGATTTGAGTATCCCATTCTTTGGAACATAATATGACAGCAAAGACTAGTTTGTTAGTAACATGGTTTTATCACTTTTTGTTGCGGTGTCTAGAATCTATATCATGACACAAAAGAACAAGAAACAATTTAAATGAGTAGGGCCTACCCACACCATGGTGTTTTGGCATGGGGTTAAAAAATGAGTCAAAAGTAAAAATGAAAATAGGGACTTTCTGTTGATTCCATCAATTCAGAAGTCACATGCAGAGAAAAATGGGGACATTCAACACTGAACGATGACAAGATAATTGATTGTCATTTATTTTGAAACAGCAGGAAAACACTTCAGATATTTTTCAACAATTCTGTAAATACATGATGATTTGAAAACGGTTTGAAGCAAAGAAGGCAGAAAACGAAATGAATTCGCAGTACGCAAAGGATCTTTAAAAATCAGCTGATAAAAAGTTATTGACGACAAAATAAAATTACTCACCAGCGCAACTCATTGGTTTATAATGCGCTTGGCAGTCGTTACTGTGCCTATACACAGGTTGATCTGGATCCATATTGGTATCAAATTCCTTTTTGGACCCCTTTCAATATGTTGTCACATATATATGTAACGTAACCTGAGGACTGAGTGTGTCGTATTTGCCTGGTCGTACATCTGATGGCGTGTCACAGCGTCTATACTGAGCACTTCTAGCTCTCAACGTGGAGGGAGGCTACCTTAATTAATATAAATAATATACCTGAGGACTGAGTGTGTCGTATTTGCCTGGTCGTACATCTGATGGCGTGTCACAGCGTCTATACGAGCACTTCTAGCTCTCAACGTGGAGGGAGGCTACCTTAATTAATATAAATAATATACCTGAGGACTGAGTGTGTCGTATTTGCCTGGTCGTACATCTGAGGGTGTGTCACAGCGTCTATACTGAGCACTTCTAGCTCTCAACGTGGAGGGAGGCTACCTTAATTAATATAAATAATATACCTGAGGACTGAGTGTGTCGTATTTGCCTGGTCGTACATCTGATGGTGTGTCACAGCGTCTATACTGAGCACTTCTAGCTCTCAACGTGGATGGAGGTACGGACTTGGGTCTCTGTATACCGGTCTGACCACCGCGGAGTGAACATGAGGTAGATGGCCTGAAAATAAATGAATAAACAGATAATAAAAATAAATAAATAAATAACATTAACCCATCCCCACACAGTGACGCTTTTTGGCACCCCTCGAGAAACAGGCTTGGGAATACATTGTAGAAAATAAAGAAATTGCTTGTAAAAAAACTTTCTTCATTATCCACATGCAATGTTTTCTAACCCAAGTTGTACAGATTTTAGTTTCATCAACTTGAAATTATTGCCTGCAACACGTTTCATATTGGAATGGTCCAAACATTTTCCGTCTGACAATGGCCTGTTAACCATAGAAATTCGTAATAACATGAATTTACATCTCATCACTTACTACAGTTTCAAATATTTCCCAATCTGTTCGTTCTCATAATTTCCTACCCAATCAATGCATGAATAGACAATGCCGAGAGGTCATCAAATCCCAAAGCTTTTTGTTTGTGTCGTTCTATTAAAGCAACATTATTTATTTATACGCCGACATAAAACACGTGTAAATAACACAAACTTTTCACAACAAAGAGATTAAGGACAGATCCTCCATTTATTTCCCACGGTAAGAATTTTTTTATTTTTTCTGTACTGATATCTAAATATAAGAGAAGTAAAAAAATGACTTAAAAACTATAGGTCACCAAGCGAATTAAAAAGTTATTGAATTTCAAGGGAGACTACTCTTGTCTAAAATTGCAAAAATGGGGTGTCACTTAAATATCCACAAAAAGGTGTTCGAAATGACTAGGATTACATAAATAAGTCTTTATTGTGTTCAATATGTTTTATTCTGTTTAAATGAGTATCAATTTTGGAAAATTTAGTGATGATTTTGAAATTTTTAGTAAAATATTCTTTCAAAAGTAGCTGAAATTGCTCTTTTTTCGCAACGTTTCTGATAATAAAAAATATTCCAGCGGTAAGAATTTTTTCTTTTTTGGTATAGACATAGTGCTTGGTCATACCTACAAAATCAAAAAAAGAAAAATATATCAAACCAAGCGTTTTTCTTAGTTATAAGTAAAATTTGGTTTACTTTTTACAGCTCTGTCCGAAATTGTTTCACTACTTTTATCCATTTTCTTCCTTATTACCAGCTTTAGATAATAAAACGTGTCATCTTTGTGTCCATCTGAAGCGGAATATCTCATAAAGACACCACGTTGCTTTTGTTGCTCCGTTTCCTATCGCTAACGCCACATTTTGAGCGCGTAACAGAAAGCGAAATGTACCATCCGAGTACTATTACACTTTAATTGACCAAACAGAGAAAATTGAAATAACCGAAAAGGGTCTTGTCATTTATCAACCAAACATTAACTAAATGTAAGAAATACATTTGCTGAAAAATGCCAATTACTGAAACAGCTTTATTTCGTTATTTAGGATATGCGCAGTAAGTTGCGCAGTAACAACTGGAGGATCTGTCCTTAAATAGTCTATAAACGACGCCCAACATTTCCGTCCATCTTTTTACGTCAATATTTCGTGCAATCCCCAACAAGAAATCCATATTTGGAGACAAAGTCATTGCGGCGAATCACGTGACAACGTCACCACTACGAGAACAATTGCAGAAAATCCTCAACGGTATTGTAAATACGCGACCGATTTGAATCATTTGGATCACCAAGGACAATTCTATCGAATCATACCTTGGATGCAAGTCGTAGAACTACTTTCAGACTTTGAATAGAATAGAATAGAACAACAATTCAAAACGTTCGTCTGTGACTAATGTCAACAAAGAAGCGACAATGATACTAAAATGCGTTGTTTGCAGTTCCAGTGTCCTCTCTTTTTAGAATGATTACAACCTGCAAGTCCCGCAAATTCCCATGGTTGTTCATTTGGATGACATCGAAAACTACTTTATGAAGCGTAGCTACTTCCGGCTAAGAAATGTGATTTTTTTTAACATTTCTTCATACACACACATCCGGGTCGATGATTCGATCTATGATCGACATTATCCGAGGATATCCGAAGGTGATTTGATTTGGTGTCAGGCTGAGAACCAGCGGAGACTTTCTTATGTGGTGGATATTTTAAGTATCAAATGATAAAAACATATTGACGACTTTACATTTTTTGTCGTCAATAACGTTTTTTTTATCAGGTTCTATTTTAACAAATCCACTGCTCCCAGAAAATTCATTACGTTTTAATACATCTTCTCTACTTCAAACCGAATAGGAAATGGTCATGTATTGAAGAAACTATTAATGGTTTTCTTAAATTGTTGTTGCTGTGTTGTCATCATCTTCGCAAGCCAAGGGTGACATCTACGACGTAACGTCGTTTCTGTATTCACCCTTGGCGGATTTAGTCCGATTTTCTTGGTCTCCTGGAAAAGGTCTCGCTGGAACCAATCAGATTGTCGACTGATACATTTGTTATGAGTAACCAAATCATGACAACGGGCGGGAAAAAGCATTGCATTTGCAACTCAAAAACGCGAAGATGGGCGATTTTTCCAAAGAATTTCACTGCAATAGACAGGAATTCCCTAACTTTAATCGACGAATTATTATATTTTCGACAATTCGGCCTAAAAAGCAGCTAACTTTTACATAATCCGCATGACGTATGACGCGAAAGACAACGCGCGTTAATGACGTCATCAATAATGGACGTAAACAACCGGCAGAACAACCGTTAGGCGGCGCTTCGCGATTTCAAGAAAATCGGACTAAATCCGCCAAGGGTGAATACAAACGTAGGTGGGTTCAACCTTGGCTAGCGAAGATGTGTTGTCATTTGATTCCCCGCTGTGAAAGTGGTATTTGTAGATTACCCTGTCCCAAACGTCAAACATTTCAACTTTTACAGATTGCAAAGCGAAACGCTTATTTGATTTGTTAAAAGAAAATGTTAGAAGACGAATCCTTATTGGTCCTTGTCAGATTTCACTGTAAGCTATCATCGAATTTTTATCAGAATGTCTTTAATCCCTTTCCAAGCTACAATTATTCATACTGGTCTAATGTGAAGGATAGAGTAATGAAAAAATGGATGATAACGGGAGAAAATGTTGTTAACTAAGTATTTTATTCGTTTGCGTTAATGTTTTACAAACATTTTCTTCTTCTTGGGACGCATTTTACCAGGTCCTGATCAGTTACAAAGTGTTGTTATGAGATGGTATAGAAATTCTTGCTAACAGCATCACAATTCTTTGAAGCATGAACAAGTTATCGCCAAATTGATAAATTATTTCACATTATATTAAGCAAACTATCGATCCACGAAGTCATTAACCCTTTATCAAATAATAGAAATTTACGCCAGTCAAAATCTGTTATAGATAAAATATGTCATTTGTATACAATATAACACTGAAGATATTGAGACGAGATGATAAAAAAGTGCGACAAAAGAAGGAAATGTTGATGACACACATTGACAACCAGCACCCCCTTTGCCTCAATAGTTTCTGTTATATATTGTGAACACTATCACATTTAAAACTTGGTCTTCTGCAGCAGCTTTCAAAATTGGAACAGTTCGGGTTTGTTTTTTTTTGCTTTTTGTGAAAGGATATAGTTACAGGTAGCGTTGCCATGGAAATTCTGCCTTCTAACTAATCATTAGACATTCATTGATTTTGTCACCATCATCGTCATTTATATGTCTAGCAAATGTCAAGACTGAATGACTGATGTAATCAGTCGAGAGAAATATCTCGTTTTTAGCAAGTTTTAAAGGAGAGGGAAAAAAGTGTAATGACTTTTCCCAAAACTGAAATGTTTTACTTGAAATTTGGAAATACTGTTCATAGATAATGTATCACTGATACTGATCGGTAAAAATATCTCAAAACATGCGAGAATTGACACACAAGTTTGAACTTTGAAAATCGCAAGAATCGACATACGAGGTTTTGCATTTACACCGACGATATGCGGTTTTTTCTTCATCATATAACTATAACCTAACCTTTTTTCGGAAGCCCTTTAACGTATGCACAAGCTTGGATGGGTTATCGTTTCGTTTTTGTAAACACTAACTAGTTTAAGGGTTGATAACCATAGACTTTCTGTTGACCTTTTCCTAGATATCTAATATTGAGTTGGATTGGTAGGGAAAAAGTGAAAAAAAATGCAATATCTCATTTCCCGCACCTGGTTTCTCATGGTACAATATCCATATATCGTACTCTTCATATAACAATAGATTTGTCGTAACGTAAGTCAAGAGTAACATTTTGTCGTGTGGGAAACGGTTAATTGAATCGTATCACTGTGCTTATGATTTTTACCAAATTTTATAGCTAACGATAATTGACCTGGCAGAGCATCTCTAGAGATACTCTGCCAGGTCATTTGTCGTGAGCTCTAATTGTGCAGATCGCAACACTCATAATCCGATCACGATATTATGGTACATGTTTACAAAATTAACCTATGTAAGCATCACAATATTGAACTCCAAACCACTGTAATTTTGCTTGTAATGGTTCTAAACTTCCGAGTGTCGAACACCATCAAAATTCAAAACAACGCATGCTAAATTGTACCGAAAATTAAGAATTTTCGCTATTATTTATGTAAAATTTGTAAATATGTGCCATAATATCGTGACTTGAATGTAGTTATGCAGTTTGGAATGTATTGATCACAATTCGTGCATTCTATAGTTGTCTACTAAAAAATTGAACTTGAAAGTACACATTATTTATTCAATAAGACTAGAGATAAATTAAGATTGTTTACTGTATCCTAAAGACAAACATCTTACGATCACGCCATGATTAAAATTTGTATAAGTCTGGATGAATGACCTGGCAGAGCAGCTAGAGATGCCCTGTCAGGTCATTTATCGGGGCGTATATCTGAATGTATAACTAGTGCGAGATCAAGTGATGCTTATAAATAAAACTTTTAACCTATAAAAACCTATTTAGCTAGAGATGCATATGGAAATTTAGGTTCTGGAACGGTAATGACTACAATTTAATAACAAGAGGACCATGTTGGTCCTCAGTATATCGCTCACCAGAACCAAAATGATATGAGCAACAATTTTGTTCTATTCAATTAATATTTATGACTTTAAGACTGAAAACGAACTTATGGTTAACATTGTGAAAATCAAACTCATCCAATATCTAATGGTCCCCGACATTGTGTCCAAGATTTGTCTTGATTGGTCAATAATTGTAGATTCTAGAGTGTAAACAAGGTCGAAAACAGCCGAAAACGGCAATTTTGTCAAATTCAAGGGCACATGACACTCGACTTTCTGATCAGATCAAATTGAAAATCAAACTCAACCAAGATCTTATGATCTCTAACATTGTGATTAAGTTTTGTCTTGATTGATTAATAATTGTAGGTTCTAGAGTGTAAACAAGGTCAAAAACAGCCGAAAATGGCAATTTTGTCAAATTCAAGGGCACTTGACTCTCAACTTTCTGTTCAAATCAGACTGAAAATCCAGCTCATTAAAGATCTTATGGTCCCCAACATTGTGTCCAAGTTTTGTCTTGATTAATTAATAATTGTAGATTCTAGAGTGTAAACAAGGTAAAAAAAGGCCAAATTTGGCAATTTTGTCAAATTCAAGGGCACACAACTCTCGACTCTCTGATCAGATCAGACTAAAAATCAAACTAATCCATGATATTATGGTCCCCAACATTGTGTCCAAATTTTGTCTTGATTGATAAAACAGCCAAAATTGGCAATTTTGTCAAATTCAAGGGCACACAGCTCTCGACTTTCTGATCAGATCAGACTAAAAATCGAACTTATCCATGATATTATGGTCCCCAACATTGTGTTCAAGTTTTGTCTTGATTGATAAATAATTGTAAATTCTAGAGTGTAAACAAGGTCGAAAACAGCCGAAAATGATAATTTAGTCGAATTCAAGGGCACATAACTCTCTATTTAATCAGATCAGACTGAAAATCAAACTTATCCGAGATATTATAATCTCCAACATTATGTCCAAGGTTTGTCTTGATTGATCAAAAATTATAGATGCTAGAGTGTAAAAAAAGTAAAAAACAACATTTTTTTGACATTCAAGGGCAGATAATTCTGCACATTCTGGTCCGATCAGGCCAAGAATCGTACTTGTCCGAGAACTTTCGATTGGAAAAGTTTGATTAAGATTGCCTAATATTTGTGGATGCTAGAGTGTAAACACCCCAAATGTTGACGGACGGACGCCGGACAAAAAGTGACCACAATAACTAACCTCGAGCACTTCGTGCTCAGGTGAGCTAATAATTTAGCTACAATATCGATAAGCTTCATAATAATGTTAAATATGATAATTATATCAATTACATGTTTTGAAGAACTCTATTCGATATGTTATGATGTGAATGGTAAAATATCAGTAAATGTTTCAGAAAATGTAGAAAGTAAACAAACTATTTTATCTTATGTAGAAAAAATAATCATTGCATCTTTTTTACCATTTCATTATTTCGAAAATTGACTTGGAAAACATTTACAAAATTTCTAATAAGATATTTTCTAATAAACACAAATGCAAACTTAGACCAGTTGAATTTGCGTCATCTGGGAGAGGGTAAAAGGTAAAGCAGTAGATTTTCTCCTCTCTTATACCTCACGATAAATGACCTGGCAGAGCATCACAGCCTATTGGCTAGGGCTGCTCTGCCAGGTCGATTATCGTGAGCTATACATGTACAAAGGTGGGTAATGACGTGAAACAACTACAAAAGCAATCATAAAAATCTTCAATATCTATAAAATAAGTTACCAATTTCAGATAAAAAAACTAACAACGTAAAACAAACCAACAAACAAAGTTCAAAGTAGAGAAAACGAAAAAAAAAAAAAAAAAAAAAAAAAAAAAAAAAAAAAAAAAAAAAAAAAAAAAAAGGTCAAAGATATTTTGAATGTGGTGAATCTATTCAACAGCAACTGATAAAAAAAGTTATTTATCAACAAACGAAATTTTGTTTCCTCGTCAACAATATTTTATTCAGTTGCCGATTAAAAGATTCACTACATCCGGTAAAATTCTGACATGTTGACACCTTCTTCCGGTTAAATTCAAAATTTGAATGTGTCACATGTTAACAGTATTATTGAAGATGTTCTTCAATTGTTGCGCCGAGCCCGGATAGCTCAGTCGATTACGTCGGAGTCTGTCAATCCAGGGGTCTCGAGTTCGAACCCCGGCTCGGCCAGTATCCATTCTGACATTTGACAAAAGTCATTTGTCTCTCACCAATGGGTGTGAATCATCTATGTGAGAGAGCAGCTGGAGGCTCGGTTTGGATATTGTGGTTGTACTGGTGCGGGAAATACCAGGAACCCACGGTTAGGTGCTCCAGCCGCCGCGATATGACCCTGGTAGTTGAAAACGGCGTAAAACCCCAATAAACTCAAACTCAAATTCAATTGTTGCGGTTGTTATGTCACGAGATTACTCGCCGTGAAATAGAAAAAAAAAAGATAAATGCTAGTCTACCTTGTTAGAGATGTAGATTATTTCAATATCCTCATTAATTTGAAACAAAACAAAAGTATGCACGTACTCTTCTCTCATTGATTTTCACACTAAATGGATGCAGGGTAAATGAGAAGTTTTCAATAAGAGAGAAGAAAATCGATCCCACATTGCAGAGATGGTTTCAGACCGCGTGTTTTGTGTTTCCTGTTACAGCAGACGACACTAGCAGACGACATCTACCTATCAGTTAAAATCAATCCAACATTTTTTATAGAATTATAATTCGATTAATCGTCGCTTTTCAACTAAAACCTCGTAACTGCAGCTTAAATCAAGCTGCAGTTACGAGGTTTTTTGTTGAAAAGCATCGAAATAATGGCGTTAGAAAGTTACATATAGCCATTTATAAAGCTGCTTTCTTTTATTATTAAGGAGATATAGCAAATGTTTAGTTTCCATATTTAAAAGTTGACCAAATATGACACCGAAATAAGAGCTGAATTTGAAAATAGCCTATCTTGTTATGATCAAGGAACCCAATTATTGCCTACAATGAATTACAGTCGACACTCGTTGTGTCGAAGTCAGAGGGGCCGTCAAATTACTTCGACATATCCGGAGTTCGACTAATCCGATTTTGATTTTTTTTCGACGAAAACGATTTTTTAACATTTTTGATGGTCATCATACGTGTCCATGATTGAAACATAGTAGGAAAAGGAAAGAAATTACTCAAAACTAGCAATTTCTATCCTTTTCCTACTAAATTTCAATGGCTGTATTTTGTTTCGGAATTCATTTTGATATCCATATGTTGAGGATGGGACATGGCTTTCACTTCGACTTAAGTGGAATTTCGACTTATCCGATGTCGAGATAACGAGTGTCGACTGTATCTCTCTCACGATGCATAACCCACATGACTTGCAGAAAAAATATGGAAATAGTGCTCAATTTTACAGGCGGCAATCGCGTGACTTTGTTATGATATATTTTCCTAACTTTTGTTAAGAAAAACAATCGGTAAGCACACATTTTCTCAAATTTTGAATCAAATACTTAACACTCAATATTGAGATAGATGTACTCTCCGGTTTATCTTGATACCAAGACCTTCCTTCAAATCCCTGTCAAAGCTGAGAACATTCGTGCAAAGTATTTTTGGATGCCGTGATATATTTTCTTATTAAAGAAACGTTACAACCAGTGGATGAGAGCAATCCTTTCTGAATGGTTGACCATTGGTTGGCATTCATTTGACAAAAAATCATAAGCAATTTGAGAAACTTGGCCTCGAGTTTTTGAATTCTCCAGTTATTTTTTGCCAAATGCAAGCCCACTGATAACATTACGATAGTAACGTGCAAAATTCTAATCTGAATCGAGAGGTGTTCCCTAGTTTTTGTCCACGTAATGTCACAGGTAACGTTTCTTATGAACCGTGTTTCTAGCAACAGTTACTGATAAAGTAGATCCGATATTTTCTGAAGGATTTAGAGTAAAAAAGATATAAAATGATAAAATTCGTCTTTCTTATGAACATGAAAATATAGTTCAGGTATTTTCTAACTAAGGACATTTTTTCATAGCATATTCAAGGAATGACAGTAACACGAACACCTTTCTGGAAAAAAAAGAACAAAACAACAACAACAAAAAATGCATATCGTCACCATTTTCCCCTTTTGTGAAAATAACTCCAGTGTTGTATTGGTTACATTTAATATTTTTATCAAAATACATTTAGCCGTTTATAACAGCTTTCTTATTGAACAAATCAAGATGTGTAATGCTTAGAAAAGTACTAAATGCAAAAACATTACCTTTCTTGTGCCTGGTTAACTGGTCTACATCTCAGAAATGTTGGGTCGAGTTCCTGGTGATTTAACGTAGGCCATTGTTTCTGTTGAAATGCCTTAAGACTAGCAGCGAGTTGTGTCCGGTATATCTGACTATTGCTCTCACCCGTAGGCCTTTGGTACAGCTTCTGAAAACATAGAATTCAAAACATTGTAAGAAAAAAGCTTCGTTCTAGGAAAATGTACATAATTGGTAGATGACCAATCTGATCTCATTGCGAATACAGTATATCTATCTAACCAGTTCCCAAACAAGACCGGGTTTTGACGTCCCTAATATAATTGGCTTGGGAAACATTGAGGCAAAAGAAGAAAATGCTGATGATCAGCATTTTCTCATTTTGCCTTAACGTTTCTGTGGCATATAATTCACTTATCTTGGAAGAAATGCGTGTAAACAAAATATAAAATAAAATCAAATATTCACAAAAAGTAATTGTAACGTTACCCTCTATATATACTCCACGATGGTCTATTTCAATAATCATAAAGAAATTAAATGGGTTTCCAATATATCTACTTGAATTAAAAACACTTTATCAAAAATAATATTGGATCGACCCAATTAGAAAATTATAACGACATTGAGTCTTAAAGTGACCCATGCTAGCTATTTCATGCATCAGAACAACACTGGGACAGTCAGAGTGTGTGAAAATGTGTTGTACATCAACAGTAGATTGTTCCAAACTGAAAAGTCTAGCTAGCTTGTTAGAGTGTTTTGTTCGGGGAAAAGGTGAGAATGCTGTTTCCTCTTGTCATTTTTATCTTTTCACTCTTTTTCTCTATAAGAGACCTAAATAAATAATGATGATAATAAAGAAAATAACTTAACTCGCCAATTTTAAAGATGGAACTGCAATCATGTGTTTTTTTTACTAGAACTAGATTGTTTGTCCTATCTTTCTATCGGCTAAAACTAGGTATTTGGCACACAAGTGTCTCAACAGGTTAACCCGCACTTCTAGCTTTCTTGCCATAAAATAAGATTCAAATATCAGAAGTGCATTGCATGAATCATTAAAATTGATGTGTGAATTGCTTTTGCAGCCATTAGTTAAAAGAATTTCATCCGCTTCATTGGTTTAAGGAACTTTCAAGAAGATCCCTTCTAGTATGACGGATCATGAATAAAAAAAAAAAAAAAAAAAAAAAAAAAAAAAAAAAAAAAACTCATCAAGTCACACGCTCATCTGCCGATTTATCAACAAAAAGGGTTTGTAATTTCCATTACAAAAAATTAATGGGTTTACATAAAAACTTATACGTGTACTTAGCCCATTATAGGAGCAATCAAACTAAAATACACTCTTTCACAAAGCATTCAGCCTTGGAAACGTCGACCACTTTGACATTTTATTCTATTTTCTGAACTACATAACGTCGCTTTTCAGCGAAAACCTCGTAACTGCAGATTGATTTAAGCTGCAGTTACGATGCTTTCGTTGAAAAGCGGTGATAAGATCATTTGAGCCGGAATGTGAAAGGAACCGATAACGTTTGCGGACAACGTGTATCCAGAACAGACTGCGTATACGTAGACTATCATACCGTCGCTTTTCAACAAAAACGTTGTAACTGCAGCTTTTATAATGCTGCAGTTACGACGTTTATGTTGAAAAGCAGCAATACTCTTTGACAAAAATAAATTTATTCGCATTTCATTGAAAATCTAGTAACTGCAGCTGAAAACAAGCTGTAGTACATGATTTTCGAAGAAAAGAGACGATATTCAACCTTGGAAGCGTCGAGTACTTTGACATTTTTTTCATAACAGAATTAACGAGCGAATATTACGTGACTTTGCTATGATATATTTTCCTTTACTTTTATCAAAAACATGCATTTGTCAATGCCCATTTAAAAACTTTATTCCACA
This sequence comes from Fragum sueziense, assembly GCA_963680895.1. Classification (NCBI taxonomy): domain Eukaryota; kingdom Metazoa; phylum Mollusca; class Bivalvia; order Cardiida; family Cardiidae; genus Fragum; species Fragum sueziense. The sequence continues at coordinate 31,225,020 of OY804599.1, forward strand.
AATTGACCGACTAAAGTACTCGCCATACTCTCTGGTTTATTTTGATAACAAGGGGCCCTCAATTTCTAGTCAAAGCTGAGAACATTTGTGAAAAGTGTTTCGATTTACTTTTCACGATTTGTTTTCATCTTTGACAAAGAACTGAGCGATCATCTTTGTATAAAAATAAATCGTAGAGTATGACCACTTGAGTTCTTTTGTTTAGTTCTTTTGATACAGCTAAGATACAACAAAATATGCATACATCCATTACAGCACAGTGACGGCTTTGACTCCCTCACAAGAAATGGCTTGGGAAAACATTTTGGAAAATGAAGAAATTGCTTGTGACCAAAAATAGAAATATTTCTTAAACTTTCATCAACTTGAAATTGTCGTCTGCAACATATTTCGAATTTGAACAGTCCAAAATTTTTGGTAATGGATTAAAGCTGCCATAATCCAAAATGAATATCCTACCACTGGTAATCCAGTAAGCTGAGGTTCCACATCCATTCCCAGTTCGGGCGGTTTAGACACAACCCTCCGTTTCGACGGAGGCTTTCTGTTGATAAATATCACATCATTTGAAAACGTCAATCGCCTGGATGACCAGGACTTAAATCGACTCTCGTCAATGGAGGAGTTGATCAACAATGGCTTCACCACGCTATAATTAAAGTTATTGTGTCCCTCGTAAACTTTCATTCTGCTTCGCCTGGTTTATTTATCAATTGATTCACAAGAGAACTTGCCATGGTGAAAAAGCATAGCTTCCACTAGTAAATCCGTACAAACGCACTGTCCATCCATTGTCGCTGAACTGGCTTGAGCAATCACATGACACATACAATTATTTTAAGCTGGGTAAATTCCTCTGTTTCTCGTTCATATTATGTATCTTATATACTTATATCTTATACAAAGCGCTAATTGTTATTATCTAGTCGTTCTATGCGTGAAAAATCACAAAAAGTACGTCTTATCTGGATGTCCCACAGTGTAGCACCAAAATACATGCTCATGTGGAGGAAAATTCCTATAAAGCGATAAAGAACTCTTTCAAATTAATATTAGGCCTTCTACTTTTATTTCAGAAAATATAGTTTTCAAATAATCATGCACTGTATCTCATGTGAACGAATCGAAAGCTAAGCGCTACTGACTGTAATGTTTACTCATTATATGTACTTTGCAAAATCTTCTTGAGAAGTTTAATGATATGACGATAAATGCAATTGTCCCCGATTGTGGAAAAGGGTTATGAAAGAAAGAAAGTCAAATGAAGTTACAAACTCGTTTAACGAATAGAAAGCCACCGTTCCTCTACAGCAAGAGCATTCTTTGACACAGAATATGTCTTTAGAAAAACTCTATAGATCTAGTTTTTAGTAGAAAATCAAGAAAATGGTTTTGCATATAGCTTGGTGTAATCCTATTTACTATCAGCACATAATATGTATATATTCCAGGGATAAGAAACAAATGAGTCATTATCTAAAACATAATTTACCAAACAACCGACCATCCCAAACTTAATCTGTATGAGGGAAGAGATCTTGTAATCCTTGTGTCTACAATCTTAAAATACGTTCCTTTAAGCCCAAACTAAACATGCTGTCTATATGCCAGTGCATACGAAGATTACATTGCACTTGACGAGAGGAAAAGTAAATATATGATTTAATCCTAGTTTCAAATGTAGCGTTTACATATCGCTGCTTTTCAACAAAAAACTTCGTAACTGCAGCTTAAAACAAGCTGCAGTTACGAGTTTTTTTTGTTGAAAAGCGACAATATGATAGGCCTACATGTAACCTCATGCAGGAAGTTCACAAAATGTTGCGCTGGTGTACTGTGCCATCGTATTTTTTATGTAACTGTATTGGCCAAATAGGTCTACTATAATACCACCGGAAGACAAAACAGTGCAACTTTAACTATGTGCAATGCTGTCTCTGTCAGCCAAGCACTTGTAAAATGACAAAATATAAAGAAGAAGGACACAATTTCACTATCAAATCGTTTGGCACAGAGGGTTAATACCAATAAAAGGTCCCCAAAACAGTCGAAATACCGCAGGCCATTTTATATTTTAAAAACGAACTTGTAACACACCAGATGGGAAATCCAAAAGCACCAGAATCAGCACATTACATAGCCTAGAGTTTTTTTTCAAAGTATTTCAAAACCATCTGTTATGTTCTTGACGATTGCAGTTGATGTATGCAAAGAAAGTTTCAGCCGCATTAAGAACAAGTTACAAGAATGAATTCATTTTCAGTCCAAAGTAAATTGTCAAAGATCAAATGGAAGAAAATCACAAGAACCAAATTAAGTAAAATTTCCAAATAATACTGAGACTAACAGAGAGTTCATATAAGAAGAAGATTGTAATAACATTATTATAGATTCAACACTTATTAATCACATAATGTATGGCACTCCGCATTTTTAAAATAAACTAGAGGTCATTTATCCCATAAAATACAATTCATTTTTAAAAATTTCCACTATCGTAATTCCATTCTCACCCACATATCATGTATTTACCGCTGAGAACAAATTGATAGGGATGGTAATTTAAACATGTTTACTTTTAGCGCAAATCATATAGGAAAAAAATATCAAACTAAAATGAAGATAAAAAAGAAACACACAATTAGAAGAAAATGATTATTTCTGCATTTAAAATAATTTAAAATAAATTAAATAGCTCTACTACAAAATTGTCAAAAAAAACTTTGACCCCAGAAAGAGTATCAAAAGCTACAAGTGTTCGAATGATCCGATTATAACAAATCAGCGAGCTAATATGATTGGAAAATATACTTGTTAGTTATCATAATTTAATAACACAATTAAACTCCTTCGCTCCACCCCCCCTTTTTTTTTAGATATATATGCTGTATAAAATGCGACTTTTTCGAAAGTTAAAATGATCAATTCAGCAGGCAGCATTCTTCGCTTATCAAGTATAATTTGGGCTTTGTTTCATCTTATCTAACACATATTTTAACAAGATTTGTGATACATTTCAAAAGAAGAATCTTTTCATAACTATGATACATCTTTGAGTAGTATTCGTTAGTAGTCATTGAATAATTGTGGAGGGCAAATTTGTATAAAATAGTTCACTATTTGTATTTTCTCATTTCGTTTTGTAGGACTACCAAAGGACAGACCGCCAAGTTGCGAAAAACAAAAGACCAGACGCTACGTTTACTAGAAACCACATTTGTATATAAAAATCATTGACTTGCATTTTGAACTGTAACTATAGTAGACAGTGTCTAAGAATCACGCTATACAGCGACATTAAAATAACAATGCAGTAGTTGATTCAGCAACCTTAAAATATTCGTACAATTTGCTCATTTCTTCTTTTGGAATATGATGTGCTATCATCAAGATATCTATCTATTTTTTTTTTACTTTGGACAGGGCTTTGTTGGCTAGATCTCACATCGATTTCCTATTTTTGAAGCAGGAATTCACACGGAGAGCATTAAGGGATATAATAGAATTAAAGGCAAGTATAAAGTTGATCATTTGACCTTGATTACGTCGTATCGACTTCTTTTTTTCTTTTATGTCAGTAAGGAAATGTTCGATAGAGTGTTTATCTCGAGTGTCACATCTAGGTATGAAACATAGGGATGAACCGGGGCATTGCATAGAAAGACACAGATGGATACGTTCTACAAAACATTGTCACGGAACACATTCTTATTATTCAAGCGACATTGTTTTTTTACAAACTTGTTTATGAACTTAGAGTGCTGTCGGACTCAACGAGCATCATGGAATCGGAGGAGTTGTGACGAATGCATCGCCAGCCTAAGCTTGCCGTTTGCGTTTCATCTAAAGATTTTTTGAGTGACCAAATACAAGTCTGACCATGGTTTGTGATTCACAAATTTGTTTTAAAAAGCTACGATATGCAATGTAAGATACATGTATTCCGAAACATTAGTAAACAAGGGCCGTCAGAGACGGACAATGCTCCCCGAATAAGGCATTGTCACAATAAATGTATGCCATGGAGAGCACTTTATTGTCAAGGGCATCTGATTTGCTACTCAAATATGAAATTTCATCAAATTCTGACCATTAGACTAGGAGAAATTAGAGAAAAACTATATTTCACCATAAGTCCCCTTTTCCCATGACAAGGCCTCAAATCCAAAAACGGGGAAAAGAACATCGGCATTTTGTCACAGGGAGTTCACATGGTAAGTTTCATTTGATTTGGCCCAAGGGTTATGGAGATATTGCTTCGGACGGACGGACGGACGGACGGACGGAATGACGGACGGACAGGACGGACGGACGGACGGACGGACAGACGAAGCGGCGACTATATGCTCTCCCTTCGGGGAGCATAAAAAGTTTCTCTTAAATGTGTTTTTTAAATACTGTAATTACACACGATATCTTCCAAAAAATTCAACGAGGGGAGATCAATATTTTGTATATCTCAAATCAGCCTGTTTTACCTGACACAATACAATTAATTAAGATTTCTTACAAAGATCTTATGTATCTAAAGATTATCTACCCTACTATCTTTGTTTATAATCTATGCTGTAAGAACGGATTTAGAAAATGATCATTATCTTCAACATAAGTCAACGAGTTTACTTGTTGCCCTTATCGCATTTACTTCTTAGGAACGGTGAGCTGCACTTGTCATCATAAGATGACCAACAGTGAACTGTTACAGACACTCGCAATGTTTACGTTTTATTTGAAACCTCAAAAAAGTTGGTCCACCCATGAGGGAGAACCGGATACATTAAGTAAGACTAACAGACACGTTCCCGTTTTAACAGATCAGGAATACTACTTTGTTTAAAGTGTGCGAGTGCATATTATGTCCTCTACTATTTCGACATTTCGTCAAATCGCATCGGCATTGAGAAGAATACTGTTAATAGATTGAATTACGGCTCCTGAGTAATTAAAGTTTTACACGAACATTCATTTCTTGTTACAGAGATACAGTTAGATTAAGAGACCAACTCTGTCCTGGTCGACTATCGAATTTCTTGTCTCGAGCAATATTAAATTAAATTATTATTTAATGATGTATTTTAAGAAAAATCGACGAGAATGTTCAATCAACAAAAGGTACAATTTCAATTTAAGACATATTTTATGCCCGTGGTTGATTATACACATACAATAAAGAAACTGGTGAAATGAAAACATTTTTTTCTGACTAACAGAAACCAATTTCCAAGTACTAGAACATGTAGTGAGTCAAACAATACAAAATTATCTTTTCTCTGGATAAAAATCATGATAGGTCGACATGTTATTGTTTTAAACTCAATGTCGCATCATTTATGTTTTTCCCAAACCTTTAAATGAAAGTAGGTCAGCATTTGTCGCGCTTTCTAACGACCCAATTGATCTATCTATCGGTATTTCACGGTTAGTTTAACAACCCCGGTGAAGTGACAATAAAATTAGCTCGATATAATGAAGAGAATATGGATTATTGATCCAATAAACACCACAAGACACGATAACCACCCTGTACTACCGGTCTCTTATTCGATTCTCTATTCTCTACTTGCAGAGACAATTTTGTTATTATCATGCAAGAAAGGACATTGTGGAATGTGTGAAAATTTTAAACGCTTGTCAGTCTGCACAGTTTGGGCAACAATGAGTATCTTTCGCATTTGGTTGAATTGTTATTGAATTATTAGACTAATTAACGAGAAAACTTATTCGAAATTTGCAACAGTGGTTGACCAGCCTTGCATTCTCCATTCTATAAGAAATCGGTAGTCTCTATAGTTAATAGTGTAGAGACAATATTGTGTCAAAATGAGAATATCTTTAAAGTGAAAGATTTTCTGATATCATTCATAAATAAACAAGAGCTGTCACTGTAAGATGACAATGCCCCCGACACCGCTTTGATTTTAAATTATGGCCAATCTATGTTCAAGGTCAAGGTCATCCAGGGGTCAAGGTCACCAAAGTATGTGCCTACAGAAAGGTAAGGTACCAAGGAATGTTGTGGTAAAGTATGAAGCGAATATGTTAAGTAATAAGGAAGTTATGGCCAATGTTAAAGTTTTTGGACGGAATGACGGACAGACGGACGGACAGACAGACGGACAGACGGACAGACGGACGGACGGACAAGTCAAATTTATGATGCCTCCCTATCGGGGGCATAAAAATTCGTTTCTATCACCGTCGATTTTCTCGTCACTGCAGCTTTCAAAATGACACAGTCTTAACTTTCGTTGCGAGAAAATGTTTAATCAAGTCTTCTTGAATGCCACGGCGATTTTACGGCCAAGTGTCAATACAAAGGAAACAATTACAACAAAGGTTCGAACGTGCCAGGATGAAACACTGTTTTCTTTTGCTAAACCTTAACGAACTTTAGTCTCGATATTGTCATCGATTTTGACCATGAATGACTTACAATGATTAAAAAGTTGAAGGTTTAAACCATTCACACATAATGACGCCCTTTGACGCCCTACAAGAAAGGGGTTTGGAAAATATTATGGAAAATGAAGAAATTGCTTATGACAAGCAATTTCTTCATTTACCACAATATTTTCTGTCAAGAAAAAAAAAAAAAAAAAAAAAAAAAAAAAAAAAAAAAAAAAAAAAAAAAAACAGTTGTAAAATTTCATTCATTTGAAATTGTCGTCTTAAACACCTTTGAATTTGGTCCCATCGAATCTTTTGCCATCTGGTCATAGGTTAGTGTCAATTTTAACAAGTGTCGTATATAAGAAACTCGAAATCGATGCAAGATATGAAAAAGTTTGCTTGCAGTAAGGAATGTTAACAGTTCACCAGGAAACAATTACGAAACGTTGGATTCATTTGTCAAAGAGAAACGACAAATGCACGCCTATAGCACAACTAAAATCAGCTGAAAATATGGTATCCGTATAAAAAGACAATTGAATTCGCAAACAAAATTACAAACGCGGTGGTTAAATGCATGAAACACTAGACCACGCCAGTATAGTAAGAAAGTTAGATGCAGTAATGCTTTCGATATACAAATAACTACATCTTAATAACTACATCTTTGAGGAAATCCATGATGAAGATAGAATTTGTGAACATTATAATACAGACAATAATGAGTCAAAAGGACAAAATGGTATTTTCCTCGATTGCCTTAAATGTTTCAAACTTTTTATCAAGGTTTTCGAAACCAGGTCATGTTTGGAAAAGTGTTAAATACAATTGAAGATGAAAAAAGTGTTACTTTAACTGTTCCATATTTACCACAATCGGAAGGTTTACAAAATACTTCTCCTCTTTGAACTTCAATAAGGAAAAAAGAAATCTCCACAAAAAAGGAGAATGAAGAAGCACAATCTGAACCCACAAGAAATATTACGAGCGAAACAATCCAAAATGACATTGTTCCGATTTTATTTAATACATGCACTGTTCAAACAGCTACATTAGAAACGTTTCAAGTTTTTAACAATATCATATATCATTTATGTAACCAAATCACTCAAAACTGCGGAATATTAAGGCATTGACAAATTTACGAGTTTTCTTAAATACTAAAAAATCCGAATCTACAATTTATCAGATGCAGAATTCCAAAAAATGTATATTTTTCTCATTTGCACTAACACACACTCTGGAATGAAGCTAAACTAGAATAAATCGACAAAATGCTTCAAACGTAAACATCATATCTACGATTAGAAAGTTTTAACTTTGTAAAGATGCTCATACATCCTAAATTAGGTATTATATTATTTTTTTTATTTAGAAAGAGTCCCAAAAAGGACATTCCGCGCATTTTAAAAATCCTATTTAACACTGACACACATGACACCGGACTGGTCCTATACCGGAATGAACGGACGAGTGTACTTGTGCCATAAACACTCTGTGATCACAAAAATGTTTATTGCTTATTTGATTGACACCAGAAAATAATAAAACATGCCAACCCTGAATATTTAGGCTTCGAGTAAACTGGATTTTTAATTGTGCCCAAATTGAAAAAGTAAACCAATATAGAATATTCACCAATTGAAGTAGACCTAATGCAGTTTGCGCTTTCTAAGACAACATAATTGTAGCCTTAATCCTTTCCTTAACAGTGACGATTTCGGCACAGTAAACCCTTTCCCAAACGACAAATTTTAGGGTGATCAGCTTCAAAAACAGTCACAAATGACAAAATTGGTGTTATTAAAGATAGGTTTTGTTTAAAATATGGCACAGAAAATATTGAGACAAAAGGAGAAACTGCTGGTTATCAGCAGTTTCTTCTTTTGTCTCAATGTTTTCCAAAGCATTTTCTATAAGGGACGTCAAAACCAGGTCTTGTTTGGGAAAGGGTTAAGTATCAAAGCTTTTGAAAATCTCACTGAAAAGGGCGAAATGCTGAAACCAAGGATTTCTTATACTCCCTCCATATTTTCCATCCTATAAAGAGTTTTTTATTTATTAAAAGTCGGATTGATATTGTCGCCCACAACGTCTTTCAACATGGACAGGTCCCAATTTTGTTGTTTGTGAGAATTAATGATGGACTAGATTCTTGAAAGCTGATTCAAGAAAAACAAGATCGACCATACCAAAAACTTAAAATTGTCCTGTAATTTGGTTGACAATATAGATGGAAAATAAGAGCGTGATTATAACATGCATCAAGCATTTTCATAGGCATATTTTTAAGAAGCTTCAAAACTAAGAAAAGGTTCACGCTACCGAGAACCACTTCCTATTCTCATGACTGCAATGGTTATCCGTTCAAAACAACAAGAAAAGTAAAAGAATGACTTATGAACACCAAAACGACGTTCGTGGATAATACAAAGAGTTACCAGCAATACAAATCTCAATGAAGCAGACTGCAAATATCAAGATCAGATCATATACATGAGCAGGTCGGTCTTGATCCAAATTGCATAAAACCCCCTTTTAACGTTGGTATGTATTACAAATTGAATATCAAACGGTTCCCTTGAATCTTTCCCAAATAAGATCTTGATTTGACGTCCTTAAAGGGACATAACATTCCAATTTCATTTTATAAGTATGTCTTGATGCAAAGATTGATTATTCTAATGTATATAAATGCTTTCAGTTTTTGGGAAGCAAATTATGCAAAATTTGCTTCTCTATGTAGCCACATCTCTCTGCACTTTACCATTCTCTGCATACAACACAACATCTTCCGGTCCTCCTCAATATAAATAGTTCTACCTAAAGCAAATATTAATGAGGTAACAGTCATTCGAATATTCAATATGTAAGTCTGAAGTTATACATTTAGATATTGAATTGTGTGATTGAAAATGAAACATTCAATTAATCGTGTCTCTAAGAGAAGAAAAGACCGACGTAGTAATTTGCTTTATTATGGTTCAAAGATCAGTCCAATGGCCTGCTTTTTAAATGGGTCAGTCAAGTTTACTGAACTATGAAATATGTTCAAAGCTATAGATATGCACGAAGGTTGTGCTAAAAAAGATACAACAACTCCAGCATGCAATCAAGGTATTCAAATGGATAATCAAAGTACCTAATCAAAGTACTCTACTTCTGGACAGGCCTACATTATTAACAAATTTGCTTCCCAACAGTACCTTCAGTTCTTTGATTTAAAGTTGTTATTTATAAGAAAAAAAAAATACGCATTTAAAGTTGAGACAGAAATGGCAAATTACATATAAATCCGAACTGTTGTGGACAATAATTTGATTAATTTTAGCACAAAAATATTTATTTCTCGTAAACGGCACAGTATTTTGGCTTGAAATTTTCCAGAATTTTCATTAGAAAATATGCTCTTTCAGATGAAAATAAAAGTAAATTTTATGACAAAATATCGTGAAATGTCACTTTAAAGAAAATGCTTCGGAAAACATTGAACTACGAGAAGAAAGTGCTAATAAGCAGCAATTACTAATTTTGTCTCTTATTTTGCCGTGCTATGATAAAAACTACTTCCAATCTATTTTGTTGCAGCAAGAATTCAGCTTTGTCTAATGTAAAACACAATTCGGACAATTACTCTTTTGGTCCAAAAGACCGTTATGAAAGCAAACAACGATTGTTTGAACTAGAGAATATTTACAATGTATTTAGTCGCAATATAAGTGACTTTTAACTCTCGATGAGATATAAATTAAACATGAGAATATTGCAATGAATATTTTATTGAAAATTTATGGAACTTAAAAGAGTCGCGAAACAACGGAATATTAATAAATCAATAACCGATAAAAAGTATCGACATATTTACAGGCAAATACACATAAAAAGAGAACTCCTTAAAACTTGAAACCCGTAGAAAGCTATGAAGGACTTGTGTCGCTCCACATCCCTGGATTTTTTTTGTTATATCAAATTCAAGTTTTGACTAGACGTTTCTGTACTTGTGGTTCTTAGAGAGGAAAAATAAGATTGTTCAATACTTTTGGTTTTTAGAGCCGTTTTTAGAGTGGTCAAAGCAAAGAGAATGTAAAAGTAAAATGATTGACTAATATATTTTGGGCTGTCAGTGTCGAAAACTGATTTAAAAATGAAAAAAAGAAATGGCATATCACTCGTAATCATGTTTTGTCATTATTGGTTCATATTGTTTTAGTTCTTAAAGTGAAATCAAAATCAGAATAAGTTATTTTTGACATTCAAGGACGGATGACTCGGGGTATTTTGATTCAACCAAATTTCCATTGAAGGAATCTGAGAGAGGGTTCCCCAAGGATCATTTCTGTATTTCTGTATTTGGTTGAAATTCATACATTCATAATTCAATATGTTTTTAGAAGATTTATATAAAAAAAAATGTACTTTGTTTATAGCACTTCATTTTTTCTCTCAATACTTTTAAATCTTTCGTTCTGTACTAAATCGTCGAAGTCAGGGATTGCTTTCTTAGGCATAAATCAGGATTACATCACGTAATTCATAAGTGAGCATTTACATGTCATTTATTATATCGATGACACGTCGCGCCATTACATATTCTATTAGATCATAAACGGGTGGATCTCATATAACTTATTCAACTAATCGTCGCTGTTCAATAAAAACATCGTAACGGCAGCTTTAAACAAGCTGCAGTTACGAGGTTTTTGTTGAAACGCGATGTCAGGTCACTTATATACTACTTTTTAGACTGCAGACGCCGAATTTAACTTTTCTGAAACAACCACGATTAAAAACATCATCTTTGGGAAGTTAGAACCTCGTGACTCCATTTTTTTTTCAAGTTGTTGTTACGGAGGTGTTGACCTCCACTAACGATTTGTGCATTTTAACCCTTTCCCAAACGACAAATTTTAGGGTGGTCCAATTCTAAAGCAACAGCAGACGACAAATTATATGTGAATAAAAGGTCGGATTTGTATACAAAAAGAAAATATTGAGGCAAAAGGAGAAACTGCTGGTTATCAGCAGTTTCTTCTTTTGCCTCAATGTTTTCCCAAGCCTTTCCTAATTGGGGCGTCAAAACCAGGTCTTGTTGGGGAAAGGGTTAATTCTTTCCCAAACAGCAAGATTTCAGATTGTTCACATTCGAAAGCAGCTGCAGATCAACAGATGTTGATACAGATAGAATTTGTGTGCAATGTATTACACAAAATATTGAGACAAAAAGGAGATTGTTGCAATATTTCCCTAAGATGTATCTATTCGGGACTTCAAAAGAAGGTCTTACTTGGGAAAGGACAAAAAGTCAGCTAAAAGCCTCTAAGACGGCTGAACCAGCTGTATATTTCAAATTTTCTCATACGGCAAAATTTTAAGCCAGTCTTATTTATAAGCTGCCGCAGACGGCAAAACGTATGTTCAAAAAGATTGGATTTGTCTAGAAAGAGGTAGAAAGGCAAAATGAGAAAATGCCGATGAACAGCATTTTCTTCTTTTGTATCAACGTTTTTCTTTCTTTTCTGTTAGAGATGTCAAAACCAGGACTTGTTTGGGAAAGGGTTAATCATCGGATCGCGTCGACACAAGTCACCTCGATGTATTGAAGGGGCGCTACATGGAGGCATTGAAACTAGCAGTGTAAGAGTAGCCTCCCTTAAAGGTACAATCTGTTTTTTTCTGTTCAAAGCATTCATTTATTACAAAGTTGACCGTCTACAGTTTATCATTTACTGCACTTTTGTCACTTCATGGTAATATATTTCTGTATAGATATAATAAATCTACAAGATATCAGTTTTAAAATCGAGTTCATTTCAAGAAAGCTTTGGAACACACATGAAATCCCACGAAAATGGTAAATGTAAGATATGAATAAATCCCCGCAGAAATTCGGCACTGAATCATTGATTTTTAGGGCAATTTCAGCCATTTCATTAGCGATTTAATAACCATATTGGGAAATTATAACCTTTATAAATGAGAAAGATGAGTTACCATGGCAACCTTTAATTGAATTTACGTAAATTCAAGAAACAAACATATAATAGTTGAATTTTATGTCAAATTTTTAAACAGCCAAGAACGGCCATTCGAAATCTCTAACAATAAATGGCTAAAAATTGGACGGTTCCAAACTGAACCAGACACATATCAATAAACGTGATAAATTCCTCCGCAACGTTTTATAATCGACTATCGGAACGCTCGTCCGAACCCAATCCGACCGATCGACCGACTACATACAACTTGCCAGAAATTGGAGGAAATACTTCGCTGTCTCAAAGCAAGTGTAACAACTAAGGCACATATGTGTATTAGTAGCCTCATATCTTGTTCTGTTCTTAATTGTTACAGAATTTGGGAGACAACCATTTTAATAGATCTAATTTATCTCATCATTTTGTAGTGATGAAAGCCAAAATTGGTTTTTGCTGTAAAATGCAGATATCTGCTTCCCCCATATACTAAAAGTATTATGGATGTTTTGGTCAAAATTACCCTATAGCAGGACCTTTTCTTACAACACATCAAATTCTATAATTCTAACACAAATATATATGAGCCAGGATTTGGAAAAACGTCCCTTAAGGCATTTGAGCCCAACATAAATCCAGATCAGCCTGTGCATACGCACAGTCTGATCAGAATCCATGTTGTTCTCTAATAGCTTCTTCGTGACCTGTAGTAAATTATAAAGAGAAGCATGGATGCATTTTGGACTGCATTTGACAATAGGCTGATCTTCAAATTCAATTATTGAAAATGCTATAAGGGACGTTTTTCCAGATCCTGCCTCATATAATATATTTCTCGTAAACGGCGCAATACTTTTGCTTGAAATTTTCAGAATTTAAATGCTCTTTCAGATAAAAATGAAAACAAAATTTGCGAAAACAATATCAGTGAAATGTCACTTTAACTTTTACACTATATATTATCGTTTTCAATTCCAGGCAAAACGTCAGCCAATAAAGTGTTAAGAAGCAATTCGCTCGTTCAAAGATCAATAGAGTACATAACTATAAGAGACCAGCATTATTCAGAATGAAGCTGGGTCAAGTTTGGAAGTCCCAGTTGGAACAAAATTCAAGAGAGTAGCGCAAAACTAGGGTAATTGCATACAAAACTACACGTTTTTGCATTAGTTTATCACGTACTTGATCATTTCATTATATGGAAAATCTCGATTATTACGAATTGATCTACATGTATTTGGATGGTTTAACTTATTCCATTCATCATTGGATACAAAACATTGTGTAATAGGGAACAATTTTATCCAGTAAACCGTGACGTAATTTCGGACAAACAATGGTATTTCGTAGGTGTAGTTATAAAATCGTAACTACGGTTTGAGAGTCAAGCCATAGTTATGAGATTTTTATAACAACACCGACGGTTTATCAAAACATAACAGTAACTAAATCTATTTTTAGCACAAAATTCATTGCCATTCACCTCAATCTTCGACGATTTCCATATTAAAAAATGCGGATAACCTCGCCAATCTCCGTTGCAACGGATGTTGCACGAAATGTTGAGTGTTTTATGATGGATGGAATACCTTAAAGCAAAACTATTTATATTCGATGTAAAGTCATCTATTTCATTTCGAAATATAGACTACAAAATTTAGCTTGTTTAGCCCTTTCCAAAACAATAGAAGATTGGAACGTTCCAATTCCGAGGATGAAGAAGAACAATACTCTATAATTGCTACTAGACCTACATCTAATGCAAATGTGTTTGTCCTACAATAGAAAATATTTCGACAAAAGGAGAATTTTGTCAAAATGGTTTATTATGGGATAGTGGCTTTTTTGTTTGGGACGTTAAATTCAGGATTATTCGACAGTGACGGAAGTTCTATATGCGGTGTTTATTTTAATCAAGTCGTGATACATATGTTACATGTAACAGTAATTCAGCATCTACTCCTCATATCGTCGCTTTTCTACGAAAACCTCGTAACTGCAGCTTGTTTTAAGCTGCAGTTACGAGGTTTTCGTAGAAAAGCAGCGATATACAGTATTGAAATTCCAAGTTTGCCCGTCTGAAATTCCCACTTGATGTCAATTAGCCTATATTTGCCCATTGAAAGTCCCGGTAGAAATGAATTAGCCTATTTTACGTATTTATTAATTCATTACATGCAAGGGACAAACCCGTTGTGTCAAATATCGATATTTACTAGAATTTCTGATTAGTTCCGTAATAGGTAAAAGAAATAGGGCACAGCAAACAAATATGTCATTGTAAATATTTGTAATTTTTGGAGTAGGTGTTCTTGGACACAATTGCCCTTCAAACTATCTATTTCAAGTTTTAATAGTGTAAGCCACTAAGGTCTCTTTTTATACACCAACCAACGAAGTAAGGGGGAATTAGTTTCATCATGTATGTAAGTTTGTTTGTCCGTCAGCCCGTCCATCTGTCTGTTCATCGCTTACTCAGCAATCTGTCCGTCCATTCCCTGCTATATCTCACGAACCCTTTGACATAGGACCATGAAACTTTATATAATTGTTGGCCTTGACCCAAGAAGGTGCCTTCTTGTTTTTGTGTCATATAGGTCAAATGTCACGGTCACAGTTGTATTTTGTTTACAGTCTTACTCTAGAACCGTTTGAAATAGGACCGTGTATAAAAAAGAAGTGCTCCAACGATAATCAGATTCCCACCAAAATATAAACCATACCCATTTGATAATGAAAGGTTAGAAAGATCAAAACACAATTATCGCAATTATCGTAATGAAAACAATGATTATATTGTAAGTATGACTCCCTCAAAATACCTGTGTCTGTGGTCTAATGGTTAAACAGTTGGCGCTTGACCGTAGAGAAGGAGTTCTTATTTAACCGTGTGGGTTCGATTCCATACATAGCCGTGTATTTGTTTTATTTTCCCCTTATTTGCGTTTTACTTTTTTTGTTTTTGTTCCTTTCACATTTGTAAATAGATATATAACCAGTATTACCACAACACCCTAACCGAGCCTCCAGCTGCTCGCCCACATAGGTCATTTAACATTGGAAAAGAGATGAAATATTATTATATTACGAATTACCATCATTTCAAATAAATCCCTTATAGACATTCTTTATGAAGAGTTTCGTTTCAGCAGAATAACCTTTTTTCGCTCATAAGTAATAATGGATCAAGTCTTCAAAGCGAATATCGAGCATAAACTGGTAAAAAGTTTATGAACATATACAATTAACTCTCATAAAGCACGTTTAAGGCGACAAGCACATGTTTCAAGACTTGAATGTTGTCTTAGGCAATATACCCACTATATAGC
The DNA here is from genome assembly GCA_963680895.1 of Fragum sueziense. NCBI lineage: Eukaryota > Metazoa > Mollusca > Bivalvia > Cardiida > Cardiidae > Fragum > Fragum sueziense. Next base: position 31,240,711 of record OY804599.1, read on the forward strand.
ACATTATATACGTGATTTTCCGAAATTATCTTATAACCTATATAAAAATCATAAAGAGTCTGCTTTCTTCTCATCTTTTTTTCTAAAATGATAAAACAAAATATACTTGTAAAACAAAATATGTAATTACCCATCGTTCTGTGAGACTCGAACCCACGTTTGCTAAAAGAAAATGGACGAAGCGCCGGTGCTCTATCCACTGCGCTATCGAGTGTGTCTATAATATAATTCAGCGTAAAATATAACATTTTAATCGTATATAACAAGTCTTTCTTACCTGTAGGCCGAGTTCATTCTATTTAAAGCTTTGTTTGTAAACATCACATTATCGTTGGAATGCTATAGCGGACGAGAATTGACCTGGCAGAGCAGACAATGCTAATCGAATGGAATGCTCTGCCAGGTCAATTCTCGTCCGCTATATAACTTTATTATTTATAGCCCTTGGCTAAACGTGTTGTCATATTATATCGTTCTTGGGTCACAATGGTCAAAGGTAAAGGTCACAAATGAACTTTGTTTAGAATAAGTATCCAGACCTTTTCTTAGTAACAAGGTACTAGTGTGTGCTGGGGTTAGAAGGGGCGTCGGGTGAAAATATGTCCGTTTGGCGGCAGTTTGAAGTCTAAATTCGAATATCCAACATGTGTCGTGTGTGATACTATCACGGTAGATAATCACGTGATACAATATTTTCTGAGAATCTTTAATAATTTTGTAAATACTAGACCGATTTGATTTCGGTTTGAAGCAGAGAATGTCGACAGACGTCACGCATTAGATGGACGTAGTTGATTTTTGAAAAATCAACTGAAAAAAAAAGTTATTGAAGATAAACCAAAATTTTGGTTTATCCTCAATAACTTTTTTATCAGGTGATTTTTCAAAAATCCAACACGTCCAGCTTATTCCTGGCATTCTCCCAACTTCTCTGCTTCAAACCGAATTCAAATTAGTCAAGTATCAAAAAAGATATTGAAGATTATCGGAAATTCGGAGTAACGTAATTATACACCGTGATATAGGTGACACATTATCAAGCCTTGGAATTTCGAGTGTTCGTATATAATGTTTGCGTGATGACTCATTATGTTGCGTGATGTTGACGTTAACACGTTTTTGAAGACGGAGGCGTGTTTGAAGTGGAACCGGAAATTCAAAGGTGATAAAAGACAAGTACTCGCGGTCATGATTAATGATCTTTATAGCGGACATCACGACACTTGTTGCTTGGCAACGAAACATTTGCCTATACCAGGGTTCTCGGAAGAAAAAATGAAAGAAGCCAGGTATCATTAAAGCTTTAGATGTATTGCTGAAATGCATAATTATATACTTCATGTAGATAAAAAGGAATAAAAAATCAGGTCTCGTTTGGGAAAGGATTAAACGTTTTCAGAAATTCCTACGGCCATAAAACATAAGGACTCGTGGGCGCAATTACCGCCTTCTACAGTGGACATTACGACATCTTGTTGCTTAGCAACACCATATAGAATCCTCAACATTACATATAAACACTTCTTTGTTGGCTGATCCTATATTTGATCGTTTTCTGGAATATCACGAATTACCGGTTTTATTCAACATGACATTGACCATTATGTGTAATATAATGGGACAAAACTCCTTATTATCAAAGAAGAGAATATCATAGTATAAGATATTGATTTGTCAATATACAAGATTCTAGGCAGTCCGGGGACGCCCTGCTGTCATAGAGTTTTGATGAATGAAGTTAGGGATTTGACCACTGACCAATACTCTTGTACCATGCTAGTTTAGTGTTTTGATTCGTTGTTGTCTGTCATATAAAATACAGTGTTTTCGGGTAACAAGAGAGAGAGGAGCATGGGACGAGCTTAGTATGAAATGTAGAAAGATCTATTAGAGAATGAGTTCTGAGCAATTAGCTCCAGAACCCAGAGATGTTATTAAGAGATTGATTTAGATCAGAATAGACAATTGTAGATATAGAAAAGAGATGGATCAAGATCAGTTTGAGATTGGATAGGGTTTTAATAAGACGTTGTTATGTCATTGTGGAGTTGGATGTAGAGACTTAAATATAGACGAGATAGATTAAACAGTGTATTGTCTACAAAGGAGTTGTTTGTTTTATCGTAAAATCCACTATACGGTCACATAGAGAAGACTAACATAATTGGGAAAGAAGCGAGATTATGTTACAGATTTAATTTGGTGCCGTGACCAGGATCAACTAACAGTTGTGTTACGGACTTGGATCGGACTATAATTCAGTGAGCATCCAGATAGGGATTATTGGCAGAGTAAACACTGAGGGTCAATCAAGAGTTACTCTCAAGACATTTCGTTTCGGGAAACATTGCTGATTTGTAGTGATTTTGATGAAATCCAAAATACTTTAATCCGAGGGACAGATGACGCGATTAGGGACATTCTGGACGATCGTTTATTTACGCTGCCGTGGGGAAGCTGATTATTTCGAGTAGCAAGACGGCTATGGGACAAGGTCGATCCAAAACAGAGACAGAAAAGAAGAAAACAGAATTCAAATAGTGAGTACAAATATTTTGTTGAATTTTGAAAATGATAAGTCAGAACCAACCAGATCAGGAAAATATTCCAAAATTGATTTTAGACCAAATTGGCAGTTTAAAAGAAGTTTTTCAGGCTCAAAATGTTTTGAAAATTGTTCCGATTTTTGATGGGGATCAAAATAAATTTCAGGATTGGGTAAAACTAATTGATAAATATGCTTTGTTGAATGGGATTACAGAAGATCAAAAATGTCTGATCGCACTCCAAACATCGTCGGGAATTGTAGGAGATTTCTTGCAGAGATATTTAAGTTCCAACCATCAGTACAAATGGGCAGATTTAAAACAAGAATTATGTTTACGTTTTGCAATTGTGTCAGATACAAAACAAGCGCTTGCAATTTTGTACCAGGCCAGGCAAGGACAAAAAGAAAATGTTCAAATATTTGCCGAGCGATTATTGAATCTTGCATCTCAAGCTTTTGAAGGACAATGGGGCCAAGTAGTCGATCAATTGTTGATAGGATTTTTCATAGATGGATTAAGGGAAAAAGGCATTAAGAAATGGGTCATGAGAGCAAATCCTACAAGTTTTCAAGATGCTGTGAAAATCGCGACTACTGAACAAAATATGTTAATTAGACTCCGACTTAGAACAGAAGAAAAGTCATGTAAAATCGAAAAATTAGATCATATGAAGGTATGTCATGTGAAATCAAGGAAATGTTATAAATGCAAAACAATTGGGCATTTAAAACGCGACTGTCGGGCGAAGGACAGGGTAAAATCAATGTCAAAAAACTAATTAGGTCTGCGCGAAATGAAGCCGACGCACAGACTAACAGAAGAGTACAAAAAGTTAATATCAATATCTCAGGAAATCCAAATTCAGTTTTAATTTATTTAGGAAAGCAGCGGCTCCGAGCTCTGGTGGATAGTGGCGCTCAGCTCAGTCTTATCCATAGGAGAGTGTATCAAAATTTAAAGAATAAACCTAAGTTGACTAAAAAGGCAATATGTTTACAATCTGTTAACGGACAGTCAATAAATGTTGATGGTTTGGCTACAATTACTTTTAAAATTAATGATTTGACATTAACACATACGTTTGTTGTTGTAAAAGACATGAACAGAAATGTTATTTTAGGTTTTGATTGGCTACAGAAAGAAGGGGTTCGTTTGTATTTTGATCTACAAATGCTACGAATAGAAAAAACTTATATCAAAATGAAAGAAGATGTACATGTTTCATCATTTGTACGGCTTAAAGAGAAATTAATCATGAAACCATTTTCATGTTGCGTTGTTGATGGGCGGCTACAGAGAAATCTTAGTATCGATGATAATGTTCTTTGTGAAATACAGGGTTCCGAAAAAACATATTTGTATAATGAGCCAGGTCTGGAAATTGTAAAATCGGTCTCAAGAAGTAAAAGGAAGACAGTATCGGTTATGTTTATCAATAGTACCGGGAAAACGATGAAGCTTAAACGGAATAGTGTTATTGCCGTGGCAACGCCGGTTAGTGAACAATGTTTGGTCTCTGTTAAAGGGGAAATTGCTGCTAACCAGGAAAAATCAAACTTAGATTTGAATGAATTACGTTGTGCTGATAAGTACCGGAAACAAATAACAAGGTTGGTAAAGGAAAATGCCGATTTATTTGCTACCAGTTTAAAAGATATAACTGGAACTGACACGGTTCAAATGACAATAGATACAGGAGACCATCCTCCAATTAGATGTAAACCTTATAGGTGTCCTTTGTCAGATAGGAAGAAAATTGAGGATGCTGTAAAAGAAATGTTGGATGCAAAAATTATTGAAAAGTCTAGGAGTCCTTGGGCTTTTGGGTTGGTGTTGGTTCAGAAGCCAGATAACTCTACTAGGGTATGTGTTGATTTTAGAAAGTTAAATAAAATTACTAAACGAATGTCATACCCTTTGCCAAACATAGATGACATACTGTCTTTGCTAAGCAGTGGGTCAATTTATTCTAGTTTGGATCTTTTCTCGGGTTATTACAATGTAAAACTAGATCCCAAAACTAAAGAAAAGGCCACTTTTACCTGCCATGTCGGCCAGTATTCTTATAATAATTTATGTTTCGGATTAATGAATGCTGGAAGCCTGTTCCAAGAGCTTATGAATACGGTTTTAGATGGGTTACCTTTGGCCTTTGCTTATATAGATGATATTGCGATAGTTTCAGAAACCCCTGAGCAACATTTTGAACATTTAAAATTGGTGTTCGACAGATTAAGACAGCATAATCTCAAGATGAAGTTAAAGAAATGTAATTTTTTCAAAGAAGAAATGAAGTATCTAGGGTTCATTGTAAACAAAAATGGTATAGCCCCAGATCCCGAAAAGGTTAAGGCAATTAAAGAAATTGCGCCGCCAACCACAGTGAGACAGGTTAGGTCGTTTATTGGTTGCATTGGGTTTTACAGGAGGTTTGTAGTGAATTTTTCTCAGATAGCGGAGCCACTGATCGCTCTTACACGAAAGTTTCATAAATTTCATTGGGGAAAGGATCAACAAGAATCATTTGATTATCTGAAGCAGAGTATCGGGTCAATACCATTGCTAGCTTACCCAGACGTAAACAAACCCTATAATTTATACACAGACGCGAGCAATACAACTATTGCTAGCTGTCTAACCCAAGAAATTTCCGATAATGATGACCCTTACCCTTTAAAAGGCTTTAAGAATGAAAAATCAATATTTTTCTTGTCACACAAGCTTAGTCCTACCCAACAACGATACTCTACTATTGAAAAGGAGGCTTATGCCGTAGTTTTCAGTTTACAAAAGTTGCATCACTATTTGCATAACAGTAAATTCACTATATATACAGATCATGCTCCACTACAATATTTGTTAAAAGGGGATATTAGAAATAGGAGAATACAACAATGGGCATTAGCAATTATGGGTTATGATTGTGAAATAAAGCACATAAAAGGCAATCAAAATTTTGTTGCCGATTTCTTGACTAGAACTCCAACAAAGGAACCTGAGGGAGAAATATTAGAAGAAAAGGAGCAAAGTGAGGAAATACCCCATGAAAATGAATTTAATATTGGGGACCTTTATCCAGAAGTACAGGAAATAAATGTAATTGATTCTACTCATTTCGACCCAAAACAATTTGCAAAGGCTAAATTGCCAAATGTAGATCCATTTGATGAACCATTACCGTCATTAGAAAATTTTGATATTATCGAAGAGCAAAAGTTAGATAAAGAAATAGAAGAAATCAAAACACAGTTGGAAAATAATACAGCGACAAAGAAAGTCGATAGTAGTTATGTATGCTTAGATGGTATATTATATTTCTTATCAAATGCAGATGGGGACCCAATACTCAGACTGTATATTCCTGCACAATTGAGGAAACATGTTCTGGTACAATATCACGATTTAAATGGGCATATTGGAATTGATAAATTGTATTATACAATAAAACCCAAATATTTTTGGCCTAATTTGTTCAAAGACATAAATGAATACATTAAGGGTTGTATTCCATGTCAGGCTAGGAATTTGAGACCAATTAAGGCGCCTTTGCAGACGACAGGTATTAGTCCGTATCCCTTTTCACGAATTGCTTTAGACCTGAGTGGTCCATATCAAAAGACACTGTCAGGAAATTCTTACCTAGCCACATTCATATGCATGTTAACAGGGTATGTAGAGTGTTTCCCTTTACCAGACAAATCAGCACATAACATCTCACATTTACTTATAGAGCAAATAATACCAAGATATGGATGTTGCTTAGAACTAGTACATGATAATGGGGGCGAGAATGTAGCAAAAGAAGTGCAGGATATATTAAAATATTATAAAATAAACAGTGTTAAGACGACCTTTTACAACGCAAAAGCGAATGGGATTTGTGAAAAAAGTCATTCAACTTTATTGTCAATCATGGGAAAATTAATGAATGAAAATCAGTCTTGGGAACTGCTGATCCCAGCTGCGCTTCAATCCGTTCGTTTCTCAGTAAACTTGAGCACTGGCTTCTCGCCGCATTTTTTAGTGTATCATTTGGACGCTGTAATGCCGTTAGATCAGATCCTTCAACCTAGGCGTAAATATGTAGGGGACGACCCTATTCAACAAGCAATGCAGTTGCAACATCAAGCTTTCACTCTTGTGCATAGAAATTTGAAAAAGGCTAGGGCAAGACAAAAACGGTACGCTGACAAAAATGCAAAGGATGAAAAATTGGAAGTTGGGGCTCCGGTGTATTATAGAAATTTCAGAAGGACTTCGAAATTTTCACCTAGATTCCTGCCATTTTATCGAATTATCGAGCAGACAGGACCAGTATCATTTTTAATCAAATGTCAATTAGATGGAAGTGTTACTAAGGCTACGGCAGATCAATTAAGATTAGCATCATTAGATTGGGGAGAGCTTAAGGAGGGCCAACAAATTTACAATCCGTTAGGGAGACCGTTAAGGAAAACACAAATTGCCATGCCAGAGGCAAGTTATGACTCAAATTCAGACACGCCTTCGAGTGGATCAGAAACAGATCAAAGTTCTCAAAGGAGAAAAAAGATGCGCGATAGATATCGATTAGAAAGATCAGATTCGGACTCAGAGGATAATGTGCCCCTCGCAGAGCTTAGTAGGCGGTTAATGAGCAAGGACAAGCGCGAGAAGGAGTTACAAAAATCCGATAACTCCGCCCACGTGAGCGAGTATAGTAGTGGGAGTGGCTATGATGAAAAGCCGGTCGAATCATTGCCATCAGAGAATATATCGGATTATGAATACAGCGATGATTCTCATATGGAAATCGATAACGTGGTAAAAGTAAGGAACGACAAAACAAAAGGGGAAATAAAAAGCAAAACTGGTAAACAGTCAAAACTTCATAAGTTTCTAGAAAGGTTTCGAATCAAGAGGAAAAAACGTAGGTTTTCTGAGGCATTGAAATAATTAATTACTCTTCAGGCTTCAACGTATTCTTTCATTGTTAATAAGTGAACTTGTATGGAAAGGCAAATTCTGTTGAACGCGTTGTTAAGTCAATAGCAGGGGATAATGAATACCAAACAAATATCGGGAAAATCTGATGCAAGATTCTGAGGTCGTTCAGGAAAGATATTGGAAAAGTAATTTGGCTACATATCCAAATTGGATCTTTATTGTAAATGCGGGATTTAGACAAATAATTGATTAGGTCATTTTGGTGATTTATGAGATTAATCATAACTGAGGGATGTATTAAGTGGAATCGAATATATCTGCCAAACATTTGTATTCAGGCTAGCGAAATTAATCATACCAATTCTCTATGATTTATGAGGAAGTTTGGCTTAGAAGATTTCTTTAAAGGGACAGTCTTGTGATTTTTCTGTCTTACCCTTCAAAAACAAATCAAATTAAAGTTTGGTTGGTATCCTGACTGACGAGGTTCAAAGTTCACAGAATGTTTGTACATTATGGCTGGATCTACTTGAACGTAGAAATGATATTAGTGAAATTCATTTTTAGGCAAAGTAAAATGCCTTATCCAGCAGAAACACATAATGTGCAGGTGTATTAGTTATAATTAGTGTAATATGTATAGTCTTGCCGGGCAATAATTTTCTAAGAAGTTGTTTATGTTGGTTGACACTAGAACTTCGATGTGGAAGCCCGTGAATATATACATGAAGGACAGTGCGGTGTCACTGGTGACAATTATAGGTTATTATTGTATGTAATGTACATGACTTTTATAGTGCAGTGACACTGAAACAATTTGGCCATTTTGTTGTTGAAACGTACGTTTGAACTTATTAATTGACTTTGATGATGTTTTTATTATGTGTTGAATTGATTTTATACAAGCGTATTGGTTCAGATCAATTTTTTGGATTAAGATTTTGATTGATAAACAAGTAAAAATCTTGTAACAAAGGGGGATAATGTAATATAATGGGACAAAACTCCTTATTATCAAAGAAGAGAATATCATAGTATAAGATATTGATTTGTCAATATACAAGATTCTAGGCAGTCCGGGGACGCCCTGCTGTCATAGAGTTTTGATGAATGAAGTTAGGGATTTGACCACTGACCAATACTCTTGTACCATGCTAGTTTAGTGTTTTGATTCGTTGTTGTCTGTCATATAAAATACAGTGTTTTCGGGTAACAAGAGAGAGAGGAGCATGGGACGAGCTTAGTATGAAATGTAGAAAGATCTATTAGAGAATGAGTTCTGAGCAATTAGCTCCAGAACCCAGAGATGTTATTAAGAGATTGATTTAGATCAGAATAGACAATTGTAGATATAGAAAAGAGATGGATCAAGATCAGTTTGAGATTGGATAGGGTTTTAATAAGACGTTGTTATGTCATTGTGGAGTTGGATGTAGAGACTTAAATATAGACGAGATAGATTAAACAGTGTATTGTCTACAAAGGAGTTGTTTGTTTTATCGTAAAATCCACTACACGGTCACATAGAGAAGACTAACATAATTGGGAAAGAAGCGAGATTATGTTACATATGCAAGTCAAGGTATTTCCGTATTTTGCAAACAACATAATAGAAGAGTCTTAGTATACGGATATGTAGAATACGAAGACCGCACAGACTGACCTGGACTGAAACTATTTTTTGTATCTAGATTGTTTCCTATCTTGATGCGTTAAACCATTTGCGACCATCTGATTGAAGTCTGCTAAGACTAACCCAATTCTCTAAATTAATTTCTTTTGACATCCAAAAAGGTCCTGTTTATTATGACGGGTCATAAATTATATTTTATATATAATATAATATATAATTATCTAAAAAAAAGCGCCTTTTTTATATTGTCATGCAGCATTTGGTAGAGAACAGGAGCAGTCTGACCATACGTGCAGCCAGAGTCGCGTTCGTTAGAGCAAAATTTTTGAAAGACATCTTACGATTTCTTAAGATGTCTAGGAAGAGCGAAAATTTTAAGCTGTACACTCCTCAAAAGTTCTAATTGGCCACTTTTTGAACTCGTTTTATTCAAAAATGGCTAAGACATAAAATCTGAAATTTTGACAATTGTTTATCTATTTGATAAAGATTTCGAATAAACAAATTATAACACAAATTGTTTAATTTTACAATAATAATTGGTGAAAAACACGTTTTGGTCAAGCGTGCACGTAAAACACGTGCGCTATTCAAAACTCTTAAATATTAAACACATTGTGTCCTACACAGCCTAGAACCTACGAAAAACAGAAAACATGACCAAAATCAAGTAATTAGAATACGCTAGAGAGCTTGGCATGATCGAATCTGACAGGTCAAATGTGGGGGTATGTTGTCAATAAAGTTTTCGACCATTCCTTCATTACAATAAAATAAATAATCTTCTAATATGGTTTCTAGTACCTTTAACAATAATTATCATGTTGTTAGAATTGTCAATCGTCACAATCCTGCGTGAAAAGGGCTGTTCCAGGAATTTCGAATGACCGGAAGTGGATATGTTAATATGACGCCGACAAAGCCGATTGACATCGGGTACACTTTCTGTACTTTATATTGTTTGATTCAACCATAATTTACATAGAAAATGTTATCAGCGCAATTTGTACGACATTGGGTAAAATTACCCATTTTTCGACCATTTCCAAGAATATCTGGAAACCATTCTCGCCAAAGATATCATCCATGTGTCATTATTCGATAGGCACCCGCCACATATTGGCTTTAAACCACATTTAAAGCCTTCGTTCCCATTGAAAATTTAATTTTAGCGCCTATTAAGCATATCGGCCTGGATGATGAGAATTCAGACAACCACCCATATAACACAACATTTCGGACGATCTGAATAGTTTTGCCACTCATGAGTGAAGGAAAATTTCAAAGAAATACACCTTTATCTGTGAAAGGATCATTAGAATTCAATGACAATCCGTAATCAATGATGCTTGGAGAAAATACGCCATTGACCTCTGTTTGTGACTTTTCATTTGTAGGGGTGTTTATCTCATGCCACTTTTTTGATAATGTATTGTAATAAGAAGCTATTGAAATTTTGCGTAAATCAAGAGAAATGAATATGTCAGCTTATGATATTAAAATAATTACGTTTTAAACAAAGTTGTAGTCTGTACTTCCCAAAATATGAGATAAAAATTTACGAATGCTCCATTTATTTAAAACCGCTGTGTTCCGAATGTCCTATACCTTATACAAATACCATCATTATCAGGTCAGAATTTGGCTCTCAAAACTTTTTTCTTTATCTGAAACACATTTTTAAAAATCTTAAAATATCTTAAAATCTCGTTCAAAAGAACGCCTCTCTGGCCTTATTTTACATTAATCCTACATTTCATCATGACAAAAGTGAAAATAAACATTAACAGGATAACATTCGATTTTAACTTCCAGGCAATGCTATCGATTTGGAGAAAACTTAATATTTGATGTCTGGAACAAAACGTTCAATGATTCGTGATATAATTGCGACATGCAAACTGATCTTAAACCTTTCGCAAACAAATCTAGATTCAGACGTCAGTGATTATAAAAGTTTGGTGCAACTTGAAACTGTTGATAAAAAGCATTTTCTCTTTTGTCTAGATATTTTCTGTGGTACAGTCTACATTGCACACAACTCCTACCTGCATCAAAAGTCCATTTTCTTATATGTAGCTCCAACCAAATTGGACCGGTCCATTTTTTGCTGTTTAGGAGAGGGTGAATCTAAATATTTATTGAGAAATTCGATCATTCGTTCTACGGTGGACCAGCAGCAAAACCATTTATAGACTTTACCATTGTTTTGCATATCAACAGATAAATGGGGTAAAGACATTCCAAATCTAAAGGTAAATAATTTGGAAAACATTGTAGAAAATGAAGAAATTGCTTGTTACAAGCAAATACTTCATTTGCCACAATGATTTCTACACAGAAAGACAAAAGAAGTAAAATTCCATTAACTTTAAATGGCCGTCTGTAGCATACAGTCGACACTCGTTATCTCGACATCGGATAAGTCGAAATTCCGCTTAAGTCGAAGTGAAAGTCATGTCCCATCCTCAACATATGGATATCAAAATGAATTCCGAAACAAATACAGCCATTGAAATTTAGTAGGAAAAGGATAGAAATTGCTCGTTTCGAGCAATTTCTTTCCTTTTCCTACTATATTTCAATCATGGACACGTATGATGCCCATCAAAAATGTTTAAAAATCGTTTTCGTCGAAAATAATCAAAATCGGATAAGTCGAACTCCGGATATGTCGAAGTAATTTGACGGCCCCTCTGACTTCGACACAACGAGTGTCGACTGTATTTAAATAAGTGCAACTCTAAAATATCGCTGCTATTCAACGAACGCCTCGTAAGTGTAGCTTAATACAAGCTGCAGTTACGAGGTTTTATTTGAAAAGCGACGATATTGTCCTCTGGTAACCGGTTAAAGCTGCAGTAATAAGGATTTTGAAGAAAAGCAGCGACGAGGTATAATTGCAAAATGCAGACGAATCACACACTAAATATTCATTGAGATTCGATCAGGCATTCTATTCTATGGTGGGTCAGCCTCAAAACCATTATTGAGTTTACCATTGTTTTGTGTTTACGTCAATATTCCGATATATTGCACTGGCCTCTAGAAATGGTTTGGAATTGAAAAGAATCTGTGTAAATATTATGATTTGTGATGGACGAATGTGATTCGGAATAAATGGGTGGATAATATCTTCGTTTTTTTTCTCTCTAAAAGATCGACGTAAAAACGTGCTAAGTGACTACGTTGACGTCGTTGTGGTAGCGTAGTCCCGTCGTGAACGAGGGTATAAATATCAGATTTGAACCAGGAATACCTTCTACTGTCCAAAGATACCAAATACGACCGTATAGCTAAAAGTTGAAAAAGAATCCGGTTCTACCTTAAAGCTGTATCTACAAGTTTTCTTAGGAAAGCAATGATAACGTAATTGAGAGGACCGTTTATTTGCGACCATCTCGGAATTTCAAAAATAACGAATTTTGCTCATGCTGATACAGGTTGGAAAGTTTACCATCCACATCAACTTGTATGTTAATTAAAGGGATACTTCCCGTAATTAAAACATAAAAGTATCGATCAAAATAAACATGTTTCATGGCGATCGTACATAATTATTATCGTCCCTTTTTAAATACCAAACCCTCTTCCCTGGAACTGTCGTTATGAGATTTTGGAAGGAACGAGACGATATGTAGCAATAACAAGCAAGCGTGTTATGTTTTGTGAATTTTTAATTGACCGGAGTTTATGTTTAAGTATACAGTACTGCACGTATGTGCAGTCTGATTTTGACCAATACCAACCTCCAAATGCTATAATGGTTCATTTTCAAGATCCCGAGATAGAAAATTGACGTATATCACCCGGCATAATGTGACATGGTAATCAATGGAAGGAAATATAAATTGACATGAGCATTATCAGTTATATACAGAAAGGACAGCTATTTGCGATTCAATTAACGCTTGGTGAGGGAAAATTGATTCCTCTCATATTCGCAGAGAGCCATTAAAGAGACAATATGATCCCTAGATGAAATAGGGTTAGTGTTAAAACATAGATTAAATAGCCTTTGTGGGTCTTTTCGGGACGTAGTGTTAAAAATGTTCAAAAATCGACAATAACTGACAACATCAACGATAAGACAAAAAGGGCTTAAACGTGTTTTTAAACACTTTTGTAAAAGGATAGGAAAAGGGTACATGTTTCCGAAAACAGGACTCATCCGTTAACAGGTAATGTTTACTTGGTACTCCTGGAATTGTTTATAAATAGTGTCTGTATTTCTAAAGGAATGGACAATAAACACTTTGAAAATGGAAATGGAGAGAGAGTGAAACTTTTTGAACGAGAGGGACATTCATAAGGCTGTTGTTCTATTGCATTGCTGTGATAACGTGAATGGACAAAGATGCTGTCGCTGGAAGGAAAATGGAAACTTCAACATGAGAAGAATGACAATTTTGAGGAATACATGAAAGCAGTAGGTAACTGACAAATTATTTTCATCTTCTGATTCTCTCTCGCTATATCGTTTAATCCATTTCCAAAGGACAATATGCTAATTTAGATTCTTCCATTTTCATGCTGATGCTGGCGAAAAAATAGATAGTAATAAACTTTACGATAGTAGTTATAAACACGAAGTATAACGTAGAGAATATTGATACAAAATATGAAAATGATAGTTGATTCCAAAGTCATGTCGGTAAATGTTTTTTTTTTGGAAAGGGTTTAAGATAATCAACATTCTCAGAAAATAATTTCTGATATTGAAAGATAAAAATCGAGCCCCATTCGTGTTTGTTTCCACAATGCAAAGAAACCCTTTTGATTAAATGTTCATACTTGAAGCTTTATCGAATTGATTCTCTCCAACAGCTTATACGACAATAGCCTAGACGGGTGTTATCTGATATAAAATAACTGCTTTTCATAAAAAAACTTCATTACTACAGCTTTCGCAAACAAGATCTGGTTTTTGAAGTCCTGGGCGGAAAAGGCTAAGGAAAACATTAAAGTGACATTTCACAATTATTTATACACAAATTTTACTTTTATTCTATCTGAAAGCGCATCTTTTCTTGTGAAAATTCTGAAAATTCCAAGTCAAAATATTGAATCGTTTACGAGAAATATATATTTTTGTGCTAGAATTAAACAAATTGTTGTGGACAACAGTTCAGATTTATATAGAATTGGTCATTTCTGTCTCAACTTTAAAGGCGTGTTTTTCGCTTATAGATAACAACTTCAATAAACTGATAGCATTTCTACGCATTAGAATAAAAAACTCTTTGCATCAAGAAATACTTTTAAAAAATGAAATAAATGTGAAATGTCACTTTAAAACAGAGGAAAAAATGCTGGCAACCAGCAATATTCTCAATTTGCCTCAATATTTTCTCTGCTACATTGTACACAAACTTTATAGTTATTAACATTCATTTTTGTCTGATTCAGCTTTCAAAGTAGACCATCATAAATTTTGCCGATTGGGAAAGGGTTAAGAAAGCTGTTGTTGAAAAAGTTTGAAGAAAAGCGACGATATTTGAAGCAGTCTATTGAAAATGGACGTGAACGCGCTTCAGACAGCCATGAAAACAGATAAGCTCGATACTATGTGCAGTCTGATCAGGATCTATGCTACTCTAGACAGTTTCAAGGATAATAGTTAAACTATATGAGAAAACATGGACCTGATCAGACTGCGTGTAAACACAGTCTGATCTGGATCCATGTTTTTCTCCAATGTCATAAGGTCCCTAATTCTAAATCCATCTTTATATATCTACCTAATTCGTTTTTCTTTCCCTGGAAAACAAAATTATAGCTTTTATTTTAGTCAACTTAGACATTGTTTGACATAAAAAAAGACACGCTAAATCCCCTATTTATTGATTTACTGCCAAAAGAAGCGACATCTAATTGTATACAAGACCTAACCAATGACATATGTCAGCTTCCAGCGAAAACAACAGTTTGAACTCCACGTCCGATTGTTTTATTACTGGACTCCTTTTGGGAAAATATGTTCTTATGAACTATTCTTTATTAAGTTATTTTTATCTATACTTTACGTCGATTTGTTTAATTTCCAGTGGACTCTTGGGGCTGGGGGTGGGGGGTGTGTTCTTACAAACCAACAATTCTGATTAAAAGAACATCTTAAGAGTCATTGTTATCACTTAAAGGGACCCATGCTAGGTTGTAATTATGACGTTATTTTCGTTGTCAACCGCTTTCAGAATCTTGGAAGCGTATTGATTGGTCTTTGATGATAACCCCTAGTTGGTGTCTGTAAGATGTTACTGAAAAAATAATATAGGATTTGAAACTAGATTAGATCATACAGATTTTTGATCAGTTGGTCGACTTAAACAAGCGGCATCTGACTGTAGATTGGCATAATTACTGCTGTAACATTGTTTGTCGCTTTATACCAAAAGATTCGAGCATTACAACTGTGTTCGAAATCTCATGCATTGTCACTCACGTGAATAAACCCTAATGCCTGACACAAACCCAAACTCTTTTTTTCTGATCATAAGCACAAGTCATAATTCTTTTATTTCTACATATTCTTTGCTTGACACATATATAAAATGATAGCAGTCTAAAGAAAACACGACATGAAACATGAACCATGGAATCGTTGACCTAGACAGTGCTCGAAATTTCTGACAAAAAGCAATATCCAATTTTAAGTATCGCATTACCATTCCGCAAAATGGCCAAGAAGGTACGCCAATCGAAGAGATCAGGAAAATCGACGACACAAAATGGTCGCTGGATCTGTCGATTGCCATTAGAAACAGTCGGTGCAGTTTCAACTGAATATGTTTTTGTCGAATTTTCTGACAAGGAGTAATATCCAATTGCAGGTATAGCATTACCATTCCGCAAAATGGGCAAGAAGGTAACGCCAGTAGAAGAAATCAGGAAAATGGACGATACAAAATGGTCGCTCGACCTGTCGGTTGCCATTAGAAACAGTCGAGTAGTGTTTCAACTGGGTGAAGAGATCGAGGAAACGACCTTGGACGGACGACCTTGTAAGGTGAGAATTTAATATCGTCATTTTTCAACCAACAAAACATAGTAACTGCAGATTGTTTTGAGACCAATGAAGAGAATGCTGGCTTTCAGCATCTACGTCTGTCGCCTAAATATTCTTTCTAAATATTTTAATTGGGGACGTCAAACCAGGTCTTGTTTTTGGGCAATGATAAACAATAGATAGTCATGACAGCAACTCTTAAGAACGACACATTTCAGTCTTGGTACTAGAAATTGCGATTGAGCAAATTCTGCACCAAGGCAAGACTGACGATTGAATAATCAATTCTAAACATGCCAATTTTCGGAAAGAGTTATTTTTTTTTTAAATTTGAAACCATTTCAATTTTGGAAACGCGTCTAGGTCTCTATGGATATTAAACCTACAGGTCCCACAATGTCTACTATGTTTAAATTCAATACAAGATTTATGTATATTAATCTTACAACTAGCTGAAACATTCAGTCATATTTCGGGAAATTTTGTTAGATATTTCATTATTTGATAAAATAGAATAACCAACAGTACACGTAGCTGTATAACAATGCGTAGCATAACGGCAGTTTTTCACAAAAACGTCAAATTGTCATGATGCTAACGGTAATGGTCTATAGAGGAAGGTCTTAGAGTGAGGCAGAGCGACAGATATGAGGGGGTGAATGAATTCTAAATTTGTTATTTCACTGGTGGTGAACTCGGCCAAAGCGAGGGACATTTTTTCGCGATCAATGCGTTCCGTCGGTGTTGTTATAAAATATCGTAACTACGGCTTTGATGAAATTTTATAACAACACCGACAGTTTGTCAATACAAAACGGTAAACCCGGTCTGTTTTTAGAACAAGTTCATAGTCATTAGAAAACAAATCTATAAACTCACATTTAAACGCAAAATATCTATACCTTGTGGTAGTGAAAATTATTTTAGTTCACCACCAGTGTGTTTCAAACACAAATTCTATGTTGTGGGTATCCATTTGAAAAATCTCGATGAGGCGGTTCTAATGAGTACCCATAACATAGGGTTTGATGAACATTTAGTGAAATATTTCTTCTGGAAAAGCCATCACTCCCATCCTATATATAGCTCTGGAATGAGGAACCCATGTACATCAAGGCTCTATCTATAATACCGCATACGATCACGCCAGGTATAAGTTTTAGAAACTTAGTTAGCAAACCAAGGTCAAGGTCACATGATCAAAGTGTGCACATACTGATCTAGATTCACGTTGGTTTTAAATGCCACCAATGCCGTTATGCAAATCCATGGACCGTATTCACAAACGATTCTTAACTAATTGTCTAAATCTGAATTGTATTAAAAGCCATCCGATTGGACGAGACGTATGTCTCGGCCAATCGGATGGGTTGCTTTACAATTTTAAAGGTAAATTTCGAATAAGACTTGTTGGTTCTTTTGAATTTACATCTGGATGATGCTTATTGCTAGTTACCTTCGAAAATGCCATAACCACAACTTATTTTAGCTATATTTACGACATTTTCGAGCGTATCAACGTTATTTTTCAGACTACGTTCAGAGTGGAGAATGAAACATTACTACAATTTCAACGTTCTCTCCAGAAAGGTATTCCAGATACATGTATATATAGAAAACGGACGGATGAACATACAGTCACACAGGTACTTGAAATCGTCGCTTTTCTTAAAAAACAACAACAAACAAACAAACCTTAAACTAAACAAACAAAAAAGCCAATCAAATAATAATAATAATGATTACAATAACAATATAATAATAATATTATACGAATATTTTATAGGTCAGTTCTAGAATGTCCGAGTCTTGCCAGTCTTTAACCCTTACCAAAACAAGACCTGGTTTGACGTCGCTAATTGAAAAGGCTCAGAGAAATAGTTATGCAAAAGAAGAAAATGCTGCTGTCTAGCTTTTTCCCCTATTGCTAAACATTTTCTGATCTAAATTCTGCGCAAATCCTTTCCTTATTACCATCGGTTTTTTTTTGCATCAGCTTTAAAATTCAAAATTGGATCACCCCCGAATTTTGTCTTTTGGGAAAGGTTTAATACAAACTTTGATAGGAACCATTTCAATTTATGAACTAGCTGACATGAAACTGCTTTATGACTTGTACGATTCACAATTTGAAAAAATATTTTCATTTTTAATATCGTTTCAGACCTGGGAGGCAGTTGGTACAGGCGCGAAGTCTATCCGAAAATATATCCGTCAAGACACATAACTTTAATCGTCGCTTTTCAACAAAAAACTCGTAATAGCAGCTTGTTTTAAGCTGTTTTAAGCTGCATTTACGAGGTATGTGTTGCGAAGCATTGTTTTGAAGTTTAGGTTCTTGAAATTATTCAGATATCATGTCCTTTGCGCAAACATATGTAAGCAAAAGTATACTTGGTTTTGAGAAATAAAAGGATAATTATAAGTACAGATGAAATTAATAATGGAATCTATATTCATTTTGTACATGACTTGGGTACCTTTTTTTAATAGATTTATTTAAATGCTTGAGCAACACATACGCAATATAGACGGATTTTTTTCTTTAAAATTGTATTTGCTTAAAGCCATAATAGCTGTGAAAAAACTGTCCATTTGCCTCAAAAAAGGTTTACCTTTTTAAAGTATGAACAAAAAGATGCAGAAAGACCGTATTTCAAGCGAGTAACCAGGCGCGGTTTACCCACAACAAGCGTACATAAATGTTGATATTCTCACATTTCCACGGCGCTCAAAACATGTTTACATTCGTGGCTATATATAGCATAACGGGTACTTGTCACAGCCGTGAACATCCGTATACAGTCGGTTGATCATGTGATACACAGGAAAGCGTGCGTCACAAATTTAAATGGGTTCCCGTTATTTCATGAATGTTGTCCGTCACGCTGAAAAGGGCCTAATGGGAAGTCTATAAAATCAAATTTCGCGAAATGAACTCAATGATGTCAATGATGACTCAACAGATGTCAATCATTTTTTTTGTTTCTGGAAAATGTAAATATGGTAAGATGTATAAACCATTCTAGATTCAGAAAATAACCTTTGAATCAAAAGTTCCGATCCTAGTCAGTCTGCGCAGTCAGATCAGACTGACCAAGGTCGATACTTTCCACGCTTCCCATACGGTCCCTTTTAACATGACGGCTCACAAATTTGAAACATTTCGATTTCCACGGGATTCCAGTGCGTGCTTTCTTATGAATAATGTTAAACCCTTTCCCAAAACGACAAAAAAATAACTGTCTCCATTTCCAATTGAAATCGGACCCAAACTTCAAAATAAATGGCATAGAAAATGTTAAATATTTAAGAAATAGCTTAGACAATATAAAGGCAAAAGGAGAAACTGCTAATAATAAGCATTCCTTTCTTTTGTCACGGTGGTTCCTCGGCTTTAGCAAATAGGGGCGTCCGAATCAGGTTTTGTATGGGAAAGGGTTAACCTCAAATTGTAGTAAATTGTTGTACTTAACCCTTTCCCATGCGGCAATAATTTTAACTATTCATAAATTGGAATATTGAATTTTTTGTAGACGACAAAATGAGTATATAAACATAGGGTTTAGTAAAATACTGCTGGTGAAATATCTAGGCAATAGGAGGAAATGTTGGTTATCAGCGTTGCCTCAGATTGCACGAATGCTTTTTGAACTCTTTTTAGTAAGGGCATTCAAACAAGGTCATGTTTGGGAAAGAGTCAGTGCTCATCCGTATTAACGTGTCCCGTCACGCTAAAAGCGTGCTTCTATGAAGTTAGTTGAAAACTGAATTTTGAGAGAACATCTATCGGACACCAACCTCATTCGAATTTTGAAATCGGATATTTAATATATTACAGGTAGATAGGAAGAACAATCTTGATTCAGAAAAGTAACTTAAAGTAAAAAGTTCCGATCCTGGGTAGTCTTTGCAGTCTTCATAGATTGACAATGACTGGTGCTTTAACAATTTCCAGAAGATCCCTTTTACCGAGACAGGTCACATTTTGCAATATTACTGTTTATATTCTCTGACATCATTTCAATGCGTGCACACGATTTGAAAATAAATTCCGTTGATTTTCGTATTTTACCGTTCAGAACTCGGATAATTCCGACTCGCACTTGAAATTGTAAACATTACATTGTAAAAGGGGGAAAATACGCAGAGACACATTTCTGTTACAGGCGGAAAAGACTTCTTTCATAATACCAGATGATTAGACCTCGATAACATAAAAATATTTTTTGTGGTATTTCTTCCTTTTTCACAGCTATTATGGCTTTAAACTGTACGTTTGTTCAGACTCTACTCCAAGGATTACAGACTATCATTAGATACTGAACACTTCGTGCATCTTCTATCATCATCTGTGACAACGGAAATTAACGAGTGGTATCTTCGTCAAATTGCGGGCGTCATACACGACAACGGAAATTGACGAGGGCATTCCTGTCAATTTCCGATGTCACACAAGACGCCCGCATGACGCCCTTGTCGCGGATGGCACCCGAAGATGTACGAAATGTTTGGTATCTAATGATGGGCTATTAGTTTTATGTAATGTTTGGCATCATTTGTCTGCTGAATTATGTATATTTCTAATCCAAAATAAATGTAAATTTGCATAAGATTTTCTATGAATAAAAGTATTAACATGGTTATCATACACTCTTGTCTTTTTATCATTTTCGCGAGAGAATTTCTTAAAACAAAAACAAGACCTGCCTTTGATGTTCCCAAACAAAGACAGTCTCAGAAAACATTGAGAGAAAGAATGATGGAATTGGATCGAAGATCTGGTACAAATTCATGTATAAACAAGGTGGCTAATCACGTGATACACATGTGGTAATCTCACACTGTTTGTTTACATATTCCGCACGATAGAGGGTATGTCTTGTTCTTTTCCCGTGGTGTTTGGCCGAGTTTAGAAATGACACATAGTGCAGAGTACCCGCAATTTAGTGCGTTTCAGTCTCTGTTTTAAATTATTGATAAAATATGCATAGTTTTCGTGAAAAATCCTTCAAATGTGTATTTGAGTTCTATGGTAGGAATCACACTTTTGGCTTGTGATATTCAAAGGGAAGCTTTCAAGTGAATTTACTGAGTCTAAGTCTGAGTTTTGCAGTATAATGAATGCATTTTGTTAAAAGAAGGCAGTTTTTCACACAAAGAGATCGGTCAAGTTTCGTTTTCGAGAGAAAAAAGATCTCGGAGACAAATGATAAGAATCACACTGTATGATAGTAGTCACACTGGAAACTGAGATTTGAACCAGTTACCTGTAATAAGTTTTTATATATTACAACTCGTGGTTAATAGATCTATTATAAAATATTTCAACACTAAAGTATGTACAGGTATTTGAAACAATAAATACATTACACAAATATACTAGAAATATTTGGTAAGATAATGAATAAATCTATCCTTGAATGAATGAACAATAAAAACACAAGTCTTGTTAGAAACACCATAAGTTCAATATTTTTGGCAAAGGATGAGTGTCAATTAGGCTTTGTCCGAGGACCAGCTCGATTTTTTTTTGTTTTCGCCACTAACATATTGACCATATGCAGGTAAAGTATACTCCGCGTCATAAGAAAGTAGCCACGTGTCTAATGCAAAGGGTCGGCAATTTTAGGATTATTCATAAACGTACCGAAATAAATACAAAATATTGAAGCATTGCCAGTAAAAATGCTTCCCTGAAAGTATCGAAAACAGTCGAATTACCCCATTAGCTCTGGTAGCTTGGTGGTAGTTCCAGGAAATCCGTAACTGATACGGAACAAATTACTGAAATTCACAGCCATATATAGGGCCGGAAACGGGCCAAAAATAAGTAAGGATATTGTTTAGATACTGTTTTATTCGAAATGATTAGATACTGATAAGTATTTTTAATTACACCCAAGACCCTTGCAAAATGGCAGTTTCCAGTTTTAGCCAAACCAACCCCCAAATTCCTCTCAAATGCTCTATTCGCTGAATTTTTGTTTCTATTTGGTCTTTAGAAAATTCCAAATAAAGAAATTGTTTCCTTCACTTTACCAACCAACCACTTCCGGTTATTATCAAACATTTAATATTGAGACATTCTACACTGATATTGCTAAATTTTCATAGACCTCCATCATTTCAATGGAATAATTGACTGTAAAATTTAAATAAAACTTTTGTTTGTGTTTCAACAGCATCAACTTATGCAGAAAATGACGGCTGTAAGTAAACTAAATTGAACTTAATATCCTAAAATACTGTTTTGAACCCATATTACAACTTGACATGTTTCCGGGCATGTTTAAAGCATTTAACTATTGAGGTGTGAAAAAGAATCATTGGGAATGCATATGCATGTGTCAAATTAGAAAGACATTAAGAACTGTCAAAAGTATGGTTAATAAAAAAGGGGCTACTTTTTTATGACAGTGAGTATATCAACTTGAACAGAGCCTTGGTTTTGAAGATATATTAAATCAAAGTGGGTGGGGTAACTCACCCGCTACGTCATCATGTGTTAATCGATCTCTTATACAGTTTTACTAACAATTCATAATTTCAAAACTAGCGATGCAGAAAATAGGGGCCTGCATATTGCATACACTTCGAATACATGTTGGCGTTTATTCAATTGGAGGCCATGTATAGAAGAAAAGGCAAATAAACAGGGTTATGATTTTTAGAAGGACTTAATTTTACGAAAAAACAGAACATGCTCTTATTTCTCATTTCATTTAATTCATCTTTCTTGTGGTGAATGAAAATTTATAAATTACCACAATTTGTAATATCATAATTTTCAAAATGGCTTCTATAGATTCTGGATTACTTTCCCTGGGTTCTTGATAAAAATTTCAAAAGATACAAAAGGTGAAAGTCTTGAATTACCAATATCTGCCCTTGAACCTCAAAAACAGCTTGACATTGTTTATACACTCTAGCATCTACATTTATTCATCAATCATGATAAAAATTACACAAAATGTTGGTTACCATAAGATTTCGGATGACTTACTTTTTCAGTGGATGCTATATAGTGCAAACGTCTAATTGTGAACAGACAGATGGACGGACGATGGACAAAAAGCAACCACAATAGCTCACCTTGAGTACTTCATGCTAAGGTGCACATATAAAAGCGTAACCATTCATTGATCTTTCTATAATGCTATTTGGTATTTCTATGTCGTTTATAGTATTTTTATTGTTTCCGGCATTTTATGTTTTCAGATATTTTATTGACTGACGCGTATTACTCGAATAGCCATCTCAAAAATGACCATTGTGACAAAATTTAATGTATAATCTCCCTTATCAAGATATTCTTTCATAAACCAACCGGAATTGAAATAAAATTTTGGTCATTATTTAGTAATTATACCATCTAACACATCCATGTCAGACGACTCTTCCTGTTTCTAATATCAGCAGTATACATAGGTTGGTGTTGATAAGGTGTTTGCGTAATGAGGCCAGTCCATTACTTAAACAAGTGTGATTCCTATCAGTGTTGGTCATATCGTGTGACGCCTATCTCTGGCTTTTTTCTCCAGTTTTTCTACCAATCTCAACTCCGCCACATTTAATATATAACAACCATTATACCTGTATTATTTTTGACAAATTATTACTATTATACGCATGCTTTAGAATGTTTTGAAACAATGAAATGACTCAAAACCAGCTTGGATACATAAAAGTGTGACTCCAACCATACAACAAATGAAAACTCTTTTGCGAATTTCAAGAAAATTGCACACCCCAACCTTGAAAGTGCAGCGTTATAATGAAGAGATTTGTCACCTGGGTACTCTGCACTATACGTCATTTCTAAACTCGGCCAAACACCACGGGAAAAGAACAAAACATACCCTCTATCGTAAGGAATATGTAAACAAACAGTGTGAGATTACCACATGTGTATCACGTGATTAGCCACCCTGATAAAGAGCGATAACAAGTTCAATAATACGAATAGTCTGGTTCCCTGTCGAACTATGTATTTTAGTACGTCAGGAACTCACTAAACCAATCTCCTTCGCAGTTATCTCCCCTGAATTTGGATTGGGGAGATCTCTGCCGGCACAGCTTGAGTTACCAGGATTTCAGGTAATTGATTTTTTTTTATTTTGATTTATTTTTAAAAAGTAAACATGCTTTAAAAACGGTTTTAAATTATGTACATGAAAACTATATTAAGGCAATTTGGATAAGTCACTTATCAGTTGTCCGGTTAGCTCAGGGGTAGAGCGTCTGACTTGGGTTGAAGAGGTCCCTGGTTCGAATCCCAGTAGTGAAACATATTTTAGTCACCCCCTTTCTTTTTACATTTTTCATACCAAATGGTTCTAGAGATTGCAAAGACGTAATAAAAACGCAATTACCAATTCGAACCAGGGACCTCTAGAACACTAAGCAGACGCTCTAACAACTGAGCTGATCGGACTTCTGGTTAATCGACCATCCAAATTGCCATTATATAGTTTTCATGTACATAATTTAAAACCGTTTTATCTCGGGTTAGCATTGAGGTCATGTAAAACTTTTATTGTTAGAGTTAGAAATATACCGAAACCTATCTACTCTTCTAATGACCCTTCTTTGCTCACAAAATTAAAGAACTTTGTTCTTTACCTTTGTTAAAATATCAGCGCAATGGACGTCGCCATTACTGGTGTCTTCCTGACCCAATAACGCAGTATTAGGGGCAGGTAAGCCAGACTATAATACGAAGTGCATGCTATTGTTATCGATCTTTTCTTTAATGACCGTTTCAAAGCTCTTTATTATAACAAAACACTTAAAACTGCAGCTTGTTTTTAAGCTGCAGTTTCCTGTTTTTGTTGAAAAGTGACGATTTCCTTCTCTGTTCTGAAATGCAATCGTAAGTCTGAGCATAAACGTTATATTACGTTGCTTCTTATCACCAATATGTGTAAAATTGGTGAACATCTGACTTGAATTGCTTGAAATGATTGCGGGTTAAACCAACAGTCTAGAGTTAGAAAATTCAGTTCTGTATCACATAGAGATTTCGACAAAAAGACAGCTTCAATGAGATATAATATTCCAAGCAAAGAATGAATAAGGCAGTATACCCCTAATGAAATTCACGCGTCGTCGGAATTATGCGGGTGATGTCGTTAACATTCGGCGGTGGAAAGATCCAACGCCGAATATCAACGGCATCGCCCGAATAGGATCGAATATACGTGACGAATGCTGACGTCAGCACATGATAAATTCCGACGTCGCGCGAATCTCATTAGGGATGGACTACCGTAAAGTTTCTGCGTAAAAGATCATTGCAAGTTCTTCCGATGCACTAATTTGATACGTGCTTGAATTTGTCGTTTTATCTTAACAAGGGTCTAAACATATCACTGACGCCTCAATGATGAATATCAAAACCCCCGTAACCACAGTCTGAATAAGGCACAGTTACAATATTTTAGAAAACTATCCCCTGATTACGACTTTGTCGTCGGTAACATTCGAAAATACCGTAACTGTGCCTTATTTAACTTTTAGTTACGAGGTTTTCGAACATTATCAATGATATCGTTATCTATCGGTAAGCACTTAGCATACAAAAATTTCACTTGGTCGTTATCTTTTCAGTTTAGATTTTTTTTGAAAAGAAGGTGAAAATTCGTAACATTTTTATAGTTTGTTCATAAATTCAGCACATTTCTTACACTAAAACATGTGCTTAATCTAGCGGGTTTCTTCGCAGAATATAGTGTCTTAACCCTTTCCCAAACAAGACCTGGTTTTGACGTCCCTTATTGAAAAGTCTTGGGAAAACATTGAAACAAAAGAAGAAACTGCTGATAACCAGCAGTTTCTCCTTTTGTCTCAATATTTTCTATGCCATATTTTACACAAATCCTATCTTTAATAACATCCATTTTTTTCATTTGTGGCACTTTTTGAAGAAGATCACCCTAAAATTTTGTCGTTTGGTAATGGGTTAATCTAAAAATAGCATTTTCCTCATCCGGAATATCAACCTAGCTTTGGTTAGTAGAATAGAAAAAAGATCAGCATGCATATAATATGTGCAGTCTGACTTGACTGTATTCTACCGGTTGTATAAATTCAACATGGAAATGATTAACCCTTTCCCAAACGAGTGTTGGAGCGGTGTTCCAATTTGAAACGAACTGCAGAGGACAAAATGGTGGTTATTTCGAATAAAATTTGTGAACAATACAACATCAAAAGATATTGAGACAAAATAAGAAAATCCAGGTTACCAGAATTTTCTTCGTTTGTCTCAATGTGTTCCCGATCCTATTTTATTCGGAACGTCAAAAAAGTCTTAGTTGGGAAATGGTTTAATGATTAAAACTTTTCGGTTAACAGAAGATAAAGTGAAGCATTGCGTGAAGGATTGCTGACGGGTTGCATATCCGAACATTGGACATTGGATATTGCCAACCTGAGAAACATGGCCAAGTGTATAGGGTTTTGGAAACTGGAGACAAACGATGCAAACTGGGATGAATATATGAAGGCGATAGGTAAGAGTTTTTTGGATTCACAGGATAAGAAGCATTTCGTCGTTGTAAATGCAAAACCTCGTATCTCGGTTTTGGAAAATTTCAAAGGGGAGGGGAAAAAGTATAATACCTTTTCCCAAACTGAAATGTTTTACTTGAAATTTGGACATATTGTTTACAAATAATGTATCATTAATACTGGTCAGTAAAGATATCTCAGAACCCGCGAGAATTGTCTAATTTGGGCACACATGTACTTTGAAAATTGCAAGAATCGACATACGAGGTTTTGCATTTACACCGACAATTTGGGTGGTTAAAAATGATTAGATGAATTATTGGTTGATTTCTTAACTCATACGATCCTTGGAATGTGTAATAGAGGTTTTTACAGCAATGTAGATACTTTTCATTGTTTCAAAAATTCCGCCCATTATTGTAAAAAATAATTCTCTATTGAGCAATATTCTTTGTATGGAAAAATTAACATAAATATGTAGAACAATGTTTAACTTCGTGTAAATATCGATTAAAATGCGATTTTTGTTTAAACAAGTATTTACTAGGTAAGGGCTATATTACATTTATCAGAAGATATATAACGTTGGTGGGGAGTCAAAACCTCGTAACTACAGCTTGACAAAGCTGGAGTTACGAGGTTTTGACTCCCCACCGACGATAAGTCAATATAAAACTGCACAATGATAAAACAATATGGATTGGTCTACAATCACAAAGTGTCGCAATGGCTATAGGGATCATGTGCGCAATCAAAGGGTCTAAACATACTTGCAGACATTATTTTTTTTTCCAGAAATCATCATATAGATAAAAAGAGGACACTTAAAAGGAAAGCGTTCACAGCCCAAACATTTCTTCCTTTTCGATCGTATCGTAACATTCAAACAACATAACATTGATTCTGTAGTCTAAAACACCCTTGAATTCAGTGTTGTGATAAAACTTATATGGGAATGGGTTTAGCAAATACTAGAACATGTATATGACCCAGGATCTGGAAACAGTCGCTTACGGCATTTGAGAACAATATGGACCAAGATCGGCTAGTGTATACGTACGGTCTGGTCTGATCAAGATCCATGTTTTTCTTAAATAACCTTTTCATCTTCTAAAGGAACTCTTGAAGAGCATCGTAGACCATGATTCGACTGCACATAGGTACAGGTTGGTCTGAATCCTTGCTATTTTCGTATGCAAGAAGGGACCTTTACCAAGATCTTGGCTCATGTACACTCCCCTCGATTAAAGCAAAAATAATTATGTGTGTTTGATCTTTATGTCATTGCTGCAACTATAAGCCTAAATACTACAGAATCTTTATAGGAAAGATATCAAGGTTAAACTCAGTTAAGATAAGTTGATTAACTTAACAATCTTAATCATCTTGATAACTGATGACGTATATTCAACCTTTTCCCAAACATGACCTGTTTCTGACGCAGTCAATAGGAAAGGTAGATTTAGAGCATGGCATTGAAACAAACGAACAAAATGCTAATAATCAGTATTTTCATTTCCTAGATTGTACCACTTTTTTTTATCAAAATACGAGGGATGACCAAAAAGTTACCGGAAAAGTAAATTGCCATTTCCTTGGAATTTGCTTAAAAGCACTATCTTATGAATGCGAATGCCTTTTTCTATTAGAGACGACACGAATGAACTGTATTTCGCCGCTTTTCTTACAAAACCTCGCAACTATAGCTTTTAACATTCTGCACTTGCGAGATTTTTTACCTTAAGAAATGCTACAACGTATGTTTCTTTTTCTGATCTAGGTGTGGGGTTCGCACTCCGACAGGTGGGTAAGCGGACCTCGAGCTGGGAGGAGATCAAACAAGATGGCGACGAATGGTCACTGTCTATAACATCTACCTTTAAAAACACGCACCTTAAATTTAAACTCGGAGAGGAATTTGAAGAAAAAACACTGGACGGACGGACAGTCATGGTAAAACAAAGATTTAATCGTTTTCTTTAAAAACATTATGATGTCCTATAAAGTTGACATGAAAAGCGTTTTCAAGAGAAATAATATTACGTTATTGCAATACATTTTCTGATTTCTGTTTCGCTTATCACAAACTTTTCCCATATTTTGCACTATTTTCAGTGCTATAATACGTAAACTCCATTTATATTATGCATATTTTGTCGCTTGTAGCAACGCCCAAAGCAATCTGATTAGAGCAAAGTCTGTCTTGACAATCATTTTTATCAATTGTGATCTAATGGGCATCGAAAAGAAGCTTTTTTCTATGACCCCGTAAATCCAGTATTGTTCTGTATAAACTAACTGATCAAGTCTCTCGTATCATGTATATGGCTTTCCATAACAAATCGTTTGATTCAGCTCTAAAATGTTACGTTTTCGTGACCTAGCTTTCGTTTTCAATCGCTTTCAGAATTTTGTAATCATATAATTGATTGGTCCGAAGAAAGGTTCAGTTATGATGACCCCTAAAAGGTGCCTGTCAGCTGTTATTGATTAATTAGCATTGAATTTTAATTAGATTGCTTTCAAATCGAAGTATGCTACATTATGGCGTTTTGGAAAGTAGGGTAAGGTGGGGCAAAACGCCCCCCAAATTGTTTTTGGTCATTTTCTTCAAAACGAATGGCGATATAGATGTATTCTTTGCAGTGTTACAAAGCTTAGAGTCAGCTGAACATTATGACGCGCGATTTTGGCTTTGCGAAGTGAAATATGCATTTTATAGGCAAAAATGATATTTTTTCAAAAGGGGCGTTTTGCCCCACACCTGGGGCAAAACGCCCCTCCCGGTGGGGTAAAACGCCCCTGGTGCGTTTTGTCCCATGCTTCAAATTTATCCATTTTAAGTTGACTGAAAATAGCTCTTACGATTGAAATCAATATCTATCGGGTGTTCTTCATGGTCAATTTGTGATTTTCCGGTCGAGTACGTGGGATAACAAAGATTTCGACCATGAAACTTTTGATCCAGTGACTAACACTCTTTTGATGTTATTCGCTTGATATACAAAAATAATGAACACACATAGAAAGTAGAAGGCATGCAAATATGTATCAAGGTTAAAAGATTTAAAAGAATACCTAAAATAGAAATTTACAACACGTTGGCATTTTTCGGGCGTAGCCGTAATCATTCGGCGACAGATTTTCCCCTTCGTAACGTTTCCGTATAGATCGGAAACCGCCGAATGGTCTACGATCACGTCCGGAAAATTCCGAACCAGGGGGCGTTTTGCCCCATGAGACTGGGGGCGTTTTACCCCAAAGTGACCATTTCACCATTTATCAAAATATTCCAAATACACCAAATATTTTACAAAATGTTTCTTTTTCAATAAAACCACAATGTAATTTGCTATAGATATATGTATTGTATGTCAGATAAAATAAAGCCATGTCCGATGTAACAAGAAATAAATGGCAGCAGGAAATAATAAGAAATGGCCCGAAAATGATTTTTGCAAAATATTTTCTTATTGACTAATGTTAGAGCTAAAACTTTTCTGTCAGACAATCTACACATTTTTTACAATCATATTAACGTTATAAGTTTGTTATAAATATTGGCATTTCCTAGAAATCGATGGGGGGCGTTTTACCCCGAGGGGCGTTTTGCCCCACCTTACCCTATTTAGGTAACCCATCCAATGTGTAAAGTTTATAAAGTTAAATGCTCAACTTTGAAAGCAGAATATCTAAAGAAATGTGGGTTAATTTGGGTCACAAGTGATAAGATGTTTAGTTTTATTTAGTGTTATAAATAGTCATTCGTATTTTGTGAAAAACTTGTTATCCTTAGTCCATTACCAGATGGTAATATTTAGGAATGTTCAAATTTCAAAGGTGTTGTAGATGACAATTTCAAGTTGATGAAATTTTCAAAACCTTTCCATTTTGGGTAGAAACATTATGGGGAATATAAATTGCTTGTCACAAGTCATTTCTATATTTTACCCCCAAATGTTTTCCAAGCATTTTCTTGTGAGGGAGTCAAAAGGCGTCACTGAACAGGCCCGTAGGAAAATTGAAAGATTTTTTTTCAATTCCACCAACTTGACATTATCGTCTACACCACCTTTCAAATTGGAACAGTCCAAAATTCTCCCGCCTGTAATGGGTTAACCAAATTCAAATATGTTACAGACGACAATATCAAACCAAGAAAAATTAGAATCTTTTGGTCCATTTTGGGAAAAAAACATAGTGAAAAATGAAGATATTGCTTGTGACAAGCAATTTCTTCATTTTCCACAATGTTTTCCATAGTCATTTTATTGTGAGGAGTCAAAAAGAGTCACTGTTTGGTAATGGGTTAAACAGTTTGTAAGATCTATGTTTTCTTCCACAGTCCGTGTTCAACATAGAGGAAGATAAACTCGTCCATTATCAGAAATCTACTCAAGTTGGGACGGCTGATTCAGTTATTATTAGGGAACGGGTAGACGATAATACTATGAAAATAGTAAGTAAATAGGCGACTAGGTCTCATAATTAATTTTCGATCTTGCCGCCAGAGATCATCTTAGAGATTTTAGTGCAGATTCGAGATTTCAAATGAGTTTTCTTCTGTCGCATAAAAAGTATGGGCCTTATAATATTTCTTATAATCCCTAAGTATGCTTTCTTCGCTAACATAGAGAAGACATTGAACAAGAGGACCATGATGGTCCTATATATCGCTCACCTGAACCAAAAGGATATGAGCCACAATTTTGTTCTATTCAATTAATATTTACGACTTTAAGACTGAAAACGAACTTATGGTCAATAACGTTGTGAAAATCGAACTCATCCGAGATCTTCTGGTGTCCAACATTGTGTCCAAGTTTTGTTTTGATTGATTAATAATTGTAAATTTTAAGAGTGTAAACAAGGTCGAAAACAGCCGAAAAAGGCAATTTGGTCAAATTCAAGGGCAAGTAACTTTCGATTTTCTGATCAGATCAGACTGAAAATCCAAATGATTAAAGATCTTATAATCCCGAACATTGTGTCAAAGTTTTGTCTTGATTGATTCATATTTGTACATTCTAGAGTGTAAACGAGGTCAAAAACAGCCGAAAATGGCAATTTTGTCAAATTCAAGGGCACATAACTCTCAACTTTCTGAAAAAGATCAGACTGAAAAACGAACTCATCAAAGATCTTAGGGTCCCAAACATTGTGTCTAAGTTTTGTCTTGATTGATTTATAATTGTAGATTCTAGAGGGTAAACAAGGTCAAAAACAGCCTAAAATGGCAATTTTGTCAAATTCAAGGGCACATAATTCTTGTCTTTCTGATCAGATCACACTGAAAATCGAACTCATCCGAGATCTTATGGTTTAAAACATTATGTCCAAGTTTTGTCTTGATTGATCAATATTTGTAGACGCTAGAGTGTAAACAAATTAAAAAGTAGCTATTTTGACGTTCAAGGGCACATAACTCCTGACTTCCTGGTCCGATCTGACCCAAAATCGAACTCATCCGAGAACTTATAGTCTTAAACATTATGTCCAAGTTTTGTCTTGATTGATGAATATTTGTAGATGCTAGAGTGTTAACAAGTTAAAAAGTAGCTATTTTTGACGTTCAAGGGCACATAACTCCTGACTTCCTGATCCGATCTGACCCAAAATCAATCTCATCCGAGAACTTATGGTCATACATCTTTTGTTCAAGTTTGGTTAAGATTGGTCAATATTTGTGGATGCTAGAGTGTTAACAACAAATTGTGAACAGACGGACGGACGGACGGACGCCGACGGACAAAAAGCAACCACAATAGCTCACCTTGAGCACTTCGTGCTCAGGTGAGCTAAAAATACGAAAGAATATCCGTTGAATTGCCTCTCGTGAAATTGTATCATTCAATATTTATCATTCTATGCAGGGGAAGTAATCGATGACCTTGATAGAGTAAGTAAGAATTATTTCCCTTATTCAGTTAGGACAAATGAAAATATTTGGCTTCTTTTCTTCAAAGATTCGTAACTACAGTTTTAAACAAAGTAACAAAGACCTCGTAACTGCTGCTTTAAACAAAGTAGGCTAAGAAAGTAGCAACTATCTACTTATTCTCAATTCACCACAAATATAAAATGAGCCAGGATCTAGAAAACGGTCCTTCGGTTTTAAATAAACTGTAGTTACGAGGTATTTGTTGTCAAACGACGACTTCATGTTTTATACTCGATTTTTTGTTCTATTTTCAGACGTTTGAAGCGATAGGAAAGAGTATAAAATCAGTGCGGACATTCTCAAGACAAGTGAAGTAATAGTGGAAGTTTCTCTCAATAAAAGAAATAGTTAATTCTAACATAGTTTATCACATGACTAAATGAGTATACAGATACAATATTTATGAAAATATACGTATGAGTGAACAAATGTGAATCTTACTGCAGGACATGTACATTATTATGCTGTTACCCTCTCCAAAACGATAAAACATTTAAAAGGTCTGATCACATACACTGTTCTACGCCCACATCACGACTGGAGCACGTCCCAAACAGTACGCCGAACACACGGTGTATAACGGAAGCAGAGAATGCGGAAAGACGTCACGCACTAGATGGACGTGGTTGATTTTTGAAGAATCAATGCAACTAATAAAAACGTTATTGAAGATAAACCAAAATTTTGGTTTATCTTCAATAACTTTTTTATCAGTTGATTTTTTTCAAAAATCCAACACGTCCAGCTTATTCCTGGCATTTTCCCAACTTCTCTGCTTCAAACCGAATTCAAATTGGTCAAGTATTTAAAAAGATATTGAAAATTATTGGAAATTCTGAGTCACGTGATTATACACCGTGGAACAGTATAATTATTTTAGAATTGGACGTGATGTGGACTGTTCAGGCCATCAAGATAGCCCAAAGTAACCCTTTCCCAAACAAGACCTGGTTTTGACGTCCCTAATAGAAAAGGCTTGGGGACACATTGAAACAAAAGAAGAAACTGCTGATAACCAGCAGTTTCTCCTTTTGTCTCAATATTTTCTGTGCCATATTTCACACAAATCCTATCTTCAATAACATTCATTTTGCCTTTTTTACGGTTTTTGAAGGGGGTCACCCTAAGATTTTGTCGTTTGGGAAAGGGGTAACTTAAAGGGTGATGGTAACAGATGGTCTAATTGCAAAAAATGAAATTTTTTGGAAAAATATGCAAAACTTTTGTGTTGGCAACCTCAGAATGGTTAATAATATGCGATTCAGACAGAGATTGGGCCGAAATTATAAGAGAGATGGCCGAATTTAGGGAGAATCCAAACCAAAATATAGCCCCGTCTCAGATGCGGTTGAATTTATGTTTTAACTGTCACGCATGCGCATACAGCGCGGACCAAGATTCAAACGAGATTTATGCTTGAATTTCAATATGACGTCATCATGTAAGTCGCAGGTCCTACTGTTTTTGACCTACTTTCGACATCGCTTCATGAATTCGGTATCAAGTTGCGAAAAAATGAGTCTATGCTTCAATAGTTTGTCGTAATCATTTAATCAGGTCATGTAAAGCTTAAAAAGTGTACATTTCGTTTGTTTTTGACAAATTTTGGTCAAAAATTTGGGAAATAGTAGCTTTAAAGGTGCAGCAGATGGCACAACAGTGTTTATAAGTATAGAATATGAATTAAAATGTTGGAGTACAACAATAAAATGCTTGTTATCAGCTATTATAGTCTTCTTTTCTCTCATTTTCCCAAAGACTTTCCATTCCGGGACGTCAAAATAAGGTGTCTCGGTAAAATCACCATTTCTAATTTACCCATAGCTTGGCTCCGAGTCCGTGAGAATATCATGTATATACCAGAGGAGCTGAACTCTAACATGTCTAATTTATTAGATCAGATTACATCCACATTTACAAAGAGCGTTTTCTGTGCTTTATTGGACAAAAATTTGATCTCGATTAACTTCTATATCGTCGTCTGCAGCATTTTTAGGTCGGGAAATCTCTTCAGAGATTTTCAACGAGCTATAGTCATCCAACGCTTCTAACGCTTTTCTACAAAAACCTCGTATCTGCGGCTTGTTATAAGCTGCAGATACGAGGTTTTCGGTATAATTTGGTCGCCGCGTAGTCGTTCAAAATGTCTGAGTCCGCCGAAAAAGTAGACCTACCTTTGAACAATTCAAAATTGCTCAAATAACATAATCATCGTAAAGACTTTCATTTCCTAATTGTTTTATCAAAACAATGCAGCAGTTTGCTCATAAACTTGTGCGAAAACTACCAACTTCTGTTTTTGGCGGAAAGGTTGATTCGAACTATTCTAACTGGTGTGGCAGACTAGAGCAGACGAGAATTTCAACACCAAAACAAATTACTGCGCCACACAGTTCGTGTAATCGGACATTTCCGTGAAACACTCGTAGATTCAGGGAAAATCTATTTATATCCTGACTCTAGTCTAGTTCTTCTCCTTGTTCAATCGCTCTGCGCACAATCGCATTTTACAACACATGCATTTTATCGGGTTATATTATGCTTTGACCAACTAAAGTGTTACCGTAACGGCGTTGTATGGACTTTTAGCCGTCTTGAGTACATACAACGTAATTTTCGTAATTTATTCATCCTTATTATCCAGGCTTAGGTTTAACAGGAATTTAATCATCTTTCTTCGACCTGGACTATTTAGATATAGGCTATTTATTAGTTAATTGCAGGCCTCTGTCTCTGCAGATGATAGAGTTATCTCTTTCACAAACGACAGAAAGAACAATCCAAAGTGAAAGCTAATGCGAAAAGCAAAGAGGACAGCAAAATAAAAAGAAAGCAAGATCTAGATTTGCGTGTAGAAAATACGAGCTCACTTTTTTCAAATTCTGAGTTTAAAACACATATTATTAGAATTGTTGATCAATGTTTATGGTCTAACCTTAACCATTATTTACAATGTGCTATATTTTAAATTTAATTATCTAAATCTGGTCAGTTCTCATGCCCCTTTTGTGAACCATATTAAATTTAACTTCATTCCCCATTCTGAATTTTGCTCAGAAATTTTCCCGTCATAATATCAATATTTTTCATCGTGCAAAGTTTAACCTTTCCTAAACAGTAGAATGTAAAACTGCTCTCAGGCCCGTAGGAAGCAATTTGATAAGGGGAAGGGTTCAAAACTTTGTCCGAGTTAGTGTCTGAACATCTTAAGGGCTAAATTGGCCTTTTCTTCAAATTTCTATGTAAAATGAGGAAAATTCGATATTTTTGGCCAACATTTGGGGCTTATCCCATCCCGTAGCCCCACATGTGCCTACGGGCCTGCATCAAAAACGGAATACTGTTGCTACATGTAATGTCAAGTTTGTGTTGATAATTAAGATAATATTCATGTAAAGTTTAGCTGAAGAATTGTTGAAAAACAGATTGAGAGAAAAAAATGTTGAATATCAAAATGTTTTCGTTTTGCCACCATGTTTTCTCAATGGATATCAAAATGATATAATGTTTTACAAACTGTTAACCCAGACAATTCATTAAGGCAGTCCATCCGTAATGAGATTCATGCGACGTCGGATCTTTTCTGACGACGCCGTAAATATTTTTAACATACGGTTACCCGTTCAACACGGACACGTTACGAGTTAAAAGAAATCGACACTTTCTATCACCGAACGTTTACGACATCACCCGAAAAAAAAAAAAAAAAAAAAAAAAAAACGACATCGTGTAATGGATTTTGTTTATTGGGGTTTTACGCAGTTTTCAACTACTAGGGTCATATCGCGGCGGACCGTGTAATCGAGTAGATCTGTTGACAATTACCCTTTCGTCTCCTATGATTTCTTTTCTAGAAATATCAAATTTTTGCTTATGTAAACTCGGGAATAAGAGTATAAGGATTAATTTTAATGTGCAATCACATAACAACATTGATAATATTTTACGAATTCAATGTAAATTTAAGAAAATTGACCATTTGCTGTATTTCGAATCCTCTGTTTCCCGACCTTCAGTACTATCAGTACTTTGATTTTAAACTGAAAGGGTTTAAAATCTTGTCTTTTGCGAAAGGGTTAAGATAATTATTGACTAACTTCTGAAATAGTATGCACGTGATTCCCTACTATGGAGGAGCTATCCTGACAAAAAGTATGTATGTAATCAGAAAATTCTGAATTTCAATATTTTCTCTACAAAGGCGATAATATTCAAGCCTTTACCAAACAAAACCTCATTTTTGACGTTCCTTATAGATAAGGTTTTGGAAAACATTGAGGCAAACGAAGAAAATGATGAAAACCAGCATTTTCTCTTTTTGCCTCGACATTTTTTGCTCTATTGTACACAACTCATACCTTTATTAACATCATTTTCATAATCTGTATCATCTTTCAAATAGGACCAATCTAAGATTTTGTCAATTTGGAAAGGGATAAGAGGGTCTAGTTATCCTTTCCCAAACCAGTCCTTGTTTTGACATACCGAATAGAAAGGGCTTTGGGGAAAACATTGAGGCAAAAGAAGAAATAAATGCTGAAAACCAGCATTTTCTTCTTTTGTCTAAATATTGTATAATTATGCTCTATAGTATTCGTCCCATATCTCTATCAACATCGATTTTTCATCTGTATCATCTTTCAAATAGGACCAATTTAACGTACTATACAACCCATCATTAGCACCTAAGAGCCAGAGGCGAAATTTGAAAAGTGCCAATAAATCCTAGACTGTGTTATATTTCCATTTCAAATACATACATAAGCATTTTGAACGGTTTAGAATTTTGAATTAATGCATGATTGTGGAAATATTTGACAAACATGTTATAAATTACCTCCCTTGCATATGAATATAGAGTAAAAAGATATTTGTAAATTACGGTAAATCAATTTATTTGAAGTGTATTTACAAGCGTGTGTAATTTGATGCATGTCCCATGGCTAAAAAGTGGTGTTTTTAATGATGGGTCATATACCTTAAGATTTTGTCATTTTGGAAAGGGAAAATGACTTCTAAGATACATCCATTTTCTCTGCTGCTTTTACAATAAGTTATAATTAACTAAAGGCCCGGTCCCACTGGCAGATTGACAAAAACGTATGCAAAAAGGACACAGCGGACGAGCAAAATTTCGGTAGTGGTACCATCCGTTTTCATCCGTTTTTAGAATATTGCCAAAATATAACGGAAAAGAGCGCACGTCAGTAGTATAAAGCGGGGATGTTAAACGGATATTCGTGGGAAGCCTGGTGGATGGGAGCGGATGTCAGCTAAATATACGGAATACATCCCAGATAAAAACTCTTTTTTCCCTTTGTATACTTCATATACGCGATGCATATGCTTACATCCTTTCTTTTTCCGTGCTGCAAACGATGTATAGACGTTCCGTGTACCTTATCGTTCCCCTATCAATCCATTTTCAGTTTCGGTTGATTTGAGTTTCAAGGATGCCTATAGGATGGAGAAGGGATACAACGGACTGATAACGGACATAGAACGTCTGTTGCTCGTATATATTGCGGATTTATATCGTACACGACGGAAGGTTCATCCGTTCTAAAAGTTTTGGGCAGCCCAAAACTTCTTGCACGGATGAAATTACGGTTAACGGATGCCCGTTGGATTAAACGTATGCAATAAGTACACATCGGATGGCAAGAGACTTCCAACGGATGGCAAGAGACGTCTAACGGAAAGCAAGATTTTTTGTACGTTTTATATCCTCTTTGCATCCGAAAGTGCAGTGGGACCGGGCCTTAAGGATTCATATTTAGGTCCAAGTGTGTTATCTTGAAAGCACAATTCCTCTTTTTCCCTTTCCCAAACGATGCCCGATTTTGCGCCTCTTGGAGAGAACATGTTTGATAACCAGCATGTTCTATGATGTATCGTATTTAACATTTTGACGCCTGTAGTAGCTTTCATATAGGGACAGTCTGGAATTGTGTAGTTTA
Source organism: Fragum sueziense (assembly GCA_963680895.1). NCBI lineage: Eukaryota > Metazoa > Mollusca > Bivalvia > Cardiida > Cardiidae > Fragum > Fragum sueziense. The sequence goes on from OY804599.1 coordinate 31,279,241, forward strand.
GGAAAGGGTTTACCGTAGCCTTAAAGCTTTTATTTACAATGGAGAGGGATTATCAAAGTGAACAAGATTTTATATCTGTATGTTTGTCTGTCTGTCTATCGCTTTCATAATATCGAGATAAAGGATTACATTTGTACTTGGGTATCAGTGTGTCAATATGTTATCTTGAGAACACGAGGATAAACTAAACTCGGACTTTTAACTTTTCAAAAATTACACAAAATTTAACAACAAAGTTGCTACAATTTACACATTATTTTTGTTTATAAAATGACACAGTGTATAGGATATTGGAAGACTGGACCGTCCGATGATAATTTTGAAGATTATATGAAGGAAATGGGTAAGTCATTTTTATTGTCAATGGGGGAATACTTTTAGAGAAACTAGTTGTTCTCAAGACTGTCAAATAAGTATACATAATGCTATCTTATAGTTGCTACTGGTTACCACAAAGCTATAAAAGAAGAACATGAACCTTGACCAGACTCAGGCCTGTAGGAAGCAATTTCATGGGGGGGGGGGGGGAGGGGGCTAAAGACCCTATATCCTGAATATTGGGGGGGGGCTAATTGGGATTCTCCCAAAATTTTAAGTGTAAAATTAAGAAAAATTGGCATTATTGCCCAACTTTGGGGGGCTCAGCCCCCCCCCCCCCCCCCCCCCCAGCCCCCCTGTTCCTACGGGCCAGAGACTACGCGTTTGCAATGGCTGATTTGGATCTATAGTGGTCTCATATACCATTCCATATCTTTTTTTGAAGATCAATGCTCATTTCTTTTGAAAATAATTGTGACTCGAAATTTACAAACAGGTAGTGTAGACTAAGATCTGACTGCAGACAAAGGCTTACATTTTTAAAAGTATATTTACAACATCTAAATTATGTTTGCATCTGTCCACAAAACTATCAAATCAACTCTTATTCAAAACAACAGAATTAATCGCATGAATGTATGAATGTATGAATGAATGAATGAATGAATGAATGAATGAATGAATGAATGAATGGATGGATGGATGGATGGATGGATGGATCAATCGATCGATCGATCGACCGACCGACCGACCGACCGACCGACCGACCGACCGACCGACCGACCGACCGACCGACCGACCGACCGACCGACCGACCGACCGACCGAGACCGACCGATCGATCGATCAATCAATCAATCAATCAATCAATCAATCAATCAATCAATCAATCAATCAATCAATCAATCAATCAATCAATCAATCAATCAATTTCAGGCCTGAACTTCGCCCTACGTAAGATCAGTAAGACTGTAGCAAGCAATGTAGAAATAAGTAAAGAGGAGGACGAATGGTCACTGCATATTACCACGACGTTTAAAAATCATCTCATCAAATTCAAACTGGGAGAAGAGTTCGAAGAAAATACTATGGAGGGACGAAATGTTATGGTATACCTGGCCCTTTCCCATACGACAAAATTTTAGACTGCTCCAATTAGAAAGCTGCTGTAGAAGACACATAGGGTGTTGATAAGGAAATTAGGAAATATAAAGTCAAAGCGAGAAAGTACTGATTATCAGCATTTTCTTTTTTGTCTCGATATTTTCCAAAGCCTATTCACTTATAGACGTCAAAACTGCGTCTTGCTTGAGAAATGTTTCAATATTTCTGATACCGGTATTAAAAACTTTTCACGGTCCAAGGTGTTATGCTCTTTTGAAGTATCTGCTCTAAATATTTAAAAAAGTCCAGAAACGTTTGTACATTTGAATTAAATCCCGAGACAATGCAAAAATATGGCGTGTGGAACGTTGCAAAATTCGATAAATATTTTTATGTGATATAATTTCATATTTATATTCTATATTTTTTTTTATCTATATTCTAAAAATATTTTTATGTGATATAATTTTATATTTATATTCTATAATTTTTATTTATATTAAGTATTTTTTATTTATGTTCTTTATTTTTTATTTATGTTCGATAACGCGAAAAAAATTTATGTGATATAATTTTTTATTTATATTGTATATTTTTTTTATTTATGTTCTATATTTTTTTTTATTTATGTTCGATAACGCGAAAAAAAATTATGTGATATAAGTTTTTATTTATATTCTATATTTTTTATTTATGACTATGACCTTCGACCTTGTGACCCTGACCTTGGTGTTTGACCTACTTTAATAATACATTAACTTGGCCTATATCTCATGTCATTTTATACATACAGCCTTGATATTTCACACGTGGTCACTTCCAACCAAGACATTTCACTTTTGACCATGACCTTGGACCTTGACCTTGGAGTTTGACCTACTTTTAAAAACTTAAACTAGGCCTATATCTTGTGTCCTGTAACCTATACAGTCTCGATATTTTATTCACATGTGCACCTCCTACCAAGACCTTTCACATTTGACCATGACCTTGACCTGTGTGACCTTGACCTTTGATTTTTACATACTTTTAGAAATCTTTAACCTAGCCTTTATCTTATATCTTATTACACCTACAGCCTTGATATTTCACATTATATCACATTTTTTTTTCGCGTTATCGAACATAAATAAAAAATATAGAACATAAATAAAAAAATATACAATATAAATGAAAAATTATATCACATAATTTTTTTTCGCGTTATCGAACATAAATAAAAAATAAAGAACATAAATAAAAAATATACAATATAAATAAAAATTATAGAATATAAATATAAAATTATATCACATAAAAATATTTTTAGAATATAAATAAAAAAATATAGAATATAAATATAAAATTATATCACATCAAAATATTTATCGAATTTTGCAACGTTCCACACGCCATACAAAAAAACAAAGAAAGTTCTCATGTTCAGTAGCCTAGCTTTAAATCAAGAGTCATTGCAAACCAATTAAAAATGCACTTTTTTGTAAGTATTAATCCACCCTAGCTTTGTACGAACTTATCAAAATAGTTATAGTTTTACGAGATACTTTCACAGATACTGAAAATCGTCAATGTTACTGCAACACATCCTAACTCTAGCTTTAATAAAGCTAGAGTTACGAGGTTTTGCAATAACATCGTCGAAATGTTATTTTCTTCAGAGTACGTTTACTATAGACGGAGAAAAACTGATTCAATACCAAAAGTCCACAAAACCCGACATAGCCGACTCTAAAATAACGAGGGAAAGGATAGATGAAGATACTCTTAAAGTCGTAAGTATTGAAGTTTTGGTTTTCTAGGAGTCAAAAGTATCATTCAACTGTTTCAATAACAACTAAACTAAACTTATAATTCATAAAAACAGTGTAAATACTGGTCTTCAATCTCCCTTCTTAAATTAATCCAAAAATATAAAAAGAATCATCCGAAATTAATTTTATCTAAAGACGTCAAACCCAGTTGTTTTGGAAAGTGTTAAAATGAATGATAACTTTATCAAACTACTGGTTTTGACGTTAAGCCTACTGCTTTCAAAATGGAAACAGTCTAAATGCCTAGTTGTTTTGGAAATAATTATTACTACATATTTCTCTTTCAGACTTGCGAAGCCGTTGGAAAAAATGTAATAACAGTATTACACTTAAAGAAGATAACAAAGTAAAGGGAGGAAGTGAAAAGCGTGAATTAAAAACTGAAGATGGTTGAACTTTGTCGGATTTTAGTCATGCGTCGCAGCATTAGAAAAATGGTGAAGTGGATTTCTATCATTATGGTTTTAAAAAGACTTACAGAATTGCAATAGACAAAATCATTAATGTCAACGGAAGAATCTTTGCTTATCTAAGCACAGGAAATATTGATATGAAAAGAGAAATTGCTGATATTTTCTGAATTCTGAAACATTCTATGATAGGAACATCAGCACCAGAAATTGAGGGCCAAATATTTGCTAGGCATGCCAACTTAAAGAAGAGGTCACTTCCGATCTCGGCCAGAAATTTCCAACAAGTTCGTCAGAAATGAAAAGACTTGACACAAACAGGTCAACATAATGTCGCTTTTCATCGGAAACCTCGTAACTGCAGCTTATTTTAAGCTGCATTTACAGGGTTTTCGGTTAAAACAGCGATAACCATTTCCTAAACGACGTTACCATAGACCGGTCAGTGTTGAAAGCTGTTGTAGACCACAAATCTTAATGTTGGTTTAACCCTTTCCCAAACAAAATATGGTTTTGACGTCCCCAATGGGAAAGGTTTGAGAAAATATTGAGACAAAAGAACGAAATGCTGATAAACAGCATTTTTTCCTTTTTCCTAAATATCTTCTGAGCGATTTTGTACCCAAATCCTATCTTTTGTAGCAGTCATATATCGTCTGGAGCAGCTTTGTATTTGGACTACGCTAAAATTTTGCTGTTTGGGAAAGGCTTAAAACAACGTGGAATTAGTACACAGAAAATTCGATTGAAAGGCAGAAATTGCTGATTATCAGCATTTTCATCCTTTTTCTCGAGTCATATATCTTTTTTGAGGTAAGGGCAAACTCTGAAGTGTCTCAACTACATGTATATAATAGGCCTGTCCCACCTAACCGAATTTTTACACCGAATGCGTACCGAACTAAATTCGGTGTATTCGTTAAAGGTTCGTTCCACAAACGATTTGTGTTCGGTATGTTTACGGTGCCATTCGGTGCTTTTCGTCGACATTACGCGGTGTTCGCAGACACCTAAAAAGTTTTTGAGCATGCACAAAATTTTTCAACGAATGCAGCGTATTAAAATTTCGGAACGAGTTCAGTAATCGTTCGCAGAGGGATCGGTAGGCTTGCGTCTGGCATTCGCTACTTTCGTTTTGGTGTCGGTAATAATTCGCCGACGAATTCCTGTTCGGTATGTTCGTTATAATCTCACCGAAGGACTAGCGTTTGCACTCCGATGAAGGTGCGTTTATATACCGATCTGACCGAAAAGGCAAACGAACCGCTAACGAAACACACCGATCCTCGCGATGCCATTCCGAATATGACGTTATATTCGTTACTCAAACGGTAGGGGTTCATTGATGTTTGGGAACGAATTGGGGGTATATTTCAGAGAAACATCGTTGGCTGTTCCTCACAGTCGCTACAAGTTCGTTACGTGTTCGGTGCATGGTCGGTACAAAATCGTTGAAGACCAAAAGTTCACCGAATAAAATGACAACGATCACTGCGAATTTCGCCCTTGACGTTCGGTACAAATTCGTGGCGAATGTTCAGTTAGGTGGGACAGGCCTATAATAATGTATTAAAAGCAACAACAATGCAAATTCTTATATAGGGCCTACTAATTTGAGGGTATTTTGCTCAATTTTATCGTTTCGAAAAAAGAGTACATATCAGTTTTTAAACATTCTATATCATAGCAGAGAAAACGTCGTTCTCGAATGTTTTCTTAAACAATATCATAAGACTAGTAGGCAATATAATCATAATCATGATTGAAATAGTAAGAAACAACATAATTGAGCCAGAATTTGGAAAAACGTCCTTTATAGCATTTTAGATTACCAAGTTTGCTGATCAACCTGTGCTTAAGTGCAGTCTGACTGGGATCTATGCTGCTGTGTCATGGTTGCTACAGGCCACCAAGCAGACATTAGACAACATCATGGTTTATGATCAGACTGCGTTTACACGCAGGCTTATCTAAAACCATGTTGGGCTCCAAAGCCTTAAGGGACATTTTCCAGATTCTGGCTCAACTATTTTATCCCAGTCACGGGTCTATGACACATGTTCACAAAATTTTACATGTGATGGTTCGAATCTTTCAGGTTCCTCAGACCTGTAAGAGTCGTATCAACGCATGCAAAATTGTATTGAAAATAAAGAACGTTTTTTATTGTTAAAATGGGTAAAATGCGTAAACATGGTCCATCATATCCTGCCTGGACTAAATAACTAAATCAAAATTTTGATTGCAAAAACTTCAAATTGTATTTTTGGATTAAAACATGTCATAAAAAAGAGAAAATAAACTTACAAGTTTTCTTCTCCGCCTTCGTTTTCTCCTTTTCTTCGTGGGTTTTGCGGGAGGTACCGGAATTAGTGGGTAGTGTGTACACGGTACATAAAACTGCAGGGGCTCTAATAACATGGTCTGAGCCTATGTTTTCATTTACTTTCAGTTCAACGGCGGTTCTTTTGGTTGATTCTCAATCCAATGACAGTTCTTTATTTTCTTTCTAGTCCAATTTCTTTCTAGTCCAATTACAGTACTCTACTACAATGGCACTTACTTTCATTCATTTGAAGTCGAATGATAGTTCTTTTAATTTATTTCTTATGCAATGGTCATTTTCATTTAATTCTAATCCAGTGGCATTCAAATATGTATTTTGAATTATTCAGAGACCTATCGAGATTATTTGAACTATGTCACGAATTTGTTTATACCGTAGTTGTAGATATACAGTTTCACAATTCGATGTCATTTTCGTCATGATTATTTAGGATGAGTTCCATCTTCGTTATTACACAGCATACTCATTTTCAGCACCATACATTATCGTGAATTATGTCTAAATCACCTGTGTGTGTCACTGTTGTTTGAAAGAACAACATCACCTATGATATCCAAGAAAAATCAATTATACCAAGTCGATGACTTTTTTGCAAGAGCCAACGATTCTACCTTCAATTTGTTCGCTTGGAAAAAAAGAACCAAAGAGAAGATAGAATCTGTGGTTTGCGAAAATATTGGTAGCCAGATAAATACAGTTGACACTCGTTATGTCGACATCGGATAAGTCGAATTTTCGCTGAAGTCGAAGTTCAAATCTGGTCCCGTCCTCATCCATATACATAACTTTTTCAAACAAAATAATTTCGAACTGAATATAGCTATTGAAATATAGTAGAAAAAGGATAGAAATTGCTCGAAACGAGCAATTTCTTTCCTTTTCCTACTATATTTCAATAATAATCGTACTTGATTAGTTTAAAAAAACCGGTCAAATATCAACATTATCGAAGCCTAACAAAATCGGATGAGTCGAACTCTGGATATGTCGAGGTATTTTGACGGCCCCTCCAACTTCGACACAACGACTGTCGACTGTAAACACATTCAAAATCAGTATTCACCCATTTAGCAAACGGCACAAATTTAGACTTCCAATATTTGAATAGAGATGCAGAGACGAAAACATTACATTATTTGTTATTGAAGACAACTGATGTTTGAAATAAGACAATGTCAAAAACTGAGAAAATGATGGTAATCAGCATTTTCTTCTTTTGCTTCAGTGTCTACCCAATCCTGTTCAATATTTCTGTCAAGCCTAGTTCTTGTTAACTGATGCATCCTCATCAAAATAAAACTACAACCGACGGTCAATGCCATGTTTCGTAAGAACTCACTCAATTGTCTACCAGAATATCAATAGGGATTAAGTGGTCTAGCAAAAGGATGATTTCCTGTCATTCTGTGTAATGCTGACATTGATTTAACCCTTTCCTGAACATCAGCCAGGATTTTGGTGTATCTTATAGAGACAGTTTCGAAAAACATGGATGCAAAAGAAGCAAACTGATGACCAGTATTTTTTTGCTTTTGTCTCAATATTGTCTGTATTGTATTGTAATGAAGTCCTGTGTTTACTAGCACCCATTTTGTCGTCTGCAGCAGCTCCCAATACTTATTTCCCCACTTATAGGAAATTTCTTATTTTCTATCATATTGGGTTAATCGAGAAATCGACACTTTTACTCGATGTGTGACCCTAAGTTTCATCACAAATGCAATAGTCGATACAAAGCTGCAGATATGTACAATTTTAACAGAAGAATATTTGATCCTTTGCAATTCTTTTCGATATGGACAATCTATTAATTTGCAATTTAATTTAATTGGTTACCCCTATCCAAATGACAAAATTTAGACTTATCTATTCTAATGTTGTAGCAGACGATAAACATCGAAAATAATAAGATTTATGAACAATATTGCGAGAAAAATGTTGAGACAACAGGAAATACCAGTTAGCAGCATTTTCTGCTTAAGTCTCAATATTTTTCAAATATGTATTTCTAATACGGACGTCAAAACAATGTCTTGGTTTGGAAATAGTTAATTCGCTCATTACACATTATTTGAATGTTATTTTTCCACACTCTGTTAAATTTAAGCCACTGATATACATGTTAAAGTAAATCCAAGTGAATATTTGTCTTATAAAAGTCATCCAGAAATGATTTATTTCTATTCATCTAGCCATATTTCAATAACTTTGCGGCATTAAGAAATAAGGCAAAGAAACAAAATAAGTTGCCCTGGATAGTTGCTTTCATCATAGGCCCTTCATCTATTCATTAAGAATGTTTGCATACCGCGGCCATATGATCAAGTCAATCGTCATTTTTTTTTAGAAAACCACGCAACTGTAGATTAAGCAAGCTGCAGTTACGAGGTTAACAACAACAAAAAAAAAAACAAACAAAAAAAAAAAAAAAAAACCAAAAAACAATCAAGCTTATGAGATATTTTATGGTATAAAAGGAAATGGATGCAATGCATATGGTGTCGAATACTGATAATCTCTCATGAATTGAAGCCATATTTTCATTTCATCCTAAGCCTAAAGCATTGTCAATATTTTGTACATGAAGTGAATGAGTTAAATAGCATTAAACATGCTTTTAATCACATTTGGATTATTCAGTTACATTAATTAATCTGATTATCGGATTAATCGAGGTAAAAGTTTAATGATTTAAAGCAAAGTCATTCCCGCACGTGACCTTCAAAATATGGTCGCTTGCAATCAAAAACCTCGCAATTCACAGTGTAAATGCAGCTGGTTCTAAGCTGTAGCTAGGATGCTTTCCAAGAAAAGCGGCGATATGACATCACGGTAGATAATCACGTGATACAACAATTTCAGAAAATCTTAAATAATTTTGTTAATATGTGACCGATTTGAATTCGGTTTGAAGCAGAGAATGTGGACAGACGTCACGCATTAGATGGACGTGGTTGACTTTTGAAAAATCAACTGATAAAAAAGTTATTGAAGATAAACCAAAATTTTGGTTTATCTCCAATAACTTTTTTATTAGTTGATTTGTCAAAACTCCAACACGTCCAGCTTATTCCTGGCCTTTTCCCACCTTCTCTACTTCAATCCGAATCTAAATTGGTCAAGTATTAAAAAAGATATTGGAAATTATCGGGAATTCTGAGTCACGTGATTATCCACCGTGCGAAGTAAGGCACATGGGATGCACTTACGAAGACACGTTTACTACCGAACGAGTTCTCTCTATTATTGCAAACTTGCCTATCAAATAATCTCGCGATTTCTATGAGATTTTGTTATACGAAATGCCGTAACAAATAAAGAAAAATCGAATATACATTTTCATTGGCTTTAAAAAGCACATGACATCGTTTAACAAATAAAATGGATTTATTTATATTGAAACACGTATATGTATGAGGCATAGAGTATGGTCGGTTTCGGGGTCGACTTTTATAGATGCTGAGTGACACTTTTGGCGTTTTGATGACGTCATGAAAGTTACAGTTTCAAGTCACAGCAACAGAGTTTAAAGTGACATTTCACAATTATTTTTACATAGATTTTACTTTTATTCTATCTGAAAGAGCATTTTTTCTTATGAAAATTCTGAAAATTTCAAGCCAAAAAAACTGAACTGTTTACGAGAAATATATATTTTTGTGCTAAAATTAAACAAATTGTTGTGGACAACAGTTCAGATTTATATAGAATTTATCACTTCTGTCTCAACTTTAAAGGCGTATTTCTCGCTTATAAATAACAACTTCAAAAAACTGATAGCATTTCTACGCATTAGAATAAACAATATTTGCATCAAGACATACTTTTAAAAAATGAAATAAATGTGAAGTGTCACTTTAATCGATTTAGTTCTAGCATAAGCGACAAACTCGGTGTAGAGAGTATGTTTTCATAGAGGAGATTCAATGTTTTCAATGTAAACGACAATATATGTGACATTGAGTGAAAAAAAAAAACTTTCTTAAAGCTTAAAAGATGGCATGAACATTTAATTAGCCACATCTCTTGGTTTTTCTGGTGACTCGGAAACCACTAGAAATTTTATGTACATTGTAATTTTTAAATCTTCAGGATTTTAGATAAACGTTAATCCAGTGAAGATCCTTATATATAGAAACACTCAAAGAGAGTCGTCTTGGCGCGAGATATCTCATGTTTAGTGTATCAGATACACTGGTGGAGAACTCGGCTAAAGCGAGGGACGTTTTTCCCGAACAATGTATTCCGTCGATGTTGTTATAAAATCTCGTAACTACGGCTTCGATAAAGCCGTAGTTACGAGATTTTATAACATCGCCGACGGTTTGTCAATACATAACTTAAACCCGGTCTATCTTTAGAACAAATTCATCGTCACTAGCAAAAAATATTTCAAACGCAAAATATCTATATACCTTGTTGTAGAGAAAATGTCCCTCGCTATAGCCGAGTTCACCACCAGTGAGATAGGGCTAGTGGAAATTTATTGTAAGTTCACAAAATGTTACATGTCATTTCACTAGTTTTGCACTTACCATTCAAAATTTACTCATTTGTGAAATATTTGAGGTAGAAATGTTTGATTAGGCCTTTCCTAAATTACAAAGTTAAGACTGATCTAGGCTATATGCCGCTGTGAAAACACAAAAGTTCGTATCATAAAGACATACCTACTGGGCTTGTCCAAAGTAAAGACGACGCACATGACAAAAGCAATTTTAGTAGCCTATAATCACGATGATAATTGAAATAGTGTATCTTGGATGCAGGAGGGAAAAGGAGAAAATAATGTCCATCGACATTTTCTTCCTTTCTACCAGTGCTTTACCACGACGGATAATCACGTGATACAATATTTTCAGAAAATCTTCAATAATTTTGTAAATACTGGACCGATTTGAATTCTGTTTGAAGTAGAGAATGTGGACAGACGTCACGCATTAGATGGACGTGGTTGATTTTTGAAAAATCAACTGATAGAAAAAGTTATTGAAGATAAACCAAAATTTTGGTTTATCTTCAATAACTTTAATATCAGTTGATTTTTCAAAAATCCAACAAGTCCATCTTATACCTGGCATTTGCCCACCTTCTCTGCTTCAAACCGAAATCAAATTGGTCAGGTATTAATAAAGATATTGAAGATTATTGGAAATTCTGAGTCACGTGATTATACACCGTGTTTACATTGTTTCCACTATTAGACATGTGCAAGGTAGAACGAAACCCGAAAAACGAAAACGGAAAACGGAATAGAAGGGGTCGTGTCAAAACACACGAAACCAGAAATGACGATTGGGTTGAATAAAGAGAGAAAACAATACTTTTATGTCACTGTAAAGGTAAATATAGCTGTTGATTATCTGAAAATGTATGTCTTTTCATTTTCCATGTTCTCGTCAGCCAGAATGTCTGTCATTTGATCGAAAATGTATCTTATAACCAAAGCAAGTATTTTGTCACACAATTCACTAACGTGGTTTATATGTACAAATCATCTATACCCAGCTTTTCCTATTAAGTTAAAGCTACTATTTCCCAGATTTGGACCCAAAAATTGTCAAATTCAAACGAAATGTACACTTTTTAAGCTTTATATGACCTGATTAAATGATTACGAGAAACTATTGAAGCAACGACTCATTTTTTCGCAATTTGATACCAAATTCATGAAGCGATGTCGAACGTAGGTCAAAACAGTAGGACATGCGACTTTCTTAAATGACGTCACAACATACATGATGACGTCATATTGAAATTTAAGTATGAATCTCGTTTGAATCATGGTCCGCGCTGTATGCGCATGCGCAACAATTTGAAAATAATTCTAACCCCGTCAGTGATGGGGTTGAATTTAGGCTTGGATTCTCCCTAAATTCAGCTATCTGTCTTGTAATTTCGGCTCATTCTCTGTCCGAATCGCATATTATTAACCGAGGTGGTCAACACAAAAGTTTTGCATATTTTTTTTTTAAAAAAAAATCATTTTTTGCAATTAGACCATCTGTTACCGTCGCCCTTTAAAGGTAGTCCGTTAAAGACAATGTGAAGTGCATTTATTCTCGTCAACAGAAACGCAGTGATAGCATATTGTAAAGAACATTGAAAAGGCATCATCCCGCCCCTTACAATAAAATAAAATCAGAGACAAAATGCGCCATAGAACGTTGCGAAAAAGGTATATTGCATCGAAATCAGATAAAAATGCTTTGAAATGTATAAAAAGAATTCTTACCGAATTTGTACTTCTCCAGTTTTTTCTGTGCATATTTTGGCGTGATATGGTCAGGACTGCATGTGTCATAGATTCATTTTAAGGCCAAGCATATTTCAATATAAGGTTCAACTTCAGGGATGACAGGGATATCTTTTATCACAATTAGGTGGATTAAGGGGGAATGCTCCAGTTTTTCGGAACACTCGGACATTACTGTAGTAAATTAAATGTTTCGTACCAATATGTTTCGCTACCAGATTTTCAATAATATAACACATCATTACAATTTACCATTTTCGACGGTAAAAGTGTATTTATTATGCGAAATTGATTTTCTCAAGATGGAAATCGATTATTTAGAGCAAGACAGTCGTAAGTGTGTATGCAGTTACCACTGTTTTGTGTCATTTTATTCATGTGTGGCTGATAAAAATTGTCGTAATTCACTAATAAGTGCGATGACCTATACATTTTCTTTTTGAATTATTACCAGGACATGTTGCTTAATACAATGGGGGAGTTTTATCAAATTCTATTAAGTAGAACTTGAAATATTTCCAAAAATATGCAGATTTTGACATAAAACACTCAAGTATCGTTGATCTAACCGAACACATGAGCATGCTGTTTTATATATTTTCGCATTTATAATAGCACATATTTTGGGTTTTCTGTTCAAATTAAATGTAAGACGTTACTTTAAATCCGTTTTCGGGACTAAACGATGAATATATAGCTTTTTATTAGCATTTTAGTGGCTTTGGACAGGTGCAAGAAATTGTGCATTTTTTCGATGTAGGGGTATGTGATACGAATGCCAATAAAATTCGAACAAGATCGCTGACCACCCATTTTTATTTTATTTTTCAATTGGTAATAACATGTAATTTCAACATACAAAATATAAATAAATTCTATCATTGGGAAAAAAAATAGGAAACTGGAGCATTCCCCCTTGAAATACCCACTATGCTTTTCGAAAGTAATAGCGATTTAAAAATGATAATATCGATATGTCAAAATTAATTTTTGTCGAAATAAACCATGTAGATTTATCACGTTGGGGAATCATGGAACACAACAAATTCGATGCCTTTCTATAATTCTTTTCTTCTTTCCATATATGACCGATTTGAAAACAAATGAAACAGAGAAGGCGGAAAATACCGCGGATTTGGTGAATGCAAAGGACTCTTTAAAAATAAGCTGATAACATAAAAATAATGTTTTTTAAAGATCTACATCTACCACATGTAGCCATTCCTGACGTTTATCCACATTTTCTGCTTCAACCCTAACTCAAATCGGCCAAGAAATAAATAAGAATATATTATAAAGGTGACCAAATCTAAACATGCTAACATGAAGACTTTGTAAAGTGTCGTCATAAAACATGTAAACGGATAGGACATATTGGTGAAAATTTCGTTGAATTTTAGTTGATAACACATCTTGTACTAGGTTATAGCTGTCCTTGGAAAAGGAAGGGAAAAGAATGGGCGCGTGGTTCATATATTGATGAACATATACAGGGTCTGATGATAACGACTGAATTGATATCGTGCAGAAATCTAATTCATTCAACTGAAACAGTTTGTTGCTTTAATCCGAAAAAACAGCGATATCTAATCTATCATTTTTTTTCATTTTTTATGAATTTTAATAAGTTCCAGTGAATAGTCAGTACCGTAAAAATGTCAAGCACACATGTTATATGGTGGATTTTGGGGAAACAAATAGTTTGCTGTTTCCTGTTTGACGAGGTCACATAATAGATATTGAAAAGGTTGACAGTAAGCTTTGACCGTGTACCACGTGCGCCGTACTTACACTTTTCTACCGATGTTCTAAATTTAGAATCGTACATATCATATAGGCACTAGATAAATGTAATATCGATAGATCAGAACGGTTAACATATATTTACATATAAATGGGGTCGAGAAAGGAATTCCATGGTTTTTCTTCAAACATTCATGCAAAATTATAAATTTTGAATGTTTGAAGAAACCATGTGATTCGGTGCAGAGTGAGTTAGAATTTGGAATGAATTTCTAGACACGGAACATGTTATCTCGTCAAAATCCGTCGAGAATACAATATTAAGTAATTAAACAAAACATCCTTGAAGTGGACAGTTTTCGATCTGAACGCTTCCAAAAAGTCACGACGGGTACCCACCGTGTTACTGCTGTTATCAGATTAAGCTCGGAAAAAGCATTAAAGATGCATTCTCGCCCATTTTGCTGGAGATTATCTTTAAAAAATAACTACACATGATTAAAAAGATGGCCCGTTATTTTTCTGTGTGCCATTTCGACTTCGACTGACCTGTAACTGCTTAGAATACGACGGTATAAAACACATATGAAATCGGTTTGTTAATATTTGTGAACGTGATTATATATTTGATCTTACATGTATTTGAGATCGTAACACGATTCTCGATTTCTTGTCGTTTTAAGTTTGAATCATAGTTTATGTGATCTGATGTCTATAAACATTCCAAGATAAGGCTAAAAGTCTAAAAAAAAACCTTTGTAATTGATTTTTTAAACAGGAATTTGGGCCTGGGAAGGACATTGGATCTTTAAAAATTTCAAACACAATGTCTTGACTACATGTCACCGATAGAGAATGTTTCAGAAAACATCCAGAGAAAAGGCATAACTAATATTTTCTCGCTTCCGTGAACATTTTCTACGTCGTTACAATAACATTTTCTGTTTTCAATAACAACTGTTATTTAGTCTGCCACTATATGATATTGGACGTGTCTTAACTTTTTCGTTTGAAAAAAGACCAAGCCCAGATAGCTCAGTTGTTTTGTTGCGCCAGATCCTATCGATCCGGGGTCGTTGTTGCGAATCTCAGATCGGCCAATTCAATACCCTTTCTGACATTTTGTTTCACCATGTGAGAGAGTAGCTGTATGCACCGATTGGTTATTGTGGAAATACTGTTTAGAGAAAATTCAGAAATACATGGTTATGTGCTGCAGTCGCACGATATGACCAGAGTAGTTGAAAATAACCCTGAACCACATTCAATTGTTTTAATCAATTGCAGGAAAGGGGTACCGCCATTCCTCAAATATACAAAATGTACAAAATACATTTAAACAAAAAATAACCTTCAATTGGCCTTATAGGCAGTATTCTGCTGACCACGTTGCAAATGTCGTAACTCAAGTCGATTTAAAATTCAGTTGCGGCATTGCAAACGATTTCACCTTTCGCGTGTTTTGATATGTCCCCCACAGTTTAACCGGTTTCGTACTTCGTCTCCGTTTTCGTTCTTACCTTGCACATGTCTATTAGGAACGATAAAACCAGGGCTTAATTGTTTATGATAGGTTTATTCTCAATATTGAAACTCTGACTACATGAAAGCTGTCTCTCCACCAAAAATTTGAACAATGCACAAAAAATTACAGTTTAAACCCCCAGCCCCGGTTTCTAGGGGCATGAATGCAACTTACAAAATTTCTCAAGGCTATCTAATTACAAAGCCAGATCGAATTTTCCGAATCGATTAACATATCTGATTAACTGATTATCAATGCAGATAATTGCTACATTTCATCAATGTTCAAAGGAACGTTTGCAGTTTATTTTACCTATATTTCAGTGTAGTTTGTCATGGCCACGTCGTTGCTTCCGTAAACTATTTAATGAGCCAGGATCTGGAAGATAGTCCTTTAAAGCATTTGAAACAGCTGTGTTTCACGATCAGCCTGTGCCTAAGAGCAATCTGACCTGGACCCATGCTGCTCTCTCACAGTTCCTACATGTCATGAAGAAGCGATTGGTGACCAACATGGCTCATGATCAGTCTGCGTATATACGCAGGCTGACCTGGATCCTTGTTGGGCTCAAATGCCGTAAGGAACCCTTCTCCAGATCCGAGCTCATTTTTATCGACTATTGCTAAATTGAATGCTCATAAAGCTTTGCATTAGTTTTAAAAACATTGTCTTAACACAATTGATCTTACATGATAAATGGTTTTGCAGACTCTTTTGCAGAACTGCATAGTCAAGTAAAGGATATATTTTTTTCAGCTGGATTCCTCTTTATCAAGGATTGTCCGCCATTTTTAAGCCACTTCTAATCGGATGACATAACCACTTAAGCACGAATGGTCCCCATTAAATGTCTATTTAACCTGAAACGTGAATTTCTTCTTAACCATTTCCCAAACAAGACCTGATCTTGATGTCCCAAATAGGGGAAGCTTGGGAAAAGATTGGGAAAACTTTTAGAGTAAAGAAGAAAGTGCTGAAAAAAAACCAGCAATTTCTCCTTGTCCCTCAATACTTAGTTAAAAAAATTATAAAGTTAACAAAGTCATGTAAATTTTGTCGTTTGCAGCAGCTTTCAAATTTGAATCATTGGAATATGTCTAAATCTTTGTTCTTTCGGAAAGGGTTAAACAAATAAAAGCTCCTATTCTTAATAGCAGTTAATTTACATGCTTAATTCAAATCTTGCACACATTTTAAGTGGATTAAGTATCATATATACTTAAAGCAATTACCACATAATTTCTAGTTTCAAAGACCCCACTAAAAGAAACCTTCTCAAAACATTGCCATGCTTATTTTCCCACTTTACCCCATTTTAAAAATCTATTTCACAAGTTGTATTAATTTTATTATATGAAAAATATAAATTTAGCTAAATCAATCAAAAGTACCTATAAATCCATAATCAGGCGGGAAATGATTAGATCGTTTAAATGGGACCTTGCTAGATACTTTAGGTACAAGAAGGAAATGTGACCCGTCGCGCTAAAAGGGACCTTATCGGGTGTGTGAAAAATATCGACCCTAGTCTGTCTGCGCAGTCCGCGCAGCCAGACTAGGGTCGACACTTTTCACTTTTATGTAATTTTCTAAATCAAGAAAGTTTTCCCTATCTTACTATATGTTAATTTTTCACATACGGGACCTGGTTGAACTGTGCTGGGTCTTATAAGTTTGCCAAAATTTGGGCTTTTTTAGTTCGGATAAGGTCCCTTTTAGCGTGACAGGTCACAAATAGAAACAGCCAGAGTTTGTGTAGTTTTGTGATGCATCGCATTATCCCGGGCCAAACTACGGAATTCTGTTTCCGCCATCCACTTTTCCGCCAGCATACAATACGAAAAGTTGAAATTAGTGGGACTAACTTCCACTTTTCTAACAAAATTCTACATAGACAATAGACAATACTTTATTGACGTAAACTTTTTACAGTTTCTTGTCAAACAACAATAATACAAGCAAACAAAAGCAACACGTGATCAAATAGTTATAGACAAATATCTCAATCATAGTATATGGAAGAGAAGCAGATGAAAATTCAGTAAATATGAAGCTGTATATAATTTTATCATACAGTTTGTATATGATTTAAAATTTCAATCCTCCGGACAAAAGCCTCTTTAATAAACTTTGACAAATTAATTAGACTGTTCTTATTAGAGTTATTGAACATCAAAACAAGCTTATGCATATTTGGACGAATATAATACTTTCTTTTAAGATAATTTCTCCGTAATTCTGAATATGCATCACAAATAAAAAGAAAATGGAATTCATCTTCGATTTCATTCGAATTGCATATCTGACAAATTCTTTGATTTCTTTCAATTCTATTATTTCCATGTCTTCCTGATTCAATTCTAAGACAGTGGGATGAAAGACGAAGTTTAGCAATATAAGTGAACAATTTGTAAGGTAATAAGTTCAAATAATTTTCGATTCCATTGTGGCATTTAATATATTTGTAAGTTACTAATACTGTGCTATTGTTAAGGTAACCATATAAGCTTTGATGAAAATCGTCAATCAGTCTGGTTTTGAAGATTCTATAAAAACTTTTATGGTTAACACAATATGGATCTTCCCAAACATATCCTAATCCATATCTGTACAACAAATCCTTGACATTTGAACACCAATTAATACAGCCATTCCGAGCGCTATCGACTAGCGATCGATATAGCGTATTAGTTAGTATATTATTGGAAAAAATCACCTTTCCCCAATATTTGATAATTCTGCAATATTTGTTAATATACAAAGGATATCTACCCGTTTCATGATACACAGCATAATTACAAGTAGATGTTTTAACACCTAAAAGCTTTTTCAAAAATCTCAAATGTATTCTTTCTATTTCGTTTGATCTATTAAACCCAGATATTTCACATGAAAAGCATAGAATGGGTCCAACAAATGCATCAAATAATTGTAACAATGTTGATGTCTTGAAATTAAAAGTGCGTGTTTTACTTAAAAGGACATTCAATGCTTTTAATCCTTTTCCCGCTAACGTTTTATTATTAGCAGTAAAAGAACCAGTATAATTAAACAATGTTCCATGATAATTAAAATCATTAACAATTTCAATGACTGAACTATTATAGGACCAATGCTCATTTTCTCTTAATCCACCTCTTTTTCTGAAAACGACTATTTTAGACTTATCTGTATTCACTTCTAAACCCCATTGTGAGCAATATTCATATAATCTATTTAGACTGGTCTGTAAACCACTTGGGGTATCACTCAAAATAACCATGTCGTCTGCAAAAAGTAGGAGTATTATACTTATTTGCTCGAGAGATAACCCGCACGAGTTATCTCCCTGCAAAAATAATTCAAGATCATCAATAAACATGGCAAATAAAATGGGTGAGATTGTCTCCCCTTGCTTAAGACCGACATTACTGTCAAATGAGCTAGAAAAAGACCCATGTACTTTAACAATAGACTTTACTTTTGAGTACATGTCACGAATTATTCTTAACATTTTACCCTTAACTCCTAAATTAAAAAGTTTATACCACATGCCGTTTCTATATACACTGTCGAATGCCTTTTTCAGATCAATAAATGCTGCGTATAAACGTTTCTTTTCACACAATGTTTTCTGTATTAAAGCATGTAGTATAAAGCAAGCGTCAATAGTTGACCGTTTGGGCCTAAAACCAAATTGTGCATCGGACAAGATATCATTATTCTCACAAAACGTAGAAAGTCGTTTGTTCAGGATACCCGTAAATATCTTGGACAAACAACTCACTAGAGAAATACCTCTATAATTATTCACATCACTGGGGTCCCCCTTTTTATGCAAGGGAATAATTATACTTTCGGTCCATTGATCAGGGAAAACCCCAGAGCTAAAAATAACATTAAACAAATCAGCAAGATGAGATGAAATAATGTCCGAGCATTCTATAAAATATTCATTCAATAAACAATCATTACCAATCGACTTATTTTTCTTTAAATTGCGTATAACATTTTCAACTTCTTGAACTGTGATCGGCTGATCTAATTCTTCATAATTACAAAAAGATGAATTAAAATCATTTTCCATACAAAATGTTTCAGACTCAATATTATAAACTGTTTGGATATCATCTGACATAGACGAAAAATAGTCATAAAAATCGTTAACAGATAAATCATTATCGAGTTTTTTCTTCTTTTTACAAAAAAGTTTCCAGAAATCACTAGGCTGTGAAAATCGTAATTTTTCTATTGATTTATATTGTTCTCTAAAATAAGCCTTTTTATGTTTTCTCACAATAGATTTATAATCCTGTTTTAGTCTGCACATGATTTCTCTATTTTCCTGTGATTTACATGAGTTGTACAATTTCAAGGCGTCATGGTATTGACGTTTTGAAATTCTACATTCCTCATTAAACCAAACTGCCATTTTACGTGTTTCTGCAAACTTTGGACGATTATGAGATATAATTTCTTTAGAAAAAAGAGGATCCGAAACACTTCGAAAAGTGGAAACGAATTGATCCAACAATTCATTTACACCCTTACGACTTGAATCGTCTGCATTTAAAACAATATTATTTAAATCTGGTAATTTGCCAATGATCTGTCTGCGAAATTTGTGAGTTAAGTCATTTTTCCACCGAAATTGTATCGACCTTGTTTCAATAGGCGGGTCATGCTTCACGTTACACATCAATGAAAACGATAAAGGGGCGTGGTCAGACCATTCATTAAACTTTTCAACAGTAAAATTACATATAGTATCAAAATGAACCTGTTTCAATAATAAATAATCAATGACAGTATGTGAATTACTTTTTGCATATGTATAAGAGCCAATGGTATCATTACCAAGTCTTCCGTTTGCAATACGCAAGGACGTTGACTTGCAAAGATCCAAAAGTTTAGAGCCATAATTGTTACAAGTTATGTCAAGGGTAGATCGTGGAATGGGCGTGTCTGGTGCGTACTCATCTTGATCTAACTGTGAAATATTGCGGTCAAAAACTATGTAATCAGAATTTGACCCTACCCTTGCATTAAAATCTCCCAAAACATAGACAGTACCTAAATTATCATAAAAATCTATATCAGTTTGTAAAATATCAAATAAGTCCACATTATGTACGTTATATGCTGGCGAATTTTCGCCCCACATATACACGCAACTAATGTAAACATCTTCTTTTAATTTGAAAAAATCTTTCTTTAAGTGTATCCAAATAATAGTATCATAATGATTTCGAACAATATTTATACCCTTTTCCAAATGGTTTTTATAGTAAAGAACAATACCGCCACTATTGCGGCGCGCATTCCTATGCTGAAATTTACGAAATAAATTAATACATACATAGAAATGTAAAAAACTAGAAGTTCTGTCTGTGACCATTGTGACTAACTTCAACTTTTCGACTTTTCACAAACTCAATTTTGGTAGAAAAGTGGAAGTTAGTCGCACTAACTTCTGACAATTGTCACAGAAAAACTTCAACATTTCTACATTTCACAAACTCAATTTTCCTAGAAAAATGGATGACGGAAACAGGATTCCGTACCAAACAGAAACTAAGTTTACCTCTTCTTCCATTAAATTTCACTTTCTGATCAGTTTCAATTAAATGTTATTGGAAATAAGTAAATGGCTCATGCGGGTAGGTGAAGTAGCCTAATACAAACTTGATTTAGATATAGGACTAAATGAACCAGATCTTAGATGTGAAATGTTGCTTTGTATAAATTTAATGATCTACCAATAAACGTGATACAGGTTGACTAATCCATTCCATAGTTCTTGAAATATTTTTTATCAATGTGTATGCTCGGCAAGCTAGAATTGCACTTTCAAAGTATTGCTATAGTTTACAAATGCAAAACACCCGCGAAAAGTCACATTGGGAACAGAATAACGAAACGAAAGTTAAAAATCACAATCATTCTTACAAAGCACTTCTTACTCTGACAACAGCCTCGATTTATTTCACCAACGAATAAAAGCACAAAATCCAAGTCCAATAAAGTCCAATTCAGCAATTTCACAGCAATTATCAGCCCTTTGAACCCCTAAATCACTGATATTCACAAAAACGTTATCAGGGGTCAATACACACAGATTATCAAAACCCAACTTGTGTTTTACAAACCCACATAATAAACCCATACAATGCACTCATTCGGGTTCATTAATCCCTTTTCACGAAAAGAGTTCCGTAATTAAGACAATTTTGAAAAGCAATGCAAGTAAAGGAGAAAATGCTGGTTGCCAGCATTTTCTCCTTTTCTTTCAGTACTTTTCAAACTATCACACACTTAAATCCTATCATTTTCTTTGTCGTCTGCATCACATTTGAATTTAGACCAGCCTGACAATTTTGTCGTTTGGAAAATGGTAAATGGTACAATGTAATCCAAACTGTTAAACGGTCATGATTCGAAAATCTATCGCCTAATCCTTTACTTGGTTTGTACATGTATAAACGCCTTTTTAAAACACATTCCCACACAGTGACGCCTTTTGACGCCTTACAAGATGAAAGCTCTGGAAAACATTGTGGAAAATGAAGAAATTTCTTGTGACAAGCAATTTCTTGATTCTTCAACAATGTTTTCTACCAAAAAAGACTAAAAAATGTATAATTCCTTTCATTTAAAAATGTCGTCTGCAACATCTATTAATTTGGACCAGTCTATAATCTTGCCGTCTGGTAATGGGTAAAAAACGGCGGCTACCTACAACGATGCTGTGTCTGGCGCAACAATTCTTTCTGTAAACAATTGTAGATCTATATCGCGAAAAAAATGTTACATACAACGAATGCAAACAAAATGAATCCAAAAGAGTTGTTGTGCGAGTGCACATTGATACATTGAACTTAAATGCCATGTTTTTGGCATGATGCATTGTTATGACCTTTTTATTTTATAAGTTTAAAGCTTAAATTCCATCATAGATTTATAATCCAATCCATAAGCGTAGGAAGGTTTATGATATGGGGGGGGGGCAAATGTTAAAGTAAATGTATTATGAGGGGGGGGGGCATATGGGGGACAGGCCCTTTTTCTTAATTATTGAGGCGGGCTCCCCCAGCCCCCATTCCTCCCCCTGCCCCATCTTCTTACGCCCATGACCCAATCTAAAGTTTTAGGTAACGTATATCAAAATGATTGAGTGGTTGCAAACAAGTACTTTATCGAAAAAATGTATCATGCAAAATGGGACATTTTAACAGTTGTGCACAAGTGATAAATCGTACTCGAAAACATGCAGCAGCTTAAGCACGACAAGAACGGCTAATTCTTTTATCATAATAGATTGGGTCAATTTCAGATTCGTTACCACAGAATATGTGAGATTGGCATTGCAAGACTACATAGATCTTTACTTGTCCTACAATAACATAATAAAGAGCTCGGGCCTGGAAAAAGGGGCAATATACATTTGATTCATGATCTGGAAAAATGTCCATTATAGCATTTGAGACACTCATGACATTGTTTCCAGATCAGCCTATGTCTAAATGTAGTCTGACCTCGATCCATGCTGCTTACTGACTTACAGTTGCTACATGTCACAAAGATGCCATTTGGAGAACAATATGGTTCATGACCAGACTGCGTGCATACGCAGGCTGATCTTGAACCATGCTGTTCTCAAATGTCTTTAGGTACATTTTTCCAGATTCTGTCTTAATTATTTTCAGACAATTTCCCTGTTGCCTTTTATGTGCAGTATATAAAATTCCTGATCCCCAAATTGGCTACATATACATGTAATACATGTATAAAAGGTACAAAAACATTATGGATCTTGATCAGACTGTGTGCAAGCAAAGGCTGATCTAGATCCGCGCAAGCTTCATAATGACGGCTTTTACGCTTCATGAAATATCGGTATCATGAATCATTCATTGTTGGAAATGAAGAAATTGCTTTTGACAAGCAATTTCTACATTTCCAACAACGTTTTCTACACAGAAAGACAAAAATAATGCAAAATTTCATTCTTTTCAAATTGTCGTCTGCAAAATCTTTGAGACTGAATGTGTCTAAATTTTGTCGTCTGGTAATGGGTTAAGCGTAGAAGGGTCAAGTGTTTTATTAGATAAACGTTTAATTGATTTTGTAGATAATTTAGGTCAACCTGGGTCAAATACTATTCTATAGGTCACAATAAATGAGCTGACTGAGTATCTATAGCTTTTAGAGAGGGGTGCTCTGCCAGGTGATTTAACGTGAGTTATACCAATGAAATTTTGTATTTTTGTTTGTGACCCGTTAAACATAAATAAGCAATTTCGGGGTATAAAAAAGTAACAACTCTTATCCTCGGATAATGTCGACCAAAGATCGAATCATCGACTCGGATGTATGTGTATGAAGAAATCTTGAAAAAAAAAAGGATTTCTTAGCCGGAAGTAGCTTCGCTTCAAAAAGTAGTTTTCGAGGTCAACCAAATGCACAACCATGGCAACTTGCGGGACTTGCAGGTTGTAATCATTCTAAAAAGAGAGGACACTGGAACTGCAAACAATGTATTTCAGTATCATTGTCGCGTCATTGTTGATATTAGTCACAGACGAACGTTTTGAATTATTGTTCTATTCTATTCTATTCATAGTCTGAAAGTAGTTCTACGAGATGCATCCAAGGTATGATTCGATAGAGTTGTCCTTGGCAAGGGCGGATCCAGGAGTTTTTTTCCAGGGGGGGGGGGGGTCAAAGCCCAAATTATGTTATTTAATAAGAAGTTATATAGTCAAAATTCAATTTTCGGCCAATTCCAGGGGGGGGGGGTCATGACCCCCTGACCCCACCCCTAGATCCGCCCTTGCTTGGTGATCCAATTGCTCTTATCAGACTCAAAGTCTTGCCCGTCTGCACCCACACTACACAGCACTTTAGCGAGAAGAGATTAATGGACTAGGATCTGAAAATGGGACCTTTGCACCAGATCAGAACAGTATGGCTCCAAAATCAGCCTGTGTATACACACAGTCTGATCAGGAACCACGATGTTCTTTAATAGATTTCTTCGTTAGCTATAGCAACCATTAGAGAGCAACATGGACACATATCAGAATATGGAACAAGTTGATCTGGACCCATGAGGAAAATTAAAAGAGTTGTTATCAAACATGTTGTGAAACTAAGATTCAATATCAAGATTCACTTTTTCAAAAAAAAAAAAAAAAAAAAAAAAAAAAATAGAACAGTAAGAAAATGAGCCATTCAAAATTGAGAGCATCTGCAAATTGACAAACTGTATGTTGTACGCATTTGCATAGAATATAACCCAAAATATATTGGGGCAAAATGAGAAAACACTGTTTTTCAGAAACTTCCTATTTTGCCTCAATGTTTTTCTAAATCTTGTTTTGATAGATACGACAAGGTCTTGTTTGGGAAAGAGTTAATGAGGTAGATTAGTTAAGGAAAGATAACCGCTACTTCTACAATAAAACTGTTTACTAGAACGTGGTATAGAAAGGATACATGATCAGAAATGAAAGTAATACTATATAAGAGCAAGCTAAAAGTGAGATGAAAAGTTCCAAACAAACAGGACCTGGGCCCCGTATTACTACACATCTTACGATCAAGTTTTTGTGTAAACTGTGTAACAAGACATCTGATTGCACGAGAAATCCGACTGAGCCAATCAGGACTGTTGTTACAAGAAATTATTCAAAAATCAAACGTACGATCGTTAGTAATACGGGCCCCTGGTTTTGACGTCCCTTATAGAATAGGCTGTTCGATATAAAACTATTTTCTGTGCTTTATAATAATTATTATGTAAAACGCTTCTTTTGAACATCGATTTCGTCATCTGCAGCAGCGTTAAATGAACCTAAAAAATTGCCGTTTGGCAAAGGGTTAAATTAACTTGCCGTTTTGTTTTGACTTTACCCATTACCACGTGGTGACTCTTTTTGACTCCCTACAAGGAAATGGCTTTGGAAAACAATGTGAAAATGAAGAAATTGCTTGTGACAAGCAATTTCTTCATTTGCCACAATGTTTTTATAGGAAAAAATGCGAAATTTCATTTACTTTAAATTGTCGTCTGCAATATCTTTGAAATTGGACAAGTATGGAATTTTGCCGTTTGGTAATGGACTAAAAGAGGGAAAAACAAAGAAAACAAGGGATATCAAGTTAAATACTAAGCCTACCTTTCGGGAGCCAGCAAGTTCGCTACCGGAATGCTTTATTGTGGGAAAAGAAATGATACACGTAAATAATATTAGTTGAAATCTGGAAAATGGTTCTCGTATCATTTAAGACTACTATGTTTAACCCTCTCTCAAACGACAAAAAAATAGGATGGTCCAATATGACAGATGCTTCAGGCGACAAAATGGATGTTGCTAAATATAGAATATGTGTATAATATATCATAGAAAATATTGAGACAAAAGAAGAAACTGCTGATTATCAGCCGTTTCTTCTTTTGTCTCAATATTTTCCACTCGTAGCATTTTTATTAGCGGCGTCAAAGCCTGGTATTGTTTGGGAAATGTTTAAATCTACCCGTGTCTTATTGAAGTCTGATCACGATTCATTTTGCTCCCTTACATTGTCTATAAAGGATTTATTATGGAATAGCATAACGTCGTTGTAAATGCAAAACCTCGTATCTCGTTTTGGGAAAATTTTAAAGGGGAGGGAAAAAAGTGTAATAACTTTTCCCAAACAGAAATGTTTTACTTGAAATTTGGACATATTGTTCACAAATGATTTGTCGTTAATACTGATCAGTACAAATATCTCAAAAATCTGCAAGAATTGTCTTTTACTGGGCACACAAGTTTGTCCTTTGAAAATCGCCAAAATCGACATACGAGGTTTTGCATTTACAACGACATAAGCCTTGACTACATGCGTGTATACAAAGGTTGATCTGTATCCATGTTGGTCTTAACCCTTTCCCAAACAACACAATTTTAAGGCGGTCCGATTTTAAAGCTGCTGCAGACGACAAAGTAAATGAACACAACATGCAAAAATGTTTATGTTATAACCAAGAAAATATTGAGGCAAAGGGAGAAACTGCTGGTAATCAGCAGTTTCTTCTTTTGTCTCAATGTTTTCCCAAGCTGTTTCTATTAGGGACGTCAAAATCAGGTCTTGATTGGGAAAGGGTTAAAGGCCATTATTAGTACCCTTTTGCCAGATTATCGCCTATATAATAACGCGGAATAGTCTGTCCATCGCTGCTTTTCTTATGAGAAACCGGTTTATTAAAGCTTTAACCCTTTCCCAAAGAAGACCTGGTTTTGACGTCCCTGATAGAAAAAAGCTTGGGAAAACATTGAAACAAAAGAAGAAACTGCTGATAACCAGCAGTTTCTCCTTTTGTCTCAATGTTTTCTATGTCATATTTTACACAATTTATATCTTTAATAACTCCTATTTTGTTATTTGTGGCAGTTTTTGAAGTGGATTACCCTAAAATTTTGTCGTTTGGGAAAGGGTTAAACAACTTGTTGATCCTAGATTTTCTAACCACAGCCGCGGCAAACATCCTTTCTGACACTTTGTCTCTCACCAATGGTTACATGGTAGTGAGTTTACCTTTTTGGGCGAGCAGCTGCAGACTCAAAAGGGATGTTGTGGTGCATGGACAGCAACGACAGGAATCCATGGTTAGTTGCTGCAGCTGCCGTGATATTAAGATGACAGTTGCAAGAGGCATTAAACCGAATTTAAACAATTAATTAAACCCAACAAGGGAGATAATCGCAGTGACTGTCTAAATAAGTTGGCCGAGATTGTCTTTCATGGTAGTAGATTCTATGGAGTTTAAAACCCTTTTCCACACATTGACGCTTTTGGACGCCCCACAAAATAAAGGCTTTGGAAAACATTGTGGAAAATGAAGAAATTGCTTGTGACAAGCAATTTCTTCATTTTCCACAAAGTTTTCTACCAAGATAGACCAAAAAAATGTTAAATTTGTTCAATGGAACTTGTCGTCTGCAACACCTATGAGTTTGGACTAGGCTAAAATTTTGTTGTTTGGTAATGGGTTAAGGTGGCTTTCAACATGTTTTTTTTTAGAATTCGATGCTTTCCGACAAATAACCTCGTAACTGGAGATTGTTTTAAGCTGCAGTTACGAGGTTTTTGGTGAAAAGAGACGATATACTGTGGAGTCTGGTACCGTACAATGTTTTCTAGGCATATCCCTCACCAGTACTAATACAGCATCAAAATACTTCTAGCTGCCTCTTTAACGTAGATTAATGTTGTAACATTATTCTTTTATTCGTATTACATGTTGCATTTGACATAGCACTGACAATTGCGCACAAAATATTCATAATTGGTAAAAAGCTTAACATGCATCATTTGAGACTTACACGTAGAAAATGTATCTTATATTGACCGTTGTCAATATTGATGAAAGAATTGAAATACGAATCGGGGCTTTTTTCTTAAAAGTTGTGGAGAGACCTTAGTCTGTTCATTTTGGGAATTTTTAGCGCGTTCTTCTGAACACATTTCTAGCGACTGAGTAAGGATTAAGTACAAGTTATGCATAAATTACGGTGCTTTATTATAACAGTGAGAATACTAGCTTTAAATTATATAGAATGATTTTTTAATAAAGAAACAATGTACGAAATGGAAATTACAACACTAGCTTTAGGAATTGTTTCTGTCACCTTTTGGGAAAATGGGGGGGGGGGGGGGGGGGTGTTAAAGAGAGGGTATTAAAATGTATTTTATGGATAAGCGTTGATCAGGTATTTATTGATCAATGGATTAATCTAGTCTGTTCTATTGCCCTAATGATTTATGAAATAATGCCATATTTGCTTACAATGACGTCAAACCGGCCCAACTCGAAGTTCTGTCGACCAAATACGTACGAAAAAGGATGGTTTTATTGGACTTTAACCCTTTCCCAAACGGTAAAATGTTAAAGCGGTTCTATTCAAAAGCTACTGTAGATGATCGATGTTAAAAGGAAGGAATTTGTGTACAATATAGCACAGAAAATATTGAGACAAAAGGAGAAACTGCTGGTTATCAGCAGTTTCTTCTTTTGTTTCAATGTTTTCCCAAGCCATTTCTATTATGGACGTCAACACCAGGTCTTGTTTGGGAAAGGGTTAAACCTTTGTCATGCTGCTCACGGAATTATCCAAGGGCCTTAGCGGGCATCATGTAAAATGATTATAAATTAATACTTTGCAGCGATCTCCAAACATTGATTCAAAACTGTCTAAATAATGTTTAACCCTTTCCCAAACAACAAAATTTTCGGGTGACCAACTTCAAAAACTGACACAAATGACAAATTGGATGGTATTTAAGATAGAATTTGTGTAAAATGTGGCTTAGAAAATAATGAGACAAAAGGAGAAACTGCTGGTTATCAGCAGTTTCTTCTTTTGTCTCAATATTTTCCCAAGCAGTTTCTATTAAAGACGTCAAAACCAGGTCTTGTTTGGGAAAGTGTTAAATGTTTGGATATGGGTTAGAATTATTTAAATAGTATTCCTTATCTTTGGTTTAAAAAGAGTTAAAAACAAACAAAAAAAACAAACAAACAAAATTTATAATGAAATTGGTCTTACCTGGTAAGCTGATGCTCGAAAGCGGTTCTTGAGATTCAAACTCACATCCTGGACTTGCTCCTGCAGCTTGCGGAACTCGACCTGGTCAACATACCAAAGTGTCCTCATTATTACACAGTAACAGTGCTCGAACCGAGCATTGGCTAATAGATAAATAATCCAGCAATCGTAACCTGCTAATATTCGACAGTTATTTTTTACTTTTTGTTTTCCTTAAAAGTTACAGAATCGAATTAGCAGTTTAAAGTGATTTTAAGTCTAAGTTCACATCAGCTTCACAAGCTACTCGATTAATGAACATGTTGTAATTATCCTGATTTCTTTTTCACAATGTCTAATCCATGGTCAATGTATTTATTTGTCAATAATGTCTAATTTGAAAGTCACTGTTTTGTAGCTACACTAGCAAAAGTGGAAATTATAACAACTTTAAGGAAATAAAATTAATTGTATATTATTTAAAAAAAAAGATATAAACTTTCAATGAAAGGGCAAGGCATTGCATTTATAAAGACAGAAACGTCTGATCACTATTGGCTTCGCGGAGAGGAGAATTTAAAATTCACTAACACGATTTGCATCTTAATATTATAACATTATTTATTTAGAACTTGAAATTTCCCCCACTGTTTGGACTTCCAACCAAGGGAACAGTCCAATCATTGTGATAACTAAGTGGTCATTGACTCTGATCAATACGCTGATCTGTTGACGTATTGACGATGGAATTAACCCTTTACCAAACGGCAATATTTTAAACTTGTCCAAATTCAAAGATGTTGCAGACGACAGTTTCATGTGAATGAAATTCAGAATCTGAATGTAGTTCTAAACACTCAGTCCAAATGTCCTTCAAAATAATGAGAACTAAGCTTTTGACGAAATGTATTTGTTTCCCTAATTCATAACTTGATTACCCTATGTTAATTTATCAAATTAAAACTGTCCATGTACATTAAATATCTTGATTTTATACTGTCATCAGTTCCTGAAAAATCCTATCAATCTTTCCCAAACGGCACAAATAGACTAGTTTTATTTGAAAGCTACTGCTGACGACGAAATTGATGTTAATAAAGACGGGACTGTACCACTGGTGGTGTACTCGGCCAAAGCGAGCGACGTTTTCGCTACAACATGGTACAGATATTTTGCGTTTAAATATGAGTTCAAAGATCTGATTGACAAACCGTCTGTGTTGTTATAAAATCTCGTAACTACGGCTTTATCGAAGCCGTAGTTACGATATTTTATAACAACACCGACGGAATACTATGCTCGCGAAAAAACACCCCATGCTTTGGCCGAGTTCACCACCAGCACACAAATAATGACACAGAAGGGAAACATGCTTGTAAACAGAAGTTACTTCTATTTGGTTGATGGATCACATTTACTTCTCTCTTCCAAAATTAATTTATCCCGATATCCGCTACTTTGCATGTAACAATATAATATTCACTATTCCATAGCATTTACAAGGGATCGTAAGTCATAACACATAATAAACAAGGAAAATCCGACTTTGTTTTTTTTTTCAACTATTCACTATTCAATTGGTTCAAAAGACCAAGACATATTATTCTAAATGATTAAAAACGCATTGACAATAATATCACAAGCGTATCATCCGATATATTGTCATATTTTAGATGTACCGCAATGATATAGGACACACATATAGATCTAGCGAAATATAATTGTATTGTATATTTTCAATATATGTCATGTTTAAATTCCGTATTGATTTTAAATATTGACTCGACATGTTCGGGCATAAAGTCATGAAAATCGCATAAAAACCAATTTCATGATTGAAAGCCCTTTTCACACGCTACCCTTTTCTTATCAATTGATAGATTTGCAGCTTTAAGTCATTGAAGTGAGTTTTGTTTCTTTTGGTGTGCACTTAATCTGTATAAAAGTGATATGAATACAACGCCTACTGGGCATCTTTTTTCACATAGGGCTGATCAAAAAGTTCGTATAATTTCATCATAACTTTTTTACCTTTCATCCGATTGCACTTATTTTTTCACAAGTGTAATTTTATTATATCAATGACGCTCTGATAAAATATCGTAAGTGTCAATTTATTATAACGATATTTTTTCGCCCCTTAAAAGGACCAAGGAACGCTACCCCGGAGCACGCCGTAAAATCATGGCTTTAAAGCTCCACAAAACGATTATTTTTCAAAACTTACGCAAGCAAAACTTCCGATATTTTATCTGCTAGAGGAAAGACATCATATCAGATACTTGGTAAAAATTCAAGGCTCAATGTTGTAAAATAATGATGTAGCTAGGGATATGGTGTGACGCGCCGACGTGAAAAAAGAGTAAAAATTGCACTTTGCGAATTGGGGAAAATTGGCTTTTGAAATTAGTTTTTGTTATTTTCAGTTCTTACGCAAACTCTAATGTAGCTAATCGATGAACTATTGCAAGGCTAACATAATTAACAAATCATAATCTGTAAAAATGACATGTCTTGTTTGTACAAGTAAGATAGAGAATGAAAAAGGCAACCCAATGAAAGAACGCAAAAGAATTGCATAAATAAATATCGACGTGCGTCAACGACGTCATATAGAAAACCCATCGCTACATGAATATGAGAGAATGCATTCTAAAACAGTTCGGCTTTTTATATGAAATATCGAGTTCTATGTTAACACTCCATGGACTTAGCCCCAGTTGACTGGAAAGGTTTGTTATATCCACTGATAACACAGAGCTACTCAAAGTAGCTGTTTTACTGCATAAGTCCTAGGACTATTAATATCAGTAGCTTCATACATTTATTCGATTGCTTGCTTATGACAGATGAGGAACACCAATAATCAAATATTAGAAAGCAATCTTTATTTCGGATTCTCTCTAATAAAATATATATTCTTCGTTATTATTAATATTTTAATTATTCATATTCTGATTATATAAATTTCATTTGGTTCATATCAATACATGTGTAAGTTAGTGTAAATTTGAACTGAAAATGGTATGATTTTGAAAGAAAGTTTTTAACACAATAATATGTTTTCGGATAATTTTGCTATTTATTGAGAAAAGCAATTAAACACCTCTTTTTCTCTGGCTAGATGTTGTACAAGGACATAGATATCTACAAATTGACCCGTTTAACTGTGAATATTTGTATCAGTTCAAACTTTTTAAAAAGAATAAACAAACAATTGTACAAATCAAAGGAACAGTAATGGTGAGCTATAAATAGTAATATCAAGTAGCGTCAAACGACGTTACTAAAAATGACGTTAACGTCACGACGTGCTCCGGGTATCCGATTGTTCCTATTTTGAAAGCGTCTTAGCAACACCAATTTTCAATCAATCTCATTGAAACTTACAACATAAGTTAGAAATAAAAAATTCTAAAACATACCCAAAAATGAAATGTTTTGCTTTATAAACTAAACTTTTATGAACAAATTATACGAACTTTTTGATCAGCCCTCGTATAAACAATCTCTTTTCTTAAAATTTTGATACAATGTACTCAATATACTTGTTTTATCTTTCAACGAGACACTTCTGATTTAACCTTTTCCCAAACGATAATTTTGAATTGGACTGTTCAAATTTAATAGTTGCTGCATATTGCAATATATATATTGATTGTGTATGGTATAGCACAAAAAATATTGAGGTCAAAGAAGAAAATATTGGCTTTTTAGAATTTTTCTTCTTTTTCATCAATGTTTTAATAAGCATTTGATATATGGGAAGTCAAAACCGAGTATTGTTTGGGAAATGATTGATTTAAAGAAACGTCTGACAACAATCGCGGTTAATTATCATTGTTAACTATACTAGAGGAAAGAAGAAACGCAATGTTCAACTATTTCTTGTTATTTCTCTTAATTCTTTTATGTTATTGAGTCAAAGTTGTTACTGACTATTACTTGGAACTTTATCTTGATATTGATCCTTGTGTTTACGTTACATCATGTCTTACGTGTGAGATAACGTCAAAATAGACGTTTACACGTTTCTCACATGCAAACCTTTAAATATCCAAACTTTACATAAAACTCTTTTGATTTGTGTAGATGCACGTCGACTCGACAAAAGGCAAAAAAAAAAAAAAAAAAAAAATCGTTTGGATTTTATCCCTCATTTCATTATGTGACTCATTTAAAGACGTCGTCCGGTAGCAAAGTGTGATGTTTACGAATGGAACATCTCAACCCGCGATTGCTGCTGACTTTGGTGTACATCTTTTGACAAAATATTGCTCGAGATAACGTCTTAGAACAAACGGAACAACTGCCAGTCGCCGGAAAAGCGGTCGTCAATGTCTAACGTCACTACATCAGGATCATAACGTTAGCTCATTTTACCAACGGAAACGAATTCTCTTATCGAGAAAAGCTGTTGATGCTATTCATGGACAGTACAGCAATAAAATTTCAGCCAGGAATCGTGAACCTCAGGTTGGATTGCGTGCAAGAACGCATTTAACGTTGACGCCAAACAGCTCTAATTTAAACGCATATTGATGAAACGTAGAGCCTGTGATCTTGATGAAATTTTGACACTAGAAGGTCAAATAGTGAAGTTTTACTATGTATTGAAAAAAGTACTCGAATGGGCGTGATTTTGAGAAAAACAAAAACAAAATGTATATTCAAATTAATTTTTTGTTGCGTTTCTTTTTTCCTTTAGTATATGAATTTGTGCCATTTATTAGTTTAGAGAGAAACATCAACATTTCATAAAAAAAAAAAAAAAAAAAAAAAAAAAAAAAAAAAAAAAATGCAGAGAACTTGTGCCAAATCTAGATTATTGTATGATGCAAAAAAAGTTTCTGTAAGAAATTATTATTTAAACCCATTACCAGACGACATACTTTTAGACCGATATAAATTCAAAGAAGTTACAGACGAAAATTTCAAGTGAATGTCTTCCTTTCCAAATTTTCTGTCTGTCCAGAAAGACAAATAATTGTAAAATTGCATTTATTTGAAATAGTCGTCTGCAACATCTTTGAATTTAGTTATCTCTAAAATTTTGCTGTCTGGTTATATGACTGCAATGCCGATCATGTAAGATAAAGGTTTTCGACAGTACGTAACTTGTTATAAATGAAGCGTACATAAACCTATACAAAAATACAAATAGAATTTCCTTTCACTTTCTATAGACTAAAATGAATGAAGATTCACCCTTAACGTGTTCATTACCTCGATATATTATACAGACTGTCTTAATATGTTGGTTGATTGATTGAATTAGGTTAAACGCGACTAACTTCTACTTTCTACCAAAATTGGGTTTGTGAAAAGAAAAAAATAGGAAGTTAGTCAGACTAAATCCTGACAATTGTCACAGACAAAACTTCAAGTTTTCTACATTTCTAGGCAAAATTTTGGTAGAAAAGTAGAAGTTAGTCCCACTAATTTCGACTTTTCGTGTTGTATGCAGGTAGAAAAGTGGATGGCGGAAACAAGTTTCCGTAGCGACCCGCTTTATGTTGCTACACTTTATGTTGAGACCCCAAGATATGGTATACATGAAACACCGGACAAAAAACTGAATTGGTGACGATGTTAGACTTTACGTTTGTAAGACCTTGCAGGGTGTGGTGGCTTAACCAACAATTCATTCCACGGGTTTTGAATTTCTAAATACTTTGGTATGTATTGTTTGACCACATTAAACTGATACTGATTAATTTTCGTGTGCAAAGTCCGTTAGTTGAGTGTCTTAACAAAACATTGCCGAAGTGGGGTCATTACATATGCAGATGTACCGGGTTAATCTTGCTGGATAATATATGAGAGGTTACATTCTAACAACTGTTCCTTAAAATGGGTGGTTTAAATATAGGCCTACATTTAAGACGCCGATGCATGGGAACATTAATTTTGCATCTTTGATTACCTTTTATGGCTGTTCTTTTTTTACATTAAAACATTATACCGAATCTCTTAATTATATATCAAACCTTTCTCAAAGAAGTGTGGTTTCAAATGCCTTGCTGGATATCATATTGCCTGACCTTTTACTTAATAGACAATGGTTCATGAGGCATTACGTTGGTTAAACAAAAGAAATATCAGAAAGATAAAGATTACTTGCAAGTCTTGTTAACCTTTCACTTTTTCAAAAGTTACATGTTGTCCTTATTTTTGAAAAAATCCTAACCCAGACTTGGTTTCCACAATAGAAAAAAGTCCAAGGAAAAAAATGGAGCGAATGAAGAAAATGCGGAAAATCAGCATTTCTTCCTGTTTGTTTCAATATTTTCAATGCTTTAATGTCTCGCATTCAAACCATTCTTTTCTAAAACGTTAGCCCTTTTGTTAGAAAAGAATACATGTGTCGGTATTTAAACAGCATCATTGTTCAATTATTTTATTGGCGTATAAGAAAATTGCTTGGTCCGAAAATTAACTTTACAATTAAACGCTCACCTTAGTTAATCTGTATAGTTCTTCAGCTGGAATTGTAAATAGTAAATAAATAAACAGGGGTCTGTGCAAGTAGATCTGTGTCGATAGCTTAACCCTTTACTAAACGGCAAAATATTAGACAGCTACAGCTCCAAATTTAAAGACAATTTAAAACAAACGAAATTTTACATTTTTGTTCATTTTTTGTAGAAAACATTGTGGAAATGAAGAAATTGCTTGTCAAAAGCAATTTCTCCATATTCCACGGTGTTTCCCGAAGTCCTTTTTTTGTGAAGGAGTCAAATGACGCCACTGTGCAGTGATTGGTAAACTACCACCGCCGCCACCAATACTAACGACAAAAACAACAACAACGGCAACACCGCCGTCAGTATCCTATTTTGTATACTAGAGTAGACTGCAAACGACAGTGTTACGATCCTGATCAAATTGCTTGGAAAAGCAGAATGGACATTTTGGATAACACCAGCGTTTCGTACGTAACGCATTGAACATTTTACATTTCTAGACAAGGATGGTTAAACCCTTGTATGGAAATACTTTGACGCGACGTCAGCAACTGGTACTCATAAGCGTAACACGACGTCAAAAAGATTTTAACGTTAGCCGCTACATTTCATTTGTTGATCATGGAATTTGTAAGAATATGAAAGAAACAATTCAAATGACTGGCGCGTCTTAAATATCAATTACATGTACTTCATGTGTGATATTTCATTCTTGGAACTATTATGCAGATCATGATTTTTATTCCGTATCCATACAGACTAACACAATAGCAAAGTTTAACAACACCGACAATATTTTAGTCCGGACAAAATTCAAAAGTTTTTCAGATGACTAGAATGTGTCTAATCTTTCCAAGACAATGTATATTTAGGGGCACATGCATCACAGATTTAAAAAAAAAAAAAAAAAAAAAAAAAAAAAAAAAAAAAAAAAAAAAAAAAAAGGGGAGAGGAAAGGAAAGGAGGAAAGGAGATGATGTTTATCTTAAAAATGTTTTCACTTATTTAATGTGTTTTAACATTTTATACTGTTTATTTTTGT
Source organism: Fragum sueziense (assembly GCA_963680895.1). Lineage (NCBI taxonomy): Eukaryota > Metazoa > Mollusca > Bivalvia > Cardiida > Cardiidae > Fragum > Fragum sueziense. Next base: position 31,315,816 of record OY804599.1, read on the forward strand.
AAAACTTATTTTGTCAATATAGAACGATTTTATCAAGTTAACAGTGACGGTATTTCGGACAAACACTATTATTTTAGATGGTGCTGTTATAAAATCTTGTAACTACGGCTTGGTTCAAGCCGCAGTTGCGAGATTTTATAACAACACAGAAGGTATAAATCAAAACATAACGGTAAACCAAGTCTATTTTTAGCACACAATTCATTGCTATTGGATGAATTATGAAATCAAACAAGTACACATTTTAAGTCGGGTGGTGGGGGTGGTGGTGTTTTAAGCAAAACCCTTGTTAATAACAATAAAATGTAAAGGAACGCCCTCAATATAAATAAAAGTGAAAAGGTGCAACGTCATATTTATGACGTTACGTTGGAAAATCGGCATGTTTTCGAATTCGCTTTCGACACAGTGTTTTTGACATTTTGAAAGCATAAAAAGCCGAAATATGCTGAAATTTTAACTGGGTATTTAATAATAAAATTACTCACATTCTATATAACAATCATAGAAAAAACACACAGGATTCGATTAAAATCACCAAGTTGAAAATTGGATATTGTCTAAATTTAACTCCATTTTACGGCTTTTTACGTCGTTTTTCTTGCACAATTCGACACGGGTATTCTTTAATAGTAAAGTGAATTATTTATTGAATGACAAGAAATTCTACACACGAACAAGAAATTAAATTTACATTCAGGTGATCTGAATCGAAATTTGATCTTTAATTATGTTCTAGTCCGAATTCTTAATTAAACGCAATGTTTTATTTTCAAAACGTCGCGATTTTCACGTGCGGACATTTTTGGCATGTTCTTTTCGAATGCGCTTATTATTTGTTACTTTGACAATTAAGCAAGTACTACATATTAAAAGATAGGATATACAAATACGCATTAAGGAATGTATTTTCAATGGAATTTACCTTCGATAAACCACAACTATCACAAAAGAGAATACGCAATGCGAAGTGAAAAATGAAAATGAACGTCAGTGGACATCATCATAATTATGCGTTTAGATCAAAACGTTCTTTTACCTCGCTCAAAATCATCAATTTTCTTCTTACCATTCAATAGAAAAAATATTCATAAATAAGTTCCGTAAATAAATTTCTTATTGCTGCATTTTTCATTGCGATTTCTCGTCTTTCTGTGGATTTACTAATTTCTGTTTTTACTGAGGGGACAGTTTTTGCGCATTTCTCTAAAACGCCATAACTTTACAACAAAAGATTTCTGTATCAGAAAATCATACCGGCTTTGATGGGAAGGGACATCACAACCGTTTGCATGAAAATCTAACGTATGACATTACCCGCGTTGAAATAAATCAATATTTTGTACCAGAATATGTACCGCGTTGTTACGCGGGGACATTGTAAAATGACGTTATTTTCCGAATTTTGTTTGCTCGGAAATGCTAGCAACTAAACACTCGCATTTTATTGTTATATTTAAAGAACCCTTATTGTATACGCTTCAGTTTGATATATAGCATCAAGCGTTATTTTCCAACTTTGTAGCTGTTTACCGGTTATAATTCACTGCGCATAGTGCATTTTTGGAATGAGCACCAGTAGCTGACGTTAAATGTCTGTGTTGACGTCCCTTATAGAAAGTCTTGGAAACATTCAAGGAAAATATTTGAACTGTCCAAACTTTTATCACATGGAAAAGGTGAACGTTGTTCTCTAACCAAAGAAAGACTTTTTTCTATAAACAAGGGTATTAACGAACAGTAAATTGGCAATTCATGATCAATACTTGTTACCTCCCCTGCCATCGCTCATCGCCATTTTATTGTTAACGATGGAATAAAAAAGGCTACTATATTGCTATTTTGAAGAAATAAATCATATTCCAAAACCACTGGTGGTGAACTCGGCCAAAGCGAGTGATGTATTTTCACGATCAATGTATTCCGTCGGTGTTGTTTTAAAATCTCGTAACTACGGCTTCGATAAAGCCGTAGTTACAAGATTTTATAACAATACCGACGGTTTGGCAATACATAACGGTAAACCCGGTCTATTTTTAGAAGAAATTCATTGTCATTAGAAAAAAATCTATAAACTCATATCTAAACGCAAAATATATATACCTTGTTGTAGCGAAAAACGTTCCTCGTTTTGGCCGAGTTCACCACCAGTGAAAACAAATACACCAACCATCTGACCGGTGGAGATTGTTTACCACGTGATGGGTAACTTATACGGCCAAATTAGCTCCGCTTCAGGTAAGAAATTTAACTATCTTATGGCTGCAACAGACCACATGGAAATTGATGCAGATATTAGAAAGTTATTGCACAATTTCTTACCTGAACCTTGGCTAATTTGGCCGTAAAAGTTGCCCATCCCATGATGACAAATCCCCTCCGGGATCTGGTTATGATCTCACTGATCCACATGTAAAGAGCGCGTGAGAGTGTGGAAATGAGAAGCGCATATGTTGTAAGCAGCCTTTGGGCAGTTTTAAAATTGCCTACACAGACCTCTAAGCAATTTCAAGAATGCTTAGTTTTAAATTTGATTACGACAAATGCATGCTAATTGACATCACTTAATTAGTAGCAGATCACATACTTGGAAACCGATTTTTTCAAAGGAATGAAATTGAAATTGAGACAAATGGAAGGTATTGAAGTGTTTTGAAATTTAAAAAGTAACAAAATGACAAGGTGTACCTTCTTTGCAGGAGGACGGACTAGATGGTCTTTTTTCTTCATTGGCCCCGGATGCCCAGCCTATGTTCTGAAGAGTTTGCTGAAATCAGAGAAATGGATATGACCAATCGCATGTACTGAAATCCGTTTCAAACTACAACTAATTAAAGTGTATTCGTGGGTATCACCAGTACTAAGTCACGGTGTATAATCACGTGACTAAGAATTTCCGATAATCTTCAATCTCTTTTTTAATACTTGACCAATTTGCAGAGAAGGTGGGGAAATGCCAGAAATAAGTTGGGCGTGTTGGATTTTTGAAAAATCAACTGATTAAAAAGTTATTGAAGATAAACCAAAATTTTGGTTTATCTTCAATAACTTTTTTATCAGTTGATTTTTCAAAAATCAACCACGTCCATCTTATGCGTGACGTCTGTCCACATTCTCTGCTTCAAGCCGAATTGAAATCGGTCCAGTGATTACAAAATTATTGAAGATTTTCTGAAAATATTGTATCTGTGAATATCCACCGTCAGCGTGTAAGTACTAGGCTACAGTCCTGAAATGCTTGGCTTTACATGTAGAACATGTCCATATTTTCAGCGATTGGAGGGTGGTCAATTTTTTTTCTCCTGACTGAACCGGAAAACGAAATGATTCTATCCTATCCATTCTTTCCTGATCGCGCAGACTGACCAGGATCGATCCTTTGACGTCCCAAATAGATTTAGGCTTGAGAAAATAGTGAGACAAAGGAAGAAAGTGCTGATAAAAAGCAATTTCTCCTCTTGTCTCAATGTTTTCTGTGCTATATTGTACACAAATTCCTTCCTTGTCTACAAATTGCGAATTGGAGAAGTCTAAGTTTTCGCCGTTTCGTATTTTCAGTGATGGGAGGGTGGTCAAAATTGCTTCTCTCGACTCAACCGGAAAACGAAATGATTCGATCCTATCCATTCTTTCCTAATCGCGCAGACTGACCAGGATCGATCCTTTTCGCACTGTAAATAAAAGTCTACATTTAAAGTTTCAGGTAACTACAAAATAAAATCATACCCGTTTCCGTAGAAATAACAATGCCATTTTTAAACTTTCACAAATTCGCAGACTAATGAGAAAATAACTTTGAAAATTTAAAAGTTAAAAAGTTGTCCCAATTCGAAACCGAAGCATGAAAAAAGAACATCACATGAGGGACTGGGTGCTTAGAACTGTTATACTATGTATACTGCAAGAATAAATGAAAGACGTCAGGTAGATAAAGGACTACATAGCTCCCCATTTCTCTATTCTTTGATTGAAATGTTAGGATTTATATTTATTATGTATTTTAACAAAGAAGCAACTGACATAGTTTTTTTTTGTATTCATTATGTTACGGAAATGGGCGTTTTCGAATGTGGCGGAATTCGTCGCGTTGATAACAATGAGCAATTATTTAGTTTTTGTACAGTTACAGAATATGTTAACAAAAGGACATGATTACAAAGACCAATGGCAGTTCGTAGTCGATTTCGTGCATATGCACTGTGATTTAAGCTGTCACCCTTTCTTAACCACTTCCCAAACGACAAAATTTTAGGGTGGTCAAATTTGAAAGCAGCTGCAGTGGACAAATTATGTGAGAAAAAGATAGGATTTGTGTACAATATAGCAGAGAAAATATTGAGACAAAAGGAGAAACTGATGGTTATCAACAGTTTCTTCTTTTGTCTCAATGTTTTCTCAAGCATTTTTACTAGGGATGTCAAAACCAGGTCTTGTTTGGGACTATGGCTGGTTGGCGTCTCTAACGGGAAATGCACGAGAAAACATCGAGTCAAAGAGAAGAACATGCTGATCTAGTATTTTTCCTTTTACTCAATATTTCCATTGCTATACTGTAAATAAGTTCTGCGGTTTTTTTATCAACACAAGTCTCGTAATCTGCAGTGGCATTTGAATCCGAGCAGTCTATTTTCGCCATTTAGTAGCGTTAACAACTAATTCTTTTCAGTTAACGTATACAACCCATCATTAGCACCAAAGAGTCAGAGGCGAAATTTGAAAAGTGCCAGTAAATCCTAAACTATGTTATATTTCCATTCCAAATACAAACATAAGCATTTTGAACGGTTTAGAATGTTGAATTAATACATAATTATGGAAATATTTGACAAAAATGTTTTAAATTACATCCTTTGCATATGATTATAGAGTAAAAAGATATTTGTAAATTATTTTCCTCTTGGAGCATAATCTCGAAATCCGGCACGGTGAATCAACTTATTTGAAGTGTATTTACAAGAGTGTGTAATTTGATGCATGTCCCATGGCTAGAAAGTGGAGTTTTTAATGATGGGTCATATACCTTAAATAAGTAACCAGCATAATTATCGTCGTTTTTTTTTTTAAAAAAAAAGCTCATAACCAGAGGTAGTTTAAATACGACGTTTCGGCAAAAAGCGGCGATATGTTGCTTATATCTAGGCTAAGGCATAGCTTGCACTCTACAAGTACTTTCCTTAACAATTGAAAAATAAAAAAAAATGCAAAACAATATTACCGCTCTCCATTTATCCAACAAATCATAGAAAGTTCGACCATGTACGGTAGATCCTTGCATTGTCAAAACTAATTTGAATAAAACATCAATGACTATTCCTCAAGTCAAATTTTAAATTGCAAAAGACGTATCCGTGTGTATTTAAAGTATTGTTGTCTTAAATAACTCACAAAATTATTTGCACTTAGTATCCTCAATTCATTGCTCTATTAGAATCTAAATTTGATATTCCGGGTTACGTAAATGACATTCGACATGTGATTTGAATCTTAAAATATCAAATATAGATCCAAATATTATTGCTCAATCGACTCGATTGCAAATAATCTGTAAAAATATATTACGTCCTTATCATATTGTTCACATTTTATTGATGTAAAGGAATCTTTCATTGCCATCCTGATTAATTTAGTCCATCCCTAATAAAATTCAAGCGACGTCGGAATATTTCGTGCGACGTCGTGATCATTCGTTACGTATCCGAACCTATTCTGTGTCGTCGTAAACATTCGGCGCTGGAACTTTGCCAGTTCTTTGCCATCTGAATTTAGTCATTGAAATATTTTATATCAGAAATATAAAAAGATATGATAAGAGCTAAGAGTGAGGAATTCCATCTAAATTGACTATATATTGAGGTATATATAGACGCTTGTCTTCAGAAACCTCGTAGCTACAGCTTGATACAAGCTGTAGTTACGAGGGTTTGAAAGAAAACGACTATATCGATAATTCACGCAAGTCATTTTAACACACAATACCCCTCAATGTCTGCCAAAACCTCATCGATGTATTAACCCTGACATTTGTAAAGGCACCATTTTGTGATCGATTGATTGGTTGGGGTTTAACCCATTACCAAACGACACTATTTTAGACTGGCCCAATTTCAAAAATGTTGCAGACGACAATTTCATGTGCATAAAATTAAACAATTTTTGGTATTTTTGTGTAGAAAACATTGTGGGAAATGATGAAATTGCTTGTCACAAGCAATTTCTTCATTTTCCATAATGTTTTCAAAAGCCAATATCTTAAGGGAAGTCAAAATGAGTCATTGTGTGGTAATGGGTTAATGCATCTTTCAACTGCTTTGGTCTGATCGCGATGACTGAAACACCTAACCATGGATTCCTGTCATTTCTCATACCAGTACTACCACTCCATCCTTACAGAGCATTCAACTGCTAGCCCACATAGGCCAACGATTATCAAACGATTGTTGCCGCGGCCAGGGATCGAGTCCGGGACCTCATGAGTGAGAGGACCAGACCATGCCCTACCTATTGCGCTATGGCCACGGCTTGCACCACTTTATGTATTTTCGTTGACGCTTTCAATGTTTTAATCTAGGAAAGAATGGATTGTTTGGGTTAGGAGTAGTAAGGATAGGTGCTAGGATGACATAGGATTTAATCTTAAGTTATCAAGCTTGAATGTCAAATCTATGTAATCCTTATAAAGAAGTTATCTGGACTATGTTTTCGCACGGAAAAAAGGTAGAAACAGTAGTTTGTACATCTGACGTAGTATAACAAGCATTTGGTGTCGCCAATCAACACAAAATCTACAAGTCACATTATGTGACAGAGACGTTCATGATAACAATTAGACGATGGCCCTCCTTTACAACAATTGGACTTTGACCATCTTTGACAATGTCCTCTACTCTGGTTACTAGACAACTACAGTTGTCGCCACATTGAATGGCACAATGTTTATATTTTGTTCAAATGCAATTGAACGCTAAACAAAACATAAACACGTGTCATACGATGTGGCGACAACTGTATGTAACTTCGACCTTCCTTGACAACAAGTTGACACTAGTCTTCCTTGACAAAAAGTTGACAAAAACTTCCTTGACAACAATTTGACCCTGGCCTTCCTTGACAACAATTTGACTCTGGCCTTCCTTGACAACAAGTTGGCACAGACTTCCTTGACAACAATTTGACCCTGGCCTTCCTTGACAATAATTTGACTCTGGCCTTCCTTGACAACAAGTTGACACAGACTTCATTGACAACAAGTTGACTGCGGCTGTCCTTTGACAACAATTTGACTCTGGCCTTCCTTGACAACAATTTGACTCTGGCCTTCCTTGACAACAAGTTGGCACAAACTTCCTTGACAACAATTTGACTCCGGCCTTCCTTGACAACAAGTTGACATAGACTTCCTTGACAACAATTTGACTCTGGCCTTCCTTGACAACAATTTGACTCAGGTTGTCCTGGACAACAAGTTGACACAGACTTCCTTGACAACAATATCACTCTAGCCTTCCTAGACAAGTTTACATAGACTTCCTTGACAACAATATCACTCTAGCCTTCCTTGAGAGCAATTTGACTCTGGCTGTCCTTTGACAACAAGATGGCACATACTTCCTTGAACACTTTGGTTCTGGCCTTCTCTGACAACAACCTGACACAGCTATCTCTTGACAACAATTCAACTTCGGCCTTCCTTGACAACAAATTGACACAGATATTCCTCAACAGCAATTTGACTTTAAAGTGACATTTCACATTTATTTCATTTTTTCAAAAGTATGTCTTGATGCAAAGATTGATTATTCTAATGCTTAGAAATGATATCAGTTTTTTGAAATTGTTATTTATAAGCGAAAAATACGCCTTTAAAGTTGAGACACAACAATTTGTTTAATTCTAGCACAAAAATATATATTTCTCGTAAACGCTTCAATATTTTGACTTGAACTTTTCAGAATTTTCATAAGAAAAGGTGCTCTTTCAGATAGAATAAAAGTAAAATTTATGTAAAAACAATTGTGAAATGTCACTTTAACATTCAAGAATTTGACCCTGACTCCTTTATAACAGTTTAACTTCGACCTTCCTTGACGGTAGCTAAACCTCTGCCTTACTTTAAAACAACTTAACTTTGACCTTCCCTGACAACTATCTAACTCTGTCCGTCCTTGACAACAATTTTATTCTGGCCTTCTTTGACAACAGTATGACAAAATCATTCATTGACATCAATATGCGCAGAAGTTCCTTGGCATTAGTTATGTCCTGACTTTTCCTTGACAACAATTTGAGTTCGACCGTGCTTCAGAGCAAACTGAGTCTAGCCCTATTTGACAATACAGTCGACACTCGTTATCTCGACATTGCATAAGTCGAAATTCCGTTTAAGTCGAAGTGAAAGTAATGTCCCGTCTTCAACATAAGGATATCAACATGCATTCCGAAACAAATACAGCCATTGAAATTTAGTAGGAAAAGGATAGAAATTGGTCGTTTCGAGCAATTTCTTTCCTTTTCCTACTACATTTCGATGATGGACACATTATGATGCCCATCAAAAATGGTTCAATATCGTTTTCATCGAAAATAATCAAAATCGGATTAGTCGAACTCCGGATATGTCGAGGTATTTTGACGGCCCCTCTGACTTCGGCAAAACGAGTGTCGACAATAATTCAACTTCGACCTTCATTGGCAATGGCTTTCATTGGCAACAATTTGACTCTGGCCTTCAATGACATCAATTTTTTTTATAGTCCTCATTGACAACAATTTGACTCTGGCCTTCCATGACGTCAATTCTTTTTATAGTCCTCCTTGACAACAATTTGACTCTGGCCTTCCATGACGTCAATTCTTTTTTATAGTCCTCCTTGACAACAATTTGACTCTGGCCTTCCATGACATCAATTCTTTTTATAGTCCTCTTTGACAACAATTTGACTCTGGCCTTCCATGACATCAACTCTTTTTATAGTCCTCCTTGACAACAATTTGACTTAGGCCTTCCATGACATCAATTCTTTTTATAGTCCTCTTTGACAACAATTTGACTCTGGCCTTCCATGACATCAATTCTTTTTATAGTCCTCTTTGACAACAATTTGACTCTGGCCTTCCATGACATCAATTCTTTTTATAGTCCTCTTTGACAACAATTTGACTCTGGCCTTCCTTGACATCAATTCTTTTTATAGTCCTCTTTGACAACAATTTGACTCTGGCCTTCCATGACATCAATTCTTTTTATAGTCCTCTTTGACAACAATTTGACTCTGGCCTTCCATGACATCAATTCTTTTTATAGTCCTCTTTGACAACAATTTGACTTAGGCCTTCCTTCACAAGAATTTGGCACTGGTATTTATTGACAATAATTCTATCCAGGAATACCCCAACCACACTTTGAATAAGTCTTTTTGACAATAATATGGCGTTTTAAAACTGACCATTTGAGAAAATTCTGGATCCAGACTTGAATGCGTATATACAGATCAAGACCCATATTCACTGGTATGTTCTTCATGATTTGTAGCAAATATAAGAGACCAAAACTTACCACTTATTTTGTCAAAATCAGACATTTCAAATCAGCATTTTGATACAAGCAGAACTGCAAATATTGTAGTCTAAATCGTTTTGCAGACCGATGGATCTAATGCAGGCTATATTTAAGAACTCAAAAACTAAAAGTAGAGTTTTCTTTTTTACCAAGTCATAAATATTTTTCAAAAGGAACCGGGGAAAATTAAACCATTACCAGACGGCAAAATTTTGGACTGTTCCAAGGCGAAAGATGTTGCAGACGACAATTTCAATTCGATGAAAATTGAAAAAAACCTTTCCATTTTGGATTAGAAAACATTGTGGAAAATGAAGAAATAGCCTGTGACAAGAAATTTCTTCATTTTTCACAATATTTTTTCCAAGTCTTTTCTTGTGAAGGAATCAAAAGACGTACATGTGCAGTAATGGGTCAAATGAGCAAAAAACAGCTTAGACCAGCATTATAGTAACGTTAACCCTTTCTCAAATGGCAATACGTATGTCACGGTCGTCTAATTCAAAAGCTGCTGCAGACAAAAAGGGATATTGGTTGGATTTGTATGCAACAAAGCAAGGAAAATGTTGTGGCAAAATATCTGTATTTTCTCCTTTTGCATTGATTTTCTCTCGGCCGTTTTGATAGGGACGGCAAAACCAAGTCTTACTTGGGAAAGGGTTAATACTATTATGTCTAGTGGCGGCCAATTTATATTTAAATGCCTGTAAGCGTTTAATCTCATTAACTTTTAGGCTCAAGGATTTGCATATTTCTATAATTATGTGGGTCAACCCTTCCTTGTCTCAAACAAATTTCTCTGTAATTTTACCATGCAATGCCTTTATTATTTCGGATCTCTTGAATATATGAAGCAGTGATCGAGGTGATCGGTATGCGATCGGGAATCATTAAAGTATAAGTCGAGGTGATCGAGTGCAGTTTGGTTGTGGGTCGGGTAAAAGATATTAATCAGAGACGATTGATTCTCGATTAGGTCTATCTTCTACCCGATCAATACACGACCACTTCCCGATCAATTTTCACTCGATCGCTCATGAATATTCCTGACATGCAGAAGAAATCAAGTAGGAAGCCAGAGCGGGATAGATCAAGTTCGATCACCTCAACCACTCACGATCACCTATGACGATAGTCCGCGATCTAATATCGATCGCTCGATCGGGTTGATCGAGTTAATTTGATTTGAAGTGAGAACCTAGCAGAACTTCGCTTTTAACTTTATATTTAGAGAAACCAAAAAGTTCCTAATTTCAGGCTATAAGGTAACAAACGTCTATGACAATTAGAAATTGGAAATCGCCAGTCACAAGAAAAAACAACAAGCAACAACAGTAACAACATTACAAAGCATTACTAACAGGCCCGTAGGAAGCAATTTCATATTGGGGGGCTAAAACCCTTGTCCTGAATATGGGGGGGGGGGCTAATTTCGATTTTCCCGAAGTTTTCAGTGTAAAATTAAGAAAATTCGGCATTTTTGGTCAACATTAGGGGGGGGGGGGGCTTAGGCCCCCTGTTCCTACAGGCCTGACTAATATAGTCCAGTCACGATTACTCGTCACGATATAATGGCACATGTTTTCACAATGCACTTATATGTGGCCCGTCACACTAAAAAGGACCTTATCCCAACTCAAAAAATCCAAATTTTGACAAACTTGTCAGACCCATCACGATCAACCAGATCCCGTAATCGAAAAATGAACATAAAGTAAGATAGGGAAAACATTCCGGATTGAGAAAATTGCATAAAAGTGAAAAGTGTCGGCCCTAGTCTGGCTGCGATGAGTGCGCAGACTGACTAAGGTCGATATTTTTCACACTTCATATAAAGTCCCTTTTAGCGTGACGGGTCACATATCGTCGGTGTAAATGCAAAACCTCGTATGTCGATTCTTGCGATTTTCAAAGTAAAAAACTTGTGAGCCCAGTTTAGACAATTCTCGCAAATTTTGAGATATTCTTACTGATCAGTATTAATGACACATTATTTGTGACCAATGTGTCAAAATTTCAAGTAAAACATTTCAGTTTGGGAAAAGTTATTACACTTTTTTCTCTCCCCTTTAAAATTTTCCAAAAACGAGATACGAGGTTTTGCATTTACAACGACGATATGTAAAAACACAATATTGAACTCAAAACTGAAATTTGGTATGTTATGTTTCGAATCTTGTACGTGTCTCGCACCCGCAAGAAACGAACCATCGCATGCAAAAACTTAATTGATAAATTAGAAACGCTTTCCCTAAGATTGCAATGGTATTTTAAAAGTGCAAAGCTGATTTCATTTTACATGGCACTGACCTGCATGCAAAGGATGTTAATATTTTGCAAATAGCTTAACGTGCTTCAACAAGAGCTGTCCGAAGACAGCGCGCTCGACTTTCTAAGTTGCTTAGTATAAAGGGGGCATAACTCCAAATAGAGTGGTCCTAGGGTCATGGGCCCTAATAGTAAGGTAGAGGGTGTGATGGTGAATAAGTATTCCAAGTTTGGGTTGAATCCCTTTGATAGTATGGAAGTTATTGATGTTTGAAAAAAACTTTAACCTTGGTTGCAACGCCGACGCCAACGCCGACGCCGACACCCGGGTGACAGTATAAGCTCTCATTTTCTTCGAAAAGTCGAGCTAAAAAGACGTGCATCATAAAGCACAGACAGATATAAAAGGCGAGGAACAAAATAACACTGCCTTAATTTAGGAAAACGTTCGGGCGAGTAATTTATGATAACAAAAGCCAAAGATGCGCAATGTCTAGTGAAATCTGTAATATTATCATAGTATAGTGATTAGACTGTTCCTTTACTAAATCTACTACAGCTAACGATAAATGACCGACAGAGCATCCCTAACTTAAAGCTAGGGATGCTCTGCCAGATCATCTATCGTGAGCTATAACAAAACAGAACATTAGTCAACTCACCAGATCGAGTCGGGCAAATCCCCGATTATCCCCACTAATTCGTCTTTCCACAATATTTTCATTCCAAGACACACTTCCGTTCGCAAATCGACTCATCTCGGCTTCGTCTGCTCTTAAACTATCGTCTGATCTTAATCTGTAATCATCTGATCGCAGTCTGCTCTCCTCTGGTCGTATCCTATTGTCGTCTGCCCGAACCAAGCTGTCGTCTGCAATTTTAGCATCCACTGCGACCATTCCGCTATCACCAAACTCCGCCCTTCGTCTATCCCTCGAAGCCGGGCCACAGCTCTTGGACCTGAGTTTAGATAACCTGTACATTAGCAAGCGCTGGTCCCCGGCCACTAAAGCTCGTGGTGAGCCCGGGACACTTATCATCATGTTTTTGATTTTAAAAATCACTTCTTATCTAAATCCATGGGATCATTTCGGTAATTCATATTCGAGAGCGTTAAAATCGATCCCCAGATAGTAATACGAAAATCCATAATATAATATCAGTGTCAAAAAGTCGAGGAACGCGCTGCGGGACCTAGTAGGTCAATTTAGGTGAACACTTTCCCTTTAAGAACAAAAGGTAATTCGTTATCATTCAAATCAATCGACACAGTAACACCTTTTGACTCCACCGCAAGAAAAAGCTTGGCAAAATATTGTGAAAAATGAAGAAATTGCTTGTGACAAGCAATTTCTTCATTTTCCACAATATTTTCTAACTAAACCAAAAAATGTAAAGATTTTTTTGAAAATTTCATCAAATGGTCGTCTGCAACAACCTTTCAAATT
>OY804599.1:31329287-31646787 GCA_963680895.1 Fragum sueziense
TCAGAATCCAATATTTCCGTAGCCCTGTTGTGCACTGCACCTCTCCATAATGAGATCTATCCACCTCTTAAGTTTCATGATTCTACCTTCAGGGCTTTTTCCAGGCATTTTAGGGAAGGGCCCTTGACTAAAAATTGGGAAAATTTAATCTACAAAATACTTGGGGAAAAAAGTAAGTAATGTAAAAAACTGGTATTTTTTTATCATTTAGGAGAGCTACAACATATTTCAGGCTAAAATGTCTAATTTCCTTGTTTTCCAGGCACTAACTTCTTTACAAAGTTATTCCAGTATTATATTTAGTGGGTTTTGAAGATCTTTGAAGCATTGGTTTGGGATTTTTTTTCTAAATTGGGAAAAAAATTGGGGCCTTTTGCATTGAGAATGGGGCCCTTTATGGGCCCCTATGAAATAGGCGAAAAGCCCTGACCTTACATATTTTTTGAGTTATGCTCCGGACAATAATCAAGTTATAAAATCACCAAAGGGCAATAACTCAAAAAATTTGATCAGCAGAGTTACGGTTCTTGTGCACTGCACCTCTCCATAATGAGATCTATCCACCTATGAAGTTTCATGATTCTACCTTTAATACTTTTCGAGTTATGCTCCGGACAAGGTTTGGTCTACGGACAGACCGACCGACCTACGGACCGACCGACCGACCTTCCGACCGACCGACACTTGCAAAATAATATACCCCCATTTTCTTCGAAAGGGGGCATAAAAATCTTCTGATTAAAGTTGTAGGAAGAATTGCGCACACAAAAGAAATTGCAAATTAGGTGGACAGACAGACCTATGGACAACAAAAGGCTGTAACATAATACCGTACATGTACAACTCATCTGGCAAATGAAATAGAGAGCATATTTATCATTTCACACCTTAACCTATTCCCAATCTATGACACTTTTTGACACTACCACAACAAAATCCCGTGGCAACTATTGAGGAAAATAAAGAAATTTCTTGTGACAAGCAATTTTCATTTTCCACAATGTTTTTTACCAGGAAAGACAGCCACAATTTAAATTTTAGTTTCTTGAAATTGTCCTCTGCAACATCTTTGAATTTGGACCAGCTTATTAGTTTGTTGTCTGGTAATAGGTTTAATAACTGTAGGAAATGTGCATATGTAATGACCCCCACATTGGCAATATTTTCTTAACTGGCTCAGTGCTTCTGAAATATTTTGAAAATCTACTTGTCCACCCGACAAGTGTTGATCCAAAATTGACTTGTCCGTATCAAAAATCAACTTGTCTGTACAAAAACCCATATAGCTTTCAATAGCTTCATTTGTTTATTGCATATCTATTATGACTGTCTAAACATTGTCTACAACAAAATTTGTACATTTAACTATCAGTTATTACATTGTATGAAAAAATGTGAGAAAAAGAAAGAAAAACACTTTTTATTATAACCAGATTTTTCACTTGTCCATGGACAACCTAGCTTTCAAAATATGCATGTCCGTACAGGTAAACGGACAAGTCGGGCAACTTATTTCAGAAACACTGTGGCTTAGGTAAACGGATTTGGTCGTTGAAAATTAAGTTGACCGTGGTGAATATTAGTAGACTATAACAAAATTACAACCAACTTTCTGACAGAACTAAGTAGTTGTTTTTCCTCCTGTTCTTTCCTCAGTTTAATTAAGTCTTCTGCTCTTTTCATTTCTTCCTCCATGTCTCCCATTTCTTTCAATGTCTGCTGTCTTCTCTCCTAGTAAAAGAAATCAAGAGCTGTCAGAGGCACAGTAAGGCATTCCTAAACAGTTACTGACACCTCTTGTTGCTCTACAAAATAAAGTCTTTGGAAAACATTGTGGAAAATGAAGAAATTGCTTGTGACAAGCAATTTCTTCATTTTCCACAATGTTTTCTATACAAAACAATGTAAAAATTCTATGCAGTTGATATTGTTGTATGCACCTCATTTGAATTTGGGGAAGTAAAAAATTGCTATCTAGTAACGGTTTAAAGCACTACTATCAAGTGCTGGAAAGTGAAAAAGTTGTAGGTCCAAAAAGGGTTAAAGAACCACTAAATTCGATGTCAGAGTAACAAAGCTTTCTAAAGATATAATGGTCAAGAAAGCATACATGCAAAGCGTCAGAGAAATAGCATCAGTAGAAACAGACATGACACTTGCATATGAAACTTTACACCCATTTTGATGTCCATAACAGCTTTTAAATTATAACAGTCCAAAATTCTGCTGTATGGGCATGGGTTAAATATTTGAAGCGTGTACAACTTAACTATAACAAGAGCTTCGCAGAGCGGTCATATACGCCCGAGAGGGGCTTGTCAGTAAAAATTGGCAATTTTTCAATTCAAGGGCAGATAATTCAAACATGAAAAGTTATCAAAATTTTGTTTGCACAACAAGACACCATTGAGATTCATTGTGGCTAGTTTGATTAAATTCTGGTTGAAACTGTAGAAGTAACACACATGAGAAAATGGGCATTTTTGAGAAAAATGTGATTTTTCCTTAAATTCAAGGCAGATAATTCAAGAACGAAAACAGTTATCTAAATTGCATAAGCGATGTGCACAACTAGACACCATGGAGATTCATTGTGGCAAGTTTGATCAAATTCTGATCAAAACTGTAGGAGGAGTTGCACACAAAAGAAAATGGGCATTTTTTTAATTCAAGGGCAGATAATTCAAGAACAAAAAGAGTTATCTGAATTCTATAAGCGTGGTGCACAACTAGACACCATGGAGATTAATTGTGGCAAGTTTGATCAAATTCCGATCTAAACTGTATGAGTTGCGCACACAAGAAATTGCTAACGGATGGACGGACGGATGGACAGACAGACGAGCGGGGCCATAACATAATACGACCCTTCGGGCGTATAACAAAAATCATTACAAAACAATATCTAACCTGTCTAGTTTTACTAGCATCTTTTACACTATAGAACATTGGACCCAGATCAGCCAGCCAATGTCCATCTACAGCTGTTACACACTGCATGTATTCTTTACTTGTCATTACCAACTCATGGTACACAATGTAGTCTGGCGTGTAGCCCATACCAAACAATGCGCTTGTCGGGTGTAGATGGCACGGCATTCCTGTTCGGGTGTTTACATATTCTCCTAGGCCCTGGAATAATTGAGGGAAAAAGAGAAAATGATGATAAATAGCAAGATCATATAAGATTTTCCCAAATAAGAAAACTTGTAGCCCATACCGAACAATGCACTTGTCTGGTGTAGATGACATGGCCTTTCTGTATGAGTGTTTACATAATCTCTTAAAAACCTTGGAAAAATTGACCTAATACTGCACAGCGATGCCTTTTGACTCCTTCACATGAATTGAAAAGGATTGGGAAAACATTTTGAACTAGAAAGACCTGAAGGTCTTGAGTCGCTCCACAGGCCTGAATTTCTTTTAATATTAAAGCCAAGTTTTGACTAGATTTTTGAATACTTGTGGTTCTTACAGCAAAAACAAAGTCAAAAGCAGCAATCATGTGGTCAATGCAAAAAGAAAGTAATTGATTGACTACTATTTTAGGGATGTTAGAGTGATAATAAAATTGAAAACTGTGATTTTGCCAAATTCAAGGACACATAATTCAGTATGTATATTTAAAATCAAATAAAAAATTAAACACATGCAAGATCTTATGCTCACTATCATTCAATTCAAATTTTGTCTATATTAGTCAATATCCATGGCTTTAAGAGTGGAAAAAGTGTTGAAAACTGATATTTTGTCAATTTCAAGGACAAATAACTCAGATTGTAACAGTGTGATCATGTTGAAAATTACACATAAGCAAGATCTTGTTGTCAACAAGATTCTTTCCAAGTATCATCTTGATTGGTTCACATTTGTGGTTGTTAGAGTGAAAACAAAGACGAAAATGGCAATTTTGTCAAAATCAAGGGCACATAACTCATGATGTAAGATTCCGATCAAGCTGAAAATTACAACGAAGGCAGCAATTTTGTCTTGATTGGTCAATATTTGTAGATTTTAGAGTAACAAGAGCCGTCACAGACGGATTATGCTCCCCGAATAAGTGTTTGTCACAAAATAAAAACTATCATACATTAAGCCCCTTTTCCCATGACAGCTTTTTTGTACACACATTATTTGTAGAATATGGTCTAGAACATCCTATTTATTACATGAGCACAAATTTTCATTAAATTCTATCATACATTAAGCCCCTTTTCCCATGACAGCTTTTTTGTGCACACATTATTTGTAGAATATGGTCTAGAACATCCTATTTATTACATGAGCACAAATTTTCATTAAATTCTGCCCATTAGATGAAGAGAAATAAGAGAAAAACTAATTTTTATACTAAGGCCCCTTTTTCCATGACGCAGCCTTAAATTTACAAACGGAGAATAAGGTCCCTAGGTATTGACCCAGGGAGTTCACAGGTGAAGTTTCATTGAATTTGGTCCAAGGATTGCTGAGATATGGCTGTGGACGGACGGACGGACACACAGACACACGGACCGACGGACGGACAGCGTGGCGACTATATGCTCCCCCGAAATTTTTTCGGGGAGCATAAAAATAAAGCCAAAACCAGCAAAATAGAGCGGAAAATGGCAATTTTGGGCAATTTCAAGGGCACATAACTCATGCTATAAAATTCAGATCAAGCTGAAAATTGTACCAAGGCAAGATCTTATAGTCAGCATTATTCTGTCAAAGTTTTGTCGTGTTTAGTCAATATTTGTAGTTGATAGAGAGAAAACAAAGTCAAAATACAGTCGAAAATGGTAATTCTGTCAATTTCAAGGGCACATAACTCATGATGTAAAATTCAGATCAAGCTGAAAATTTCATCAAGGCAAGATCTTGTAGTCAGCATCATTCTGTCAAAGTTTTGTCTTGATTGTTCAATATTTATAGATTTTAGAAGAAAACTAAAGTCTTAACCTGCTATTTTTGACATTCAAGGGCAGATAACTCACGTTATTCTCGTTCAATCCATATCCTTTGAAGGAATCTGAGAGAGGATCACCCAAGAATCATTCCTGTGAAGTTTGGTTGAAATCCATCCAGGAGTTTTTGAGAAGAAGATTTTTAAAGAAAAAGTTTACAGACGCACGGACGCACGACGGACACACCGCCATGACAATAGCCCTCTGGCCTGAAAGGCCAGTAGAGCTAAAAATGAAGAAATTGCTTGTAGCAAGCAATTTCTTCATTTTCCATAAAGTTCTCTAAAGTCGTCTGCACCTTTAATACAATTTGGACAAGCTTAATGTCATGTCAATTGGGAAAGGGTTAAGTTCAAGGTCATTATTTTGCAACATCAGAATGATCTACATTGTTATATCACATACATATATCATGATCATTTTACAACTAAAGCTAGTTAACTTTTACACAAAAACTTATAAATGTCAAATATAAACTTTGTGCACCCAATCCTTTGTCAAGCTAAAGGCATATCATCCCTTTCCTAAACAAAACCTGGTTTGGGTATCTTTTATAGAAATAGACCTGGAAATATTTGAGTCATATGTAAAGAAAGAAAATTCTAATAACCTGAATTATCTCCTTTTGTCTCAAAGGAGGCCCTCTCGGTTGGGGGTGGGGCTAGAATTACCATACAGTAGTTTTATTTTTTTATATATTTAAAAGTAACCATTCATCCATGAAAGCACTTTGAAGGAGCTAAATGACCAAAACACTGTTGCTGTTTTTTTTTCTCTTTTTTTCACAATTATTCATGCACTACATTTCAGTATTAGCTTACATTAATCTATCACATACACCCTTGCCCTCTCTGAACACATCTAGGTGAGGGGTAACTGAACTTTGAGTGATGTTTTAGCGTAATAATAAAGGCTTCAATGGTGCAAGAAATTTAATGGGGTATAAAATTTCAAAATATGTCTTAACAAGTCTTTTATCTTGTAATAATGCTAGTGTTTTGTACCATAAGACATAAATAAAACATCCTGCAACCCTTTCCCAAACGGGAAAAATTTAGTGTGGTCAAATTTGAAATCTATCGCAGACGACAAATTGGTAGTTAACTCTTTCCCAAACAAGACCTGGTTTTGACGTCCCTATTAGAAAAGGCTTGGGAAAACATTGAAACAAAAGAAGAAACTGCTGATAACCAGCAGTTTCTCCTTTTGTCTCAATATTTTCTGTGCCATATTTTACACAAATCATGTCTATATAATTATCATTTTTGTCGTCTGCAGCAGCTTTCCAAGTGGATCACCCTAAAACTTCGCCGTTTGGGAAAGGGTTAACTAGAATAAGGCTTGAGTAAAATAAAGTACAACAAGATGTGTTTGTGAAACAAAAATGCCCCCGAAATGGCTATTTTTCTATAAGTATGACCTTAATTGATATTTGACCTTGACCTACATAAATGACCTTGTCCCTCTAACCTAATATCATTGAAAGAAGTTTACATACCAAATTTGAGCTTTGTATGTGGAATACTTTTGGAGAAAAGGCCAATGTTAAGTTGTAGCATTAAGTTGCATGTAAAGGGTGGATAAGGGTTAAACGATGACCTTGAGGAAGGTCTAATTGCATTGGGCAGATAGATATCATTGAAAGAAGTTTACATACCAAATTTTACCTTGTTATGTGGAATACTTTTGGAGAAAAGGCCAACGTTAAGTGTTGCGTTAAGGTATACGACCCATCAATAGAATCATAAAGATACATAAGTTACTATATATATTCAAAATCAGCATGGTATCCCGCATCTAATTGCCAATTTTTATCAACTTTGATCGTTTCGTTAGTGAAATTTTGATAATTTTATATCTTGCATCAGGGTCATACAAAATCATGAAATGCCAAACACCCCAAGTGAGCTTTTAAACACAAAAACAGCATGATTAAAAGCAATAAACACAAGTGTTTGCATCTAATCAATAGCTTATATCATCCCCAACAATGGACTAACAAGTAAATAAATAATAACCAGCAACAAAATAATTTTTTTTTGCTTTTGTAATACACGGCTACCATACTTTCGACAGGCTTTTCGGACGAATCTGAAACAATAGTCAATTTTAAATAACATCAATCAATGATATATCAAAATGCATGGCACAAAAGGAAAATCATAATTTTCCTATGTGTATATTCTTTCAAATAAAGTAAAAATTAAACAGTTTCGCCGTACACAAATTTAAAAAAATCACTTTGACTTATACACCCCCTTTTTTACCACCGCCCAATTTCTTAAGGAAAATGGCACTCTTGTTCATTATACTTAAATAAATTGTTCCATACCAATTTTACAGGTTTTTTATTGTTTGTATTGGAATATTTATATAATGGTAAATGTTACTATTAAAAAAACATATATATAAATAAAAATGTTTATTAAACAAGAGTTGTCAGTGGACAGGATAGCACAACGAAAAAGTGTTGGATTATGAAATTTTATAGGATGAAAAGAATAAAAAGTCTACCCAAATAGAAATTTGAAAGGGTAATGAATCTTTACCCAGTCTTTATCCTTAATAAGGAATATATACATGTCTGACCACAAGCATGTGTGCAAAGTTTCAATACTTTAACAATGGTAGAAATATAATTGTTACAAGTACATTATATCTGCATGTAAATCATTAGCCAAACATGTCTTTTCGACAAATTGTTAAAATGCCCCAGAAATGTGTGTGTCTGAGTGTGAGTTGAGGACGGTATTATCATCACAAGAAACATTTTGAAAAAAATAAAGCCAGGAAAGTTGTAGAAAGATAGGCCTATGTCTCTGCCAAAACTAGGTCTTGTTTGGGAAAGGGTTAGGTGAACAAGCAACTTTTGAATATCAGTTTTCTGATGTCATGTTTGAATCATGTTTGCTGCCTTATTAGTAGCTAAAGAGATGGAAAAAGACGAGACAGAAACACAAAAATATATAATAAAATAGAAATTCTACAGAGAAAATGAATACAACTGCTTGTATCAGTATTTGCTTCTTTTCTCTCATTGGTTTCTTTTTTCACTCAAACCTAGCGTAGAGAAAGCATCAGTTGGTCTTATCTTGTGTCTAGTTGTTTGGGAAAGGGTTAAACAGAAAGAAATGGCAAAGGTCAAGCTTACCTTTTCCCAAAGAAAAGGCCCAAATTACGGTAAACAAAGTGACCAGTTATGGAACGAAATATTTATGGTGCGAATCAACCTCCAAACAGTGACATATTACGTCAGAGGTACGTAATTCGGATTCAGGGGAGATCACTGGGTGCGCTGTAGTTGCTGTTGTTGCAAAGGGAGGTCATTCTAAATGCCAAAATATTTTGATTTTTTCGTCTTTTGTTGTTTCATTTGACCTTTTTATAAATTCATCGGCTGGGATTCGTTGTAGAAACTGTTCGTACAAATTCAAATTTAATGTAGAAGTCTCTTTACAAAAAAATATTTTAAAAAAATCTCCGTAATTCCGAACATGCTCGATTATTTCCGTTGTTGCGGAAACAGCCGACATAACACGAATCATTTAGAGCTAATGATGGGTCGTATTCCTTAAGTTGCCGCGTTAAGTTGCATGCTAAGGGTGGATAAGGGTTAAACGATGACCTTGAGGAAGGTCAAATTGCATGGAGCAGATAGATACCATTGAAAGAAGTTTACATACCAAATTTTAGCCTTGTATGTGGAATACTTTTGGAGAAAAGGCCAACGTTAAGTTGCCGCGTTAAGTTGCCGCGTTAAGTTGCCGCGTTAAGTTGCATGTTAAGGGTGGATAAGGGTTAAACGATGACCTTGAGGAAGGTCAAATTGCATGGAGCAGATAGATACCATTGAAAGAAGTTTACATACCAAATTTTAGCTTTGTATATGGAATACTTTTGGAGAAAAGGCCAATGTTAAGTGTTGCGTTAAGTTGTCGCGTTAAGTTGCATTTTAAGGGTGGGTAAGGGATAAACAATGACCTTGAGGAAGGTCAAATTGCATGGGGCAGATAGATATCATTGAAAGAAGTTTACATACCAAATTTTAGCCTTGTATGTGGAATACTTTTGGAGAACAGGCCAACATTAAGTTGTTGCGTTAAGTTGCCGCGTTAAGTTGCATGTTAAGGGTGGATAAGGGTTAAACGATGACCTTGAGGAAGGTCAATTTGCATGGAGCAGATAGATACCATTGAAAGAAGTTTACGTACCAAATTTTAGCTTTGCATGTGGAATACTTTTGGAGAAAAGGCCAATGTTAAGTGTTGCGTTAAGTTGCCGCGTTAAGTTGCATGTTAAGGGTGGATAAGGGTTAAACGATGACCTTGAGGAAGGTCAAATTGCATGGGGCAGATAGATGTCATTGAAAGAAGTTTACATACCAAATTTTAGCCTTGTATGTGGAATACTTTTGGAGAACAGGCCAACATTAAGTTGTTGCGTTAAGTTGCTGCGTTAAGTTGCATGTTAAGGGTGGATAAGGGTTAAACGTTGACCTTGAGGAAGGTCAAATTGCATGGATATCATTGAAAGAAGTTTACATACCAAATTTGAGCTTTGTATGTGGAATACTTTTGGAGAAAAGGCCAACGTTAAGTTGTTGCGTTAAATTGCCGCGTTAAGTTGCGTGTTAAGGGTTGATAAGGGTTAAACGATGACCTTGAGGAAGGTCAAATTGCATGGAGCAGACAGATATCATTGAAAGAAGTTTACATACCAAATTTGAGCTTTGTATGCATAATGGTTGTCGAAAAAATGACAATATTAAGTTTCGGACTGACAGACAGACGGACGGACAGACGGACGGACGGACAGACAGACAGACATGAGTAAAACAATATGCCCCCAATCTCTCGATACGGGGGCATAAAAAGGGTGTGTGCATGTGTGCGGGGCGTGCTAAGGAGAGTTCTGGCCAAGATTTTTTCCAAAACAAGGAGAATCAGTAATTCATTGATAACATAAAGTGTTTTTAATTTAAATGATAATGCATACTACAGTTCAATAAATATGAAAAGGAGCAACATCTTATTATCCCAAAATGTTTTCTTAATAAGTTTAATACACAGGAAACTGCAAATCACACGGTTTGGTGACCGGTCACAAATCAAAAGACAATTATGAAGCCATTCAGTCACATTACAGAGTGTAGTGGCATAACAATTATTTGCGGGTAAAGGCTTTCTAGAAAGCAAACTTTAACCGACTCTAAAAGTCTTGATCACACCCTTTGTTGTTGGTAATCATTGGAATTGTTTTTTCGAAATAATTCTTATGAATACCCACAACAAAGCGTTTGCCACCTCTTATTTGTTGCTCTGTTCAAGGTTGGACATTTCAGCTTATTGGGCTGGGGACAACACTGATGGCAACATCTCAGTATGTATTCTTTTGTGTCTAACAAGGGAACTTTTATAAGTGAATGCGCAATCACAAACATCACATAAATATGGTTTTTCGCCATAATGTACTCTTTTGTGACTGGTTAAAAGACTTAATAGATAAAATGCATGTCCACATACATCACATTTATATGGCTTCTGTCCACCATGCATTCTTTTGTGTACAGTTAAAGTATTTGATCGTGCGAAACCACGCCCGCATACAACACATACATATGACTTTTGACCAGTATGTTTTCTTTTGTGACTGGCTAAATTACAAGAAGTATGGAATGCCCATCCACACACATCACATTTATATGGTCTCTCACCAGTATGTATTCTTTTGTGACTGGTTAAGGAACTTTTACGACTGCAAGCATATCCACAAATATCACATATATATGGCTTCTCACCTGTATGTATTTTTTTGTGACTGATCAAATGAGCCAAACGTTTAAATGCATGTCCGCATTCATTACATTTATATGGTTTCTCACCAGTATGTATTAATTTGTGTCTGATTAAATTAGATGAGTGACTGAAAGCATGTCCACATACATCGCATTTATATGGTTTCTCACCAGTATGTATTCTTTTGTGGACCATTAAAAGACTTGATAGACTAAAAGTATGTCCGCATACATCACATTTATAAGGCTTCTCACCAGTATGTGTTATTTTGTGCCTGGTTAAAGTTCTTAATTCTCCAAAACCACACCCACATACATCACATATATATGGCATTTCACCAGTATGTTTTCTCTTGTGGCTGGCTAAATTACTTGAATTACTGAAAGCACGTCCACACTCATCACATTTATATGGTTTCTCACCAGTATGTATTCTTTTGTGACTGGTTAAGGAACTTTTGTGCTTGCATGCATATCCACATATATCACATATATATAGTTTCTCATCAGCATGTGTTTTTGTGTGACTTTTCAATTGACTCATTTGTTTAAATGAATTTCCACATAGGTCACATTTATATGGTTTCTCACCAGTATGTATTCTTTTGTGTTGGTTTAAATTAGATGAGTGACTGAAAGCACGTCCACACACATCACATTCATATGGTTTCTCACCAGAATGTACTCTTTTGTGGCTGGCTAAATGTTTTGAATTATTAGATGCATATCCACATTCGGGTACATAACATTTATATTTCTTCTCACCAGTATGCATCTTTTTGTGACTGATTAAAGAACTCTTTAGACTGCGTCTATATCCAATTAATTCACATATATATGGCTTTTCATCAGAATGTGCATTTTTGTGATCATTCAAAAGACTTAAGCGTGCAAATGCATTTCCACAAACATCACATTTATATGGTTTTTCACCAGAGTGTATTCTTTTGTGCATGTTTAATTGACTTAAGCCAGCACAAGAGATGTTTGTAAAACATACGAGGGTTGTCCCAATAAATCGTAGACACATTAAATAACTTGCCTTATTAACGTCGCATAATGTTTATTTTCCGTATGAACATTGTTCGTCCATTTTTGAATTAATTTTCTTTCATTAGCTGTTCATATATTTCCTTTATATCCAATTCTACCCGATTATTTTAATCGCGTAGTGGTCGCGCGGCGCACGTGAAAAATTATGCCTTTCACGCTTGTCGTTCCTGATTAACTGTCGTGATAAAAGAAATCCCGTTTATATTTTCAGTCAAAAAAGTTACACAGCCGGATCGATTAAATTATGTTTTGTAATTGTGCCAAATTTCAAAGCATTGGCGTTTTTTGTTTTCGAAGTAAGATGTTTTAAAAGAGAACGAATAACAATTTCGTTGACGTAAAAAGACGACGTTGCTGAAAATTGCGGCGCACCGTAAAATTGTCCGTTCTGCGATGTGAAGAGCAGTATGACACATTGAATCTTTAATGAAGATGAAAGGAATTAAAATACATTACCACGTGTCTATAGCACATGTATGGACAATTTTTTTGAAAGTCTCAAAAAGACATTTCAATATTGTACCCGATGAAGGCCAATATTGTGTAGAAAAACGGGCGTGAAATAGTAAAAAGAAGTCACTGATTAGAATAAACGGAAAACGCACAAGAGTATGGCGAATAAAACGGACTTTGAGATGTAAAATATATTTGATCGAATTAATTTAATAATTATTTATTTTAAAATTACTTGAAAAATCAAGAGTATATGGGATATAGACACAAAGTTCAATAATAAGGCAAGAAAATGCAATTCGGTTTCCCGTTAAAATGAGACGTTAATACAACATGACGTTGTGACGTGCGCCGCGGGTCGGTGCATGCCTTTGCAAAAAATTCTATATATTCAGTATAAGGTAAGCATTTAACTTGATTTTTTGTCAAAGTGGCGTCAAAAAGTGTGGGCTTAAACTATGGAAAAATTAGAATTATCTGTGGAGTGGTTTTTGATTTATCGACGTTGTCTACGATTTATGGGGACAACCCTCGTATATGCCCCCTCAACGGCCTACATTTGATGTAGGTCAAAGTCAAAGGTCAAGTTAACAAGGTCCAAGGTCATGGTCAAATATGAAAGGTCTTGGTAGGAGGTGTCTATGTGTGAAATATCAAAGCTGTATATGTAAAAGCAAAATGAAACATAGGCCAGGTTAAAGTTTTTAAAAGTAGGCCAAATGCCAAGGTCAAGGTCAAATGTGAAAGGTCTTGGTTCGAGGTGTCCATGTGTGAATTATCAAGGCTGTAGGTGTAAAAGGACATGATTTATATGCCTGGTTTCAGTCTTTTTAAAAGTAGGTCAAACTCCAAGGTCACGGTTGCAATATTCAAGGTCATGGTCAATTGTGAAAGGTCTTGGTAGGAGGTGTCTATGTGTGAAATATCAAGGCTGTAGGTGTAATAGGACATAAGATAAAGGCTAGGTTAAAGATTTCTAAAACTATGTAAAAATCAAAGGTCAAGGTCACACAGGCCAAGGTCATGGTCAAATGTGCAAGGTCTTGGTAGGAGGTGTCCATGTGTAAAATATTGAGACTGTATAGGTAACAGGACATGAGATATAGGCCTAGTTTAAGTTTTTTAAAAGTAGGTCAAACTCCAAGGTCAAGGTCCAAGGTCATGGTCAAAAGTGAAATATCTTGGTTGGAAGTGACCATGTCTGAAATATCAAGGCTGTATATGTAAAATGACATGAAATATAGGCCAGGTTAATGTATTATTAAAGTAGGTCAAACACCAAGGTCAAGGTCACAAGGTCCAAGGTCATGGTCAAATGTGAAAGGTCTTGGTCGTAAGTGTCCATGTGTCAAATATCAAGGCTGTATGTGTAAAAGGACATGATATATCGGTCAGATTAAAGGTTTTTTTTAAGTAGGTCAAAGGTCAAGGTCACAAGGTCCGAGGTCATGGTCAAATGTGAAAGGTCTTGGTAGGATGTGTCCATGTGTGAAATATCAAGGCTGTATGTGTAATAGCACATGATATATAGGCCCAGTTTAATTTTTTTCAAAGTAGGTCAAACTTCAAGGTCAAGGCCACATGGTCCAAGGTCATAGTCGTATGTGATAGGTCTTGGTCAGAGGTTTTCATGTGTCAAATATCAAGGCTGTATGTGTAAAACGACATGATATATCGGCCGATTTAAGTTTTTTAAAAGTAGGTCAAACTCCAAGGTCAAGGTCACAAAGTCCAAGATCATGGTCAATTGTGAAAGGTCTTGGTAAGATGTGTCCATGTGTGAAATATCAAGGCTGTATTTGTAAAAGGTCATGAGATATATGCCGGGTTTATTTTTTTTTAAAGTAGGTCAAACTCCAAGGTTAAGGTCACAAGGTCCAAGGTCATGGTTAAATATGAACAATGTTGATGGGAGGTATCTATGTGTGAGATATCAAGGCTGTATGTGTAAAAGGACATGAGATATAGGCAAAATTAAGAATTAAGTGTAAAATCAACAAAGGGCAATAACTCCAAGAATTTGATTGGCAGAGTTACGGTTCTTGTGCACTGCACCTCTCCATAATGAAAACTAATCACCTGTAAAGTTTCATGATTCTACCTTACATATTTTTTGAGTTGTGCTCCGGACAAGAATCAACTTAAAAATCAACAAAGGGCAATAACTCCAAGAATATGATTGGCAGAGTTACGGTTCTTGTGCACTGCACCTCTCCATAATGAGATCCATTCACCTGTAAAGTTTCATGATTCTACCTAACATAGTTTTTGAGTTATGCCCCGGACAAGAATCAACTTATAAAATCAACAAAGGGCAATAACTCAAAAAATTTGATCGGCAGAGTTACGGTTCTTGTGCACTGCACCTCTCCATAATGAGATCTATCCATCTGTAAAGTTTCATGATTGTACCTTACATACTTTTTGAGTTATGCTCCGGACAAGAATCAAGTTATAAAATCAACAAAGGGCAATAACTCAAAAAATTTGATCGGCAGAGTTACGGTTCTTATGCACTGCACCTCTCCATAATGAGATCTATCCACCTATGAAGTTTCATGATTCTACCTTGAATACTTTTCGAGTTATGCTCCGGACAAAGTTTGGTCTACGGACAGACCGACCGACATACGGACCGACCGACCGACCGACACTTGCAAAACAATATACCCCCATTTTCTTCGAAAGGGGGCATAAAAAATAATGAGAAAAAGGAGAAAATGCTGATTATCAGCATTTTCTTCTTTTGTCTCAATATTTTCCTAAACCTTTTCTATTAGGAACATCAAAACCAGGTCTTGTTCGGGAAGGGGGTAATATCTACTTATGTACTAAGCAGTCATCGACACATATTTAACCCTTTCCCCCAACAAGACCTGGTTTTGACGACCTTATTGGAAAGGCTTGGGAAAACATTGAGGCAAAAGAAGAAAGTGCTGACAATCATTATGATGTTACTCTGCCATAAGCCTAGCTGCCTGTTGGAAGTAGGCAGAACAAGAGCCGTCACAGACGGATTATACTCCCCGAATAAGTGTTTGTCACAAAATAAAAACTATCATACATTAAGCCCCCTTTCCCACAACAGCTTTTTTGTACACATATTATTTATAGAATATGGTCTAGAACATCCTATTTATTACATAAGTACAAAATTTCATTTAATTCTGCCCATTAGATGAAGAGAAATTAGGGAAAAACTAATGTTTACACTAAGGCCCCTTTTTCCATGACACAGCCTAAAATTCACAAACATAGAAAAAGGTCCCTAGGTATTATCCAAGGGATCTCACATGTGAAGTTTCATTGAATTTGGTTGAAGGGTTGCCGAGATCTGGATGTGGACGGACGGACACACAGATGGACAGACAGACTGACGGACAGCGTGGCGACTATATGCTCCCCCGATTTTTTTTCAGGGAGCATATTAATTAAAGAAGCAGTATGAATGTAGACTACCAAACCCCACAAACCAATCTGGATCCAAGTTGGTCTGAAACACCATTATTGTCCCCTTCCCAAACTCATTTTTTGGCCCATTACCAGATCTTGACACTTTTTCATGCCTCACAAGATAAAGGTTTTAAAAACATTTTGGGAAATTAAGAAATTGCTTGTGACGAACAATTTCTTAATTTTCCACTATGTTTTCTTTTGAGAGAGACCAATCAATTTGAAAATTTGTTCGCTTGAAATTTGTCATCCGAAACATCTTTGAATTTGGAAACATTACAATTTTGTTGTCTGGTAATGGGTTCAATGGTAACATCCAAATTCGTCTATTCCTATTTCATCTACTGTAATTTTAGTGCCTTGAGTCCCAATTCATCTATATACTAACATATATGATGTTACTTTACCTTAAGCCTAGCCGCCTGTTGGAAGTAGGCAGAACAGATACATTTACGGACAATATCCCAGTCATTGCCACATGAGACTAACTCCATCTTCTGTTGGTCCATGATTTCCTTCAATTGCTGTCGAACTTCACGCACCTTCAAAACAAACAAGAGACATCCATTACAGAAAATTAGACATTCTAACTTTCATATTTCTAATTCAAACCATATAATAGTACTCATTTGAATCGTCTCAATGAGACAATTCCAATGAGTACTCACAACATAGGGTTTGACAAACAATAAATAAAGTATTGTACTTTGATAAGCCTGTTGGAAGTAGGCAGAACAGATACATTTATGGACAAAATCCCAGTCATTTCCACACGAGACTAACTCCATCTTCTGTTGGTCCATGATTTCCTTCAGTTGTTGTAAAACTTCACACACCTTCAAAACAAACAAGATCAAGTCAATGACAGCTTATGCTCACCAAATAAGTGTTTGTCACAAAAAAAATGCTACTTTACTTGACATAACTGTGGCATAACTCTAAAACTAATGACTGGAGCAAGATGAAAATTGCAGGTGCACAACTTCATATGATATGGAACATCCTGATAAAATTTCAGAACAAGAGCTGTCCGAAGACAGCGCGCTCGACTTTCTAAGTTGCTTAGTATAAAGGGGGCATAACTCCAAATAGAGTGGTCCCAGGGTCATGGGCCCTGATAGTAAGGTAGAGGGTGTGATGGTGAATAAGTATTCCAAGTTTGGGTTGAATCCCTTTGATAGGATGGAAGTTATTGATGTTTGAAAAAACTTTAACCTTGGTTGCAACGCCAACGCCGACGCCAACGCCAACGCCGACGCCCGGGTGACAGTATAAGCTCTCATTTTCTTCGAAAAGTCGAGCTAAAAATTGGTCAAAAACTGTGGGAGGAGAAGAGGACACAAGATTATGTCCACGGACGGACGGACAGATGGACGGACGGACAACCTGATTCCAGTATACCCCCCCCCCCTAACTTTGTTGTGGGGGGTATAAAAATAGTGCGGCTTTCTATCCAATTATATTGGTAAGGAATTCAGATAAACTGATTGAAATGTTTCTATAATTAGCAATTTCAATTAAGTTCAGCAGAACAAGGACTAAAGAACATTGTTCTAAAGGAGGGGTTTCCATAAGGCCATTTTCCTGGGACCTAAATTTTCCAATGAAATTTTTACCACAGATAGATACATAAAGGGGACGTGTTTTGCCGAAAAGTATTAATCGAACGGACCTTTGGTTTGGTGTATATTGTATATTGAAAGTGGGTGGGGTAATTCTTTTCAGGCGCTACCCAAGGTCCTTATAAATCAATTTTCTATCTAAATGTATATAATTGGCGAATTTTTTAAAAACATTTTGTTTTGTATATGAGCCCATGTTAAAATGACATTAAATACATTGGCTTGCTTATTATAAATATTAAAATATTTGGAATTTTATGTAATTTTTCAATTGTTTGTATATTTTCATCTCCCAACTTTGGGCAAAACATCAACACGTTTTTATAAAGCGACATAGTGGAATAATATTTTAGGTGAGAACTTGTTAATACATTGTTATAGCAAAATTATGAGGAATTTTTGATAGCTAGTCGGGTAAATGAGTTACGGGCCCTTGAATGCACGAAAACCCATGACAAATTGTGGAATAAAAAACAAAATACATTTTTTCTGACTTTCTTTAATGCAGAAAGGCAGAAATGTTTAATTTGCTTAAATTATAGCTGGCCTCAGCAAACAGTACAACAAATAAGCTATTGCGGTCAGTTTTGTCTGTTGTCCGTCCGTCTGTCTGTCTGCCCGTCCATAATATCAGGTTTACACTCTAGAATCCACAAATATTATCCGATCTTCACCAAACTTTGTCAACATGTGTATGGTCATAAGCCCTTGTGTTGGATTAATTTGGGACAGAATTGCTGCAGAAAGTGCTGAGTTATGTGCCCTTGATTGTCAAAAAATGCTATTTTTTGACAATTTTTGCATTCAAAAATTTTCAAATATTACCCAATCAAATGCAAAACCAAGTGAAAATATTTGCATCTATAATATCTTGGGTGAGTGTGATTTTCATTCGGATCGAAATTGCAAATTTTGAGTTATCCGCCCTTGAATTTGGCAAAATTGCTATTTTTGACTTCATTTTCTCTTTAGCATCCACCAATATGTAAAACATGAAATTAAAACTTGGACAAATTGTTGATATCCATTAGATCTTTTATAGGTTAAAGGTTTGGCATAATTTGAAATGCTTTTCCCAAGTTATATGCCCTTCATTAGGCAAATTTGTGGGTTTTCGTGCAAATCTAGGGCTAATACGGCAATTTTGTTAAATTCAAGGGCGGATTACTCAGGATAAACATTTTCAATTTGGCTGAAATTCTCACACGTCTTATATATTATAGACAGAAATAATTTGTCCTCTATCTGTCTT
The DNA here is from genome assembly GCA_963680895.1 of Fragum sueziense. Taxonomy (NCBI): domain Eukaryota; kingdom Metazoa; phylum Mollusca; class Bivalvia; order Cardiida; family Cardiidae; genus Fragum; species Fragum sueziense. The sequence continues at coordinate 31,347,861 of OY804599.1, forward strand.
AATTGCTCCATGTTTGTGGATGCTAAAGAGAAAATAAAGCCGAAAAATGCACTTTTGTCAAATTCAAGGGCGGATAACTCAAAATATACGTTTACAATCTGGATGAAAATCACACTCACCCAAGATATTATAAATGCAAACATTTTCACTTGGTTTTGCATTTGATTGGGTAATATTTGAAAATTTTTGAATGCAAAAATTGTCAAAAATAGCATTTTTTGACATTCAAGGGCACATAACTCAGCACTTTCTGCAGCGATTCCGTCCAAAATCAATCCAACACAAGGTCTTATGACCATACACATGTTGACAAAGTTTGGTGAAGATCGGATTATATTTGTGGATTCTAGAGTGTAAACCTGATATTATGGACGGGCAGACAGACAGACGGACGGACAACAGACGAAACTGACCGCAAAAGCTTATTTGTAGTACTGTTTGCTGAGGCCAGCTATAATTTAAGCAAATTAAACATTTCTGCCTTTCTGCACGAAAGAAAGTCAGAAAAAATGTATTTTGTTTTTTATTCCACAATTTGTCATGGGTTTTCGTGCATTCAAGGGCCCGTAACTCATTTACCCGACTAGCTATCAAAAATTCCTCATAATTTTGCAATAACAATTTATTAACAAGTTCTCACCTAAAATATTATTCCATTATGTCGCTTTATAAAAACGTGTTGATGTTTTGCCCAAAGTTTGGAGATGAAAATATACAAAAAATTGAAAAATAACATAAAAATTCCAAATATTTTAATATTTATAATAAGCAAGCCAATGGATTTAATGTCATCTTAACATGGGCTCATATACAAAACATAATGTTTTAAAAAAAATCGCCAATTATTTACATTTAGATAGAACATTGATTTATAAGGACCTTGGGTAGCGCCTGAAAAGAATTACCCCATCCACTTTCAATATACAATATACACCAAACCAAAGGTCCGTTTGATTCATACTTTTCGGCAAAACACGTCCCCTTTGTGTATCTATCTCTGGTAAAAATTTCATTGGAAAATTTAGGTCCCAGGAAAATGGCCTTATGGAAACCCCTCCTTTCAGAGAAACAAAAGATACTGACCTTTCTCATAGCTTTGATGTGAATAAAGTGCTCATTAGACCATGTAGCTGAGTACCTGGAAAATAATACAGTTATAATCAGAGCTAAGAAAGAGTGATGGCTTTTCATAATGCAATATTTCTTAAATTGTTCACCAAACCCTTTGTTGCAGGTATTCTTTGCAATTGTCTCTTCCAGAGAGACAATTCAAATGAGTACCCATAACATAGAGTTTTGATTAGTAATAACAAATTTAGGTTGCCTTCACCCTCTCTTATCCCTTTTCCAAACAAGACCTGGTTTTGACGTCCCTAATAGAAACTGCTTGGGAAAACATTGAAACAAAAGAAGAAACTGCTGATAACCAGCAGTTTCTCCTTTTGTCTCAATATTTTCTATGCCATATTTTACACAAATCTTATCTTAGATAACATCCATTTTGTCATTTGTAGCTGTTTTTGAAGTGGATAACCGTAAAATTTTGTCGTTTGGGAAAGGGTTATTAGTTGCTCTGATATATTTTCCCTTCAATGTTTCCCATATTTTTTTTCTTTTTTTAACCCTTTCCCAAATGGCAAAATGTTAGGGTGATCCTATTTGAAAGCTGCTACAAACGACAACATATGTATTGGAAAAGATAAGCTTATATTGAGGCAAAAGGAGAAACTGCTGGCTATCAGCAGTTTCTTCTTTTGTCTCAATGCTTTCCAAAACCTTTTCTATTAGGAACATCAAAACCAGGTCTTGTTTTGGAAAGGGTTAAATCTTAACCCTTGCCAAAGCAAGACCTGCTTTTGACGTCCATATTAAAAGAGGCTTGGGAAAACATTTACGCAAAAGAATCATCAGCAATTTACAGCAGTGGATTTATAGGTCACATGCCTAACATAGTGGGCAATTTAATAATTCAGCAAATTAAAATCATATTAACACTTTCCAAAACAACAGAATTCAGACTGTCCCAAATCAAAAGCTGCAGCCAATGACCAAATGGATGTTGATAAAGTATGTACATCAAAGCTTAGAAAAATATTAAGGGAAAATGGAGAAAATGCTGAGTATCAGCATTTTTCTGCTTTTCCTTCAATATGTTCTGATCCTCTCTCTTTAGAGGACCTCAAACTTGCTCTTGTTTGGGCAAAAGGTTGAATTTTTTCATTGCTCCTCAACCTGTGATTATTTTACATGTGAATTTAGATAAGCAGTTCAGTAGGTGAAAGTCACTTTAACATTAAATTTTTTAATCCTTTCCTACTATACAAAGATCTTTTGAACCATTTGTTTTCCAAAGTTGCAGCAGATGAAAAGGTTCATTCAAAACATTAGAATTGTATGTAATAGTGAATAAAACATTGAAGGAAAAGAGTATACGACTTTTGTGTTGTTAGTCATGTCATCATCATCAATTCTTAATCCATACCGACATGATGACATTGTTTTACATGAAACAAGTCTCGTAGATAAAGGTGTGAAAAACATAGTTGGAAATTGCGTGTGACAAGCAATTTCTTCAGTTTAGGTTCCAACTTAAGACGTCTGGTATAAAATATATCAGTTAGGATCTGGTTAAAGGGCCAGAAAGGCATTTGAGAACAACATGGATCTAGATGATGAAATCAGTCTGTGTATACACACAGTCTGATCAAGATCCATCTTCTCTAATAGCTTCCTTATGGCGTCTGACAACTGTGAGACAACATTATAGATCCTGGTCAGGCTGCATTTTGAAAAACCTAATCTAAAGGCACATAATTATCATTCTGCATTCATATCACGTCCACATCACATTCAAAATCATACTGCATGGGTTGCCTGCTTTAGATGGGCTCCAGCCTTGATGTGGTTGTGGAATGGTGTATGTGTCAAGCCCTTAACCCATTACCACACAGTGACTTTTTGATGCCCCAAAAGATAATAGCTTTGGAAAACATTGTGGAAAATGAAGAAATTGCTTGTGGCAAGCAATTTCTTCATTTACCACAATATTTTCTACCCAAAAAGACCAAAAAATGTAGATTTCCATTCACTTGAAATTGTCGTCTGCAACATTCTACAATTTGGACCCGTCCAAAATTTTACTGCCTGGTAATGGGTAAAGGTCCCTTTTCCAGATTCAATTATATTTTTTATCATTTACCCGTTTCTTTTCCATTGTTGGTAGACATTTAAGTAGGTCAAATGATCACTCTCGGGCACCTGGAACTTCTCCCGAGCTGCATCCGAGTCCTCTTCACGGCCCTTTGGTCGGTAAAATATTGCGGGGACGGATAACATGGACACAATAATCTGTAAACAAAGAGTAATTGATTAATTCATTACTAGACTCCGTCATTTTAGTCTGGTCAAAATTTAAAGATTTTTACACAACGATTCAAAGTGAATGGAATTTTCACAAGGGAGATTGTGCATGATGGGATGGATAACAACTAAGGCACAAATAGACTCGATTCTGGTAACATATTTTGCAATAATTTTCTTTTCTGCATCAATATTCAAAAGGTTTGTTGCATGTACCCTGCCTTATGGGGCAGTTACACATGGCAATCGGTGATAGATTGGTTGTTCATTTTATCCAGGTAAGGACGGAACCGACCAAAACCGATATACAACCGACGTCTCCGATTGGCAGACGATTTGTCACTCACCACAAACTATTTGGAAAAGATGAGTTTCATCGGTGAAAACTAACCGATCGGGATTTTTAAACTGTTTAAAATTCTCGATCGGTGAAAATTTCAAACGAATAAGCGATTGACAAGCTATTTACAACCGATATCAGCGATCGATCAGTGATAAGCAACCGATTAACAAATATCTATTAGCAATGGGAAAAGATTAGGTATTTTCAGATTAAAAGTAAAATTTGTAACTGAAAAATCATTACATGTCCTTTTGGTGTCTTAGATTTCAAAATGGCGCATTATTGGGATTCTACCTCAGATAGTTTTGGAACGCACTGATGTCACCCTCTCTGAGTTCGGCTAGGATAGTGCCTTATTGTCCAAACTGAAGTCTTCTTTATGGCGTTAGCCATTGCTTCGTCCACCATCTTCTTTGTCTCCTACAGCGGCGACCATTTCCGCCTCATGTGCAACCATAATCGGAACAACCACCAGTGAAATCGATTGTTGTCGGCAAAATTTACAGCTAGGCTGATTCCAGAGCAGAGTTCTATCAGCAGAAGGCCTTTTAGAGATCGGTTAATGGAGTGCTACATCCGTCTTAGACGTACTCTGAAATCTCTAGTCTTGCTACGACGTTGTCGATGACATCGTTTACAGTGGTCCTCCGCCAGTTTTGTTTTGGGTTTCAGATCTGTCCTTCCGGATGAAGTCATAGCCATTCAAGTTTAATTGTGAATCTGGTACAGATTGTCCCAAAATGTTTCGCAAATGCCTAGTATGTCGGGACATTTGTCAGTGGCCATTAAAATTCGAATTTCATCTATGTTTGGTAGAAGATGCCTGACGGTTTGATTGCAAACATGTAAACCTTTAGATGTGAAATTCAAGTCAGTATAAATGTTTGCAGATTGGCCAGGGGAGTTAGTATTGCTGATATTTATAGTTTGTAGACTGGTTCTGTCGTGAGAGACAGATTGTGAGTCGATGTAAGAGGATGTATCGGTTATAAGTGAAGCATTCTCATTGTTCGGTGCCAAATGAAATGAGATTGACTCATCGATTAAGGAGTGAGCGCTATACTCTTGCTTATTTTGTCTTATATGCCCGACGGATTCCTATCGTGTTACACGTCTGGACATCACATTATTTCTACCATTAAACCAACAATCTATGGTACTGTGATTGTTCACAGAGCATATCGTCGTTGTAAATGCAAAACCTCGTATTTCGTTTTTGGAAAATTTCAAAGGGGCAGGAACAAAGTGTAATAACTTTTCTTAAACTGAAATGTTTTACTTGAAATTTGGACATATTATTCACAAATGATGTGTCATTAATACTGATCAGTGAAATATCTCAAATCCTGCAAGAACTGTCTGTAACTGGGCACACAAGTTGGTACTTTGAAAATAGCAAGAACCGACATACGAGGTTTTGCATTTACACCGACGATATATAACAATAATTTGTATTAGGCATGCGACCATTTTGGTTGTATTTTCTGTTTCCTACAGGGTTATTATGCTGATGTGTATTCAGGACAGCTCGCTGAGGACCTAGGGATCTGGTTATCTGGCATGTTTTGTCAATGCGCTGTAAAAGTTTTCTAGTTCCTGTTGCATTGAGATGAGTTTTATCTTTCATGTAATAGATACTAGGCACATCGCCAGAAGCCAGTAGAAATTCATCGAAATGGTCAATAAATGCAACATCATTGTCCAAACACAATGCTCTTAATCAGTCATTGTAGGGTTCCAGATCCGCAGATCCCCGTGGGAGCAATCCTGATACTATAATTGTACGATCATCTGAATTAAGTTCACTCAGTAAGGCCGTATATTTGTCACAAAAGGTATCTAGATCAACATTATGGTCAGCATCGTTTCCACTGACATGTAGAATCACTGTTTTACAGTTATCTATGTTATACTGTTCGAGACGGTGCGACAGACTTTCAATAGTTGCGCCAGGAAACGTCCTGACCGTAGTATTAGGGTTAAGACCATTGCTACGAACACCCTTTAGTATGGAACTTCCAGATATCAAAACACTTTGCTTGAAAACGGTTTTATGCGGCTTGATAGGACCATTTGTCTCAGTATTTGTATCATAATATGGTTCTGTGATGGTAGGGGACTGTTTTGTTTGTTGTGTATTACGTTGTTGTTGTTTGTTATTATGTCGTTGTTGTTGTTGATGATGATTATCATGTTGTTGTTGTTGTTGTTGTTGTTTCTTAGAGGTCTGTTTCTGAGATTGTTTCTTGTTTAATCGACCTTGAGTAGTATTCGAGATCGGACAATTACAAGTCACTGCTGTATTAGTCACTTCGCCCAAACCAGCGCCTATACTACTTTTAGATTGTTTGGAATTTTCAGCAATTGATTTTAACTCTTCGGTTTGCGATTTGACTTTTTCAAAAATTGTTGCTGTTTTATTAATAATCTGGCACGATTTATGGTCCAAAGCAGTTTTAAGGCTGATTGTAGATGTGGATATCGATTCCAATGAGTCGGACAGTGTCAAATCTTTAACGTGTATATTATTGTTCACTGATGTTAGCCGATCATTCAGGCTCCCGAGACTATTTTCCAGCTTTACAGTAAGTCCGTTGACTGCTGTGAGAATTGATTTTGTACACTCCTTTAGCTGCTCAACGTCAGTTTTGAGAGTTTCAATGTCAAGTTTTAGCGCCGGTGGAATACTGCGACATGTTGGGCAGAACCATAGCCCAATCGCGTCACTTTCCAAGATACCGACACACTTATCATGTAGCCAAGACATGCAAAATGAACATTGTATCATGGAATATTGCTTCTTAGCAGACGATTTGATTTTACAATTGTCCGAGCACTTCATTGAGACCTTTTGACTGGGATTATTGACAGTATCTGAGTTTGACGTATTTATATTTGCAACTTCTTTAAGCTTTGTAATACTGTCATTCAAATTTTCACGCGACGCGTCATTTGTTTCATCACACTGTGTCTTGTCACTGTTCTCCCCGTCGGACACGATGTTATCATCAGTGACATTGCCTTGTGTGGAGCACATTGTCGTATCAAACTCATCAAGAACGGTAGCGGACAGTAAATCGTTTGTATTTGTTGATGAATCACGCGCCCTCCTATATATACAAGACTGTATCTCACTATCGAGGAAGTTAACAATACACTGAGCTGTTTGGCCAAGTCACTCTTTACAAATATTCGGGAGTAGAGCTGTAATTTCATTTAATACGACTTTCTTGTATTCATATTTCTTAAACTGTTTAAGTTCCAGACTTTTGATTAATAAGCTGGCTATGCTTTTTCTTCAGAGTGTCCTCAACACTATAGAGTTCGGTATCTGTGGACATGATGACCGGTTACACCCTGTGTTTTCAGGTGATTAGTTTATACAGAGTTACAGAGTTTACTCCCTTGTTTGGATACACCTCGAGCGTGGGTCGTTTACCGTAATCGTGAATTCTGTTTATACCGGTAAAGGGTCTCTGGGCGTGTTAGTATGGCCAGTTTTATCGATATGAATTCAAAATGTCATATTTTTATTCTTCGAAATACGAAAAAGTTCGATACAACTCACAGATGTATTTTAGTATATCCAATGTCCAAGCACTATACATGTATATGATCCTATGCAAAAATCCAGATTTTTTGCTCTGTTTTAAAGCTTTAATTAATGCAATTTTTGCCAGAGAAATTTTCAGCGTATTCACTACCGCTGGGCCCCGGGTAATATTTAACTTATAAATGTATTTAAAATGTTACATAGAAAGTAAATGTGCACAGTTACTTTTTTTCAGTTAGTATATCATACACTGAACTAAAATTTATCGGTTTTCATCGCTTTTATATCATTTTAATGAAAAAGCCGATGGCAGTCTGCTGAACAAAGATTTGCCAGCTTTTCATCATCGACATCACCGATCTTTGACCGGTGAACACATACGGATCACCGGTTGTATCCGATGGAAAGCGATATACCTCTGGTAGAACACCTATCAATCACCGACTGCCCGATTGACAACCCTTGCAAAAGCGACGAAAGCCGATGGTATATTAAGCAAATAAGCGATCATCACCGACCAAGCTCCTACTGGCCAGCTATTTGTCGCCTACGGACAACCTATCTACCGTACTTTGTATTTTATCGACCAATAAGCTATTTATCGCCGATACCCTGTTACACATAAAACCTGAAATGCTGATACCGATGACAACCGATCATATGAGAGAAATAATTCACCGATTAAGGACCGACTTAAGTCTCATCGTATGTGTAACTGGTGTGTTAATAAGCTCTTTCCTCGAATATATGACTTATTAGAAAACTCGCTGAACTTTTCCCAAAATCTTGTCCCTACTGACCAGAAAGCAAAATGATAAAAACTACGGCTAAATTAGCCTTGTCTCAAGTAAGGAATTGTGCAATACCTATTTTAATTCTACGACAATTTTCAAGCAATTTGTTGATTGCAGTAATCTGCCTCACTGAGTTCTTTCCTCAGATGTACATTTTCTTTGGAAACTTTTTGTACTTTTCTCAAAAATTGATCCCATCCAACCAGAAAAACGATCTGAATTTATTGTTGTTTTTCTGGTCAGTTAGGATCAATTTTTTCAAAAAGTACAGAGGTTTCAGGTAAGTCATATATCACAAGAAAGGGTTCGCAAAGGTTGGGTACATGCAACAAACCATTTGAAAATTGACACATAAATAAGAAAGTTATTGCAAAATGTCGTACCTGAACCGAGGCAAATTTGTCAGTACCCATGATGCACAATCTCTACCACGTCTTACATATTTTGGTCATTTTGTGAGGAAAACATAGTGGAAAATGAACAAATTGCTTTTCAGAAGTAATTTCTTCATTTTCCACAATGTTTTCTAAAGCCATTATCTTGCAAGCAGAAAATTCAGTTCAATTGAAATTGTTGTCTGCAATCTAATGTTTTGCCGTCTAATTTTACATGAGCTTACAAGTTGAAGTTGGAAACAGAGTAAAAATGCTGTTTTATCTTTTCCTGCATAGAAACATTTTAGACAATCTGATTACAATCTTTGATATTTTAACTTTTCAGTAACATCTGATGACCACCTGTTAGGGGTCACCTTCTGCGACTCTTCTCTGCTTCAAACCTTTTTACAAATTGGTCACATATTTAATTATATAATGAAGATTTTATGCAATTGTTCTTGTTGTGTCGCATGATTCCCAACAGTAAGTTGGTACAGGTACAGCATAATGATTAATCTGAAATCTCAAATCTTACTATGAATGAAATTTATATAACATCAACTCAATCAACCAGATCATACACTTTTTGACACATTAACCTAGCTGGGCCAGGGCATTTACCACTCTTTTACTCTTTCCCAAACAAGACATGGTTTTAACTTTCTTAATGGAAAAGCTTGGGAAAACATTGGGGCAAAAGAAAATGCTGATAACCAGCATTTTCTCCTTTTGCCTCAATATTTTATGAGTATTATTGTACACAATTTTTATCTTTCTAAACATGCTTTTTGTCGTCTGCATATGTAGGCCTATGTTGACTGCTTCTTTAGTTACATTATTTTGGCTTGTGTTTTTTTTCCTTCAAAATTTGCTAATGTTAGCTTTTTATTTATTTGACAGGTCTAGTTGACAGATTTCATTTAATAGGCCAGCATATAGAGGAGTCTGAAATCAAAACATTAATTTTGCAAATGATATGTTTAGTGTTACATTGATTTTACACAACAACTAAGTATAGAAATGAAGAAAAAAGTTATGAACATTATGACTGTAATGTCTTATATGATAGCCCATAAACAGTATAGATGGCTTAGAGCCAGAAAACTGTATGTAATATAAAATTATAATGTAGTTGCATGTTTCTTGTAACTTCCTCATTTGATCTACCGGTACATTGTCTCTGCACTCAGCCCCAAGATGAAAAAAAATCTTAAAAAAAATATTTTTGCACCCAGAACCATTGTCTCAAATTTTCAATACAACATTACCTTATAGATCTACCCTCATATGAATTTATTTCTCATGTTTGGTTTTCCCCCTTGTCTCATCTCCGTCCCAAACCGTGAAAATTGTTAAGGCAAATGGTGCATACTATATGCCCAAGAGGGCATTCTGAGTAAAAATTGGGCATATCTTCAAAAAGGGTTGGGAAAACATTGAGAGAAAAGAAGAAACTGCTGATAACCAGCAGTTTCTCCTTTTGCCTCAATATTTTCTGAGCTGTATTATACAATAATCCGGTCTTTATCAACATCAATTTTATCGTTTGCAGCAGCTTTCAAAATTGGATCACCCTAAAATTTTGTCGTTTGGGAAAGGGTTTATTCAAGAATGACTAGAAATATGGATTTCAAAAGTAGCACACACTATATAGAGATTCATTTGATCAAATCACGAAAATTTTGTCCCAAGTTTTGTACTGATGGGTCAATGATTATAATGTGTCCTTTAACCCTTTCCCAAACAAGACCTGGTTTTGACGTCCCTTATAAAAAGGTTTGGGAAAACATAGAGGCTAAAGAAGAAACAAGAGGCCCAAGAGGGCCTGAATTGCTCCACTGGCTAAAGTAGAAGAATTATCTCATGATTTCTTGTAAGCCTTACACAGCTAAATCTTGAAATTTGTGAATAAATTTTGAAGAGAGACTCAAAGAACATTCTTGCCAAGTCTGGTTCAAATTGGCCTAATGGTTGATTTTTAAAGAATTTTCTTATGATTTCTCTAAGTCTGATAAGCCCCTTTCTCCCTGCCATGGCCACATTTTTTGACAAATGTAAAAATTTGTGAACAAATTTTTAAAAAAATGACTCAAGGCACATTCCTGCAAAGTTTGGTTCAATTGGGCACACTGGCTGATTTTTAAAGAATTTTCTTATGACTTCTTCAAGTCCTATAAGCCCCTTCCTCAATGCCAAGCCCACTTTTTTTAACAAATGTAAAAAAAATGTGAATAAATTTTGAAAAGAGAGACTAAAAGAACATTCCTGCAAAGTCTGGTTCAAATTGGCCCAATGGTTGATTTTTAAAGAATTTTCTTATGATTTCTTTAAGTCTGATAAGCCCCTTTCTCCCTGCCACGGCCACATTTTTTGACAAATGTAAGTTTTGAAAAGGGTCACTCAAGGAACATTCCTGCCAAGTTTAGTCAAAATTGGCCCACTGGTATAATAGGAGAAGATGTTTAAAGAAAAAATTAACGGACGGACGGATGGACGGACGCACGACAGACACAACGCCTTCGGCCAGTGGAGCTAAAAACTGATAATCAGCATTTTCTCCTTTTGTCTCAATATTTTCCTGACTATAATTGTCACAAATCGTACATCTATTATCCTCATTTTTGTTGTCTTCAGCATCTATCAAATTGGTCCACCCTAAATTTCTATTGTTTGGGAAAAGGTTAAAGAAGAACGTGCTAGGCTGTCGTAAATGCAAATGGCACAAAAATTACAAACCAGAAAAACGTATGAATTTACCAACCTGAAGGGGTAGACCATTTATGTGAAAACCATGTTTCTAGATCAACCTGTACGTAAGTGGAGTGTGACTTGATTCCATACTGCTCTCTTTCGGGTATTTCATGCCATCAAGAAGCTATTGGAGTACAACATATATCCAGATCAGACTGCGCATGCACAGGCTGGTCTGGATCTATGTTGTTCTCACATGCAATAAAGGATGTTTTTCCACATCCTGGCTCAAATGTTTTCTTACAGCAACTGCAAGAGTGTAGCATAGATCTGACTGTTTAAAGCCAATCCCACCCTCCGGTTCTTTTTGAAATCCCTCAAGAAAAAGGCAGGGGATGACATTGTTGCAAAAGAATTTTTTTAATCAACATTTTCTCCTTTTGTCTGAATATTTTCTGTGTTATAATGTAAACAAATCCTTTCTTTATCAACATCTATTTTGTCCTTTTCAGCAGTTTTCAAATTGAAACTAGAACTGTCGTAACGCGGACAAATACCCCCCACTAGCGCGTTGTCACTGAAAAAGTGCTAAAGTTCAAAGTGGCATAACTCTGAAAATACTGCCTGGATCAAGATGAAAATTGCAGGTGCACAACTTCATATGATAGGAAACAACCTGCTAAAATTTCAGCAAAATCGGTCAAAAACTGTGGGAGGAGAAGAGGACACAAAATTATGTCCACGGACGGACGGACGGACAGACGGACGGACGGACAGACGGACAACCTGAATCCAGTATACCCCCCCCCCCCCCCATAACTTTGTTGTGGGGGGTATAATTATCTAAAAATTTTGATTTTTGGGAATAACTTAAGGTATAGGCTTCTAGTTTTAGGGCTGCCTCAAATGCTGCAAGCACCTTTCTCCATATCCCATTACCACAAATTGACTCTTTTTGACTCCCTACTTGATAATGGCTTTTGAAAACATTGTGGAAAATGAAGAAATTGCTTGTGAAAAGCAATTTCTTCATTTCCCACAATGTTTCCTAAGTAAAACCTCCAAAATTGTAAAATTCCACGCTCTTGATATTGTCATTTGCAACTTTGAATTTGAACAAGTCTAAAATTATACAGCTTTGTAATGCCATAAACACCTTTTTTCCATATGATAATCTCAGCTACTATGCTTAATTTTTCTGCACACTGCACTAAGAAAATATTCGAAATGGAACAGATATATAACTATGAAGTTTACAATGACAAAGCTCATTTCAACCTCTCATATAAAAGTTGTTTATCAAGATCCTAAAATTAAATCTCAAACAATAGCAATCATTTCTGGAAAAACTGATTAAATATTAAAAGCAAAAAAATTACAAAATTAAGTTAGATTCTTTGTAATCAGGTGAGTAACCTTTTTCTCGCTTTTATCTTTGACCCTTTTCGAAATCAGTTTTATTTGGCTGGTTCAATTTGAAAGCTGCTGCAGATGACAAAATTGATGTTGACAAAGGTAAGATTTATGTACAAAATTGTTGAAAAAATATTGAGGTAAAAAAAGAAAATGCTGCTTAAAAGCATTTTCTTCTTTCACTTGAATGTTTTCTCAAGCACTTTGGGAAAGGGGAAACTTGTAAAAAATACTGTGAAAACCTTTTTTAACCCACGCTTTTTGAGGCATTTCACGGAAAATGCTTTGGAAAACATTGTGGAAAATGAAGAAATTACTTACACATTTTTTTTTTTCATTTTCCACAATGTTTTCTAACACAAAATGGAAAGATTAATCAAACTTTATCAACTTTTAATTGTTGTCTGCAACACCTTTCAATTTGGATGTTCAGTCAAAAATTTTGCCATCTGGTAATGGGTTGATATCAAATTAATGACACTAGAGCAAATTACAGAATGACGAGAAAATATAACTTTACATACTTTGAATTAATATCTTTGATTGAAAAATTTCAAAAACTGTTCAAAATTGTTTTCTGACATGAATATGTTGTTCCTTTTCCTTACATTTTCTTAACCTTTCCCCAAAAAACAAGACCTGTTTTTGAAAGAAAATGCTAGACAAATCATTCAGGTAAAATAAAGAATGTTGATAATCAACATTTTCCTTTTTTTCATCAATATTTTTTATGATATAACTGAATTGTACACAGTCTAAATCTTTCAACAACTGTACCACTAATCTTTGTCGTCTGCAGCCCTGAACAAATTGGAACAGTCAAAATATTTACTGTTTGGGAAAGGATTAACCCTTTCCCAAACAAGACCTGGTTTTGACGTCCCTAATAGAATAGGCTTGGGAAAATATTGACACAAAAGAAGAAACTGCTGATAACCAGCAGTTTCTCCTTTTATCTCAATATTTTCTGTGACATATTTTGCACAAATCCTATCTTAAATAACATCCATTTTGTCATTTTTTATAGTTTTTGAAATGGATCAGCCCAAAATTTTGTCGTTTGGGAGAGGGTTAGAGAACTTACTTTGAAAGCTTATTTCAACATAATACAAAAATATATCAATGTCTTCCAAATTAATGTTTTCTGACAGACAGACAGATGGACTGACGGAAAGGCAGATTGACGGAAAGGCAGACAGACAGGCAGACACGAATAAAACAATATGCCCTCCATCTTTCAATATGGGGAGCATAGAATTAATGAGAGTAGTGCAACTTGTGGACAAGAAATTATATGGTATTCATTAAAGGGGGACAAGCTAGGCTGTCGAAAATGCAAATGGCACAATAATTACAAACCAGAAATAATGTATGAAATTACCAACCTGAAGGGGTAGATCACTTATCTCCATTCTTAGCACTCACCAAGCTTTATTAAGTTTTAAAATGCAAGTCAATGAATAACATGCTGTCAGTTTTGTTTTGTCCTTGTTTTTGTTTTGTAACGTACACAATAAACCTTTTCACATATCCCTCGCAAATAAGGTCACAGTCATCAACACAGCCGGTTGTACGGTGTGTTAAAACCGCGAAGGTGTGTCTCGTTGACCTTGACCTTGTCTCGTTTTGAAGTAAAAATAGAATGTGTATACACGCTTGTAAAGGATTGATCTATAGCAAAGGAAAGGTGGTTATTCGCCGTGATTGAGGTTTTTATGCATTGCAAATTGTTTTTCCATGCACAAATATGAGTTCACGAACAGTTCGGAAGCATAAAAACCTAGCATGGGCCCCTTTAAAACAACTGAAAAACCAGAATATTCCTAGTTTTTTTGACAAATATTTTTTTTTTCTTTTTCCTGGCACTTTTTCTTAATCATCTCCTCTCAATGGTTTGTCAATATATTTTTCTTTAATGAACACAAAGTCTCTTTTCATTAGTACTTTCAAATTGGAAGTCTAAATTTTTACGATTTAGAAATCAGTTAAGTGTTTTTAGAAAGATTTTTGGGAAACTTTTTACCTTAATCTAAATAAATGATTAGAATTATTTCTTTCAAATTGTATCTACATAATGTTATAACAAATATAGTACTAGCTACTTTGATATTTCATAAAATAATTAAAATTGTTAAAGCCTTTCCCCAACTAGATGCCGAAGGGCAACATGTCGAGCCCGCTCATTTTGAAGAAAGAAGACCATACCTATGTCTACAGCTGTCATTACAATGGCGTTGTAAAAGTGGGGACAAAATAAGTTGGAATGATGGGGATCATGGTGAGACAGTTTATTGTTCACAAAATATTACATGTCTATGTATTTATAACGAGATACCAGAATGGATTAATTTGAGTATACATATGTGACCCGTCACGCTAAAAGGGACCTTATGTCTTTTAATTCCCTTTAATTAGAAACATAATAAAAAATAACACCTTATTCTATTTGGAAGTGTCCTTTTAGTGCCCATATAATCACACAACACAAGCAAAAGGTGAAAAATAAACTTACTTTACAGAATATGGTGCTTTCCAAAGCTCACTTCCATCTTCTTAAATGTGTCAAAATTTCCGCATTTGGCCTAAAAGTGGGACCCTGCCTTTTGACCTAACATGTTTCTAGCGCGCGACAGATTGTTTCATGATGGTGAAAATTTATGCTGTTTTGGGCAACCAATGTCAGAGTTATGATTCCAGCAAGCTGTTTCAGGACAAGCTGATTTATACCACTTTTTATCCACACGGTTCTTGCGCGCGACACTCCACCTCATGATGGTTAATATTCATGCCAAATTATTTTAATTCCCCCCAAGTAATGACCAAATTTTGGTCCAGACAAGCATAATCCGGACAGACGCACACACGCACATACACCAAACTGCCACTGTGACAACTTTGTCAAGCTCATCGCAAGCGGGCTCAACAAAAATCAACTCATTTTTGATATTTGACCTAAAATTCTGACCTTTACTTTTGAGCTAGCAATCTGGTTCTACAAAAATCAACTCATTTTTTACATTTGACCTCAAAGTTTGACCTTGACCTTTGAGCTTGGAATCTGGTTCTTGCACGCGACACTCCGCCTTACTGAGCTTGACATTTGTGCCAAGTTAAGGAATGGCCCGGACAAGCAAAAATCAACTCATTTTTTACATTTGACCTCAAAGTTTGACCTTGACCTTTCATCTTGGAATCTGGTTCTTGCACGCGACACTCCATCTTACTGAGCTTGACATTTGTGCCAAGTTATTTCTGAATCCCTCCATCCATGGTGAAGTTATGGCCCGGACAAGCAAAAATCATCTCATTTTTGACATTTGACCTCCAAGTTTGACCTTGACCTTTGAGCTTGGAATCTGGTTTTTGCACGCGACACTCCGCCTTACTGAGCTTGACATTTGTGCCAAGTTATTTCTGAATCCCTCCATCCATGGTGAAGTTATGGCCCGGACAAGCAAAAATCATCTCATTTTTGACATTTGACCTCCAAGTTTGACCTTGACCTTTGAGCTTGGAATCTGGTTCTTGCACGCGACACTCTGCCTTACTGAGCTTGACATTTGTGCCAAGTTATTTCTGAATCCCTCCATCCATGGTGAAGTTATGGCCCGGACAAGCAAAAATCATCTCATTTTTGACATTTGACCTCCAAGTTTGACCTTGACCTTTGAGCTTGGAATCTGGTTCTTGCACGCGACACTCTGCCTTACTGAGCTTGACATTTGTGCCAAGTTATTTCTGAATCCCTCCATCCATGGTGAAGTTATGGCCCGGACAAGCAAAAATCTTCTCATTTTTGACATTTGACCTCCAAGTTTGACCTTGACCTTTGAGCTTGGAATCTGGTTCTTGCACGCGACACTCCGCCTTACTGAGCTTGACATTTGTGCCAAGTTATTTCTGAATCCCTCCATCCATGGTGAAGTTATGGCCCGGACAAGCTCCATCCGGACGGACGCACGCACGCACTAACGCACGCACGCACTAACGCACTAACGCACATACACCGAACCGCCATTGTGACAACTATGTCGAGCTCACCGCAAGCGGGCTCGACAAAAATTTAATTATCATTCTGTTCTGCAAGCTGCTGCAGATGAAAGAATGGACAATGACAAAGATAGGACTGGTGTAAATTAGACAACAGAAAATATTAAGGCAAAATGAGAAATTGCTGATTATCATCATTTTCTTCTTTTGCCTCAATATTTTACCACACCTATTCTTTTAGGGACATCATAATAAGTTCCTGTTTTGGAAAGGGTTAACAAAATTATTTAAAGAGACAACTGAACTGAACTTTTCATCACATTTCCATTTCATCTTTATGCCCCTCGTATTGAAAGATTTGGGGCATATTGTTTTACTCGTGTCCATCCCTCTGTTCATCCGTCTGTCTGCCTGAAAACTTGACATATGCATTTTCTCCAAAAGTATTTGTCATGCAAAGCTGAAATTTGGTATGTAATTTTCTTTTTATGATATCTATCTGTTTCATGCAATATGACCTTCCTCAAGGTCATCTGTCAACCCTTATAAACTCTAACAAAGAAAATGAATATTCAAGAAAAATAGTCATTTCGGAGGGGGGGGGGGGGGGGGGGGCATTCCTGTTTCACAAACAGGTCTTGTTTTAAAGTATCACGGTACGGAAACTACAGAGACAGAGCCATTGGCTCTGCCGCTTAAATCCTCTGGGGGGGCTTCCGGCCATGTGTGGCTCTGTCTCTGGGGTCGTGATTTTTTGACAAAAACAGGTGAGTGTTCAACTTTGTTGTTCATTTATTTTCTTCTGGTGCTTAAAATCGAAAAACCGGGAATGTCATGCTCCCCTAAGACCATTTATCTGCCTGTTCTAATTCTGTGGGCTTCAAAGTCGGCAGGGTTTTCACAGGATCATTGTCGTCGTGGGTCGACCCTATGTGATTTTTTCTTGTTTACATCATGTATTCATGTACATTTCAACGGTAAATTGCCAATTGCTGCAGCCAAAACATGTGATATACTAATCGAGGGATAATGTCGATCAGACAGTGCTTTCCCATGTAACAAAACCTTAGAAATGATTGGCAAACGTTAAGTTTGAGCAATTTCTATCGGTGGCTCTGTCACTGGCGGCTGGCTCTGTCTCTGGCGGCTGGCTCTGCTTTGAACTGTCGGTTAATTTTAGTCTGTTTACGAAATACTTGTCCAAAGCATATCTCTGAAAGTATCGAAGCTATGATCATGAAATTTCATGGATGGATATATCTCAATAAAGACAAGTTCTGTATCAAAGGAGCATAAATATTCCTTTCTTATTTTGTGAGTCACTGTCCTTTGTTTTCGACAAAAACACTTATCCGGACAAATGTAATGGCGGGGTATTATATCACATTAGGTGATACATAGAATTCTTATTTAGGACTGCTCCAATTCAAAATGATGTCCAGACATGCAAGGATGCAGATGGGCGCCCCCCCCCCCCCCCTCTCATGAGAGAGACATGTATGTATCTGCGCATAGCTCCAAGGTATCAAATATGTAATAGTTATCATTGAAATCTGTGAGAAAAAATATGAAAATGCTGGTTATGAGCAATTTTCTTTTCTCGCAATGCACCAGAAAAATGTCTTGCTTGGGAAGGATTAAATGGAAAGATGTCGGATATATTGGTGCAAATAAAAAAAAAAGAAAAAAAAAAAAAAAAAAAACAAGGGCCAGTTTCATTTTAAGACGTATTTTTTGTCTTTGTCTTACCGATGACTTACGACAAGTTTTGGACAAGAAACGCGTATCACCAATTTATCAAGACCTGGGGCCCGTATTATCAACGCTCGTTCGATTAATCCGTAGTTACTTGTAACAACAAACCTGATTGGTCCAATCTGATTTCTCGTGCACTCAGATGTTTTGTTACACATTTTATACAAAAACTTTGTCGTAAGATCGTTGAAAATACGAGCCCCTGGATTATGCGATTGTTGTTTTAACCGATATTTAAGACATCGTTAAGTCAAAATTACTTCTTTTAAAAATGTTTTGATGAAACAGGCCCCTGACGTTCACACCGAAAAATCGTCTGCTTCAAGTCTGTTTTGTGTATTTTCTCAGCTAATACTCGACGGATTTTGACGAGATAAAGTGCACCGCACGCGCGTCATTGAGAGGGACATTCCCCGGTTCTAACTCACTCCGCATCAAATCCCATGGTTTCTAGAAACATTCAAAATGAATGTTTTTGGTTGCATTTTAATAAAACTATGGAATACTTTGCATAAAGAGGTTCAGGAATGACCCTCTCAAAGGCGCGTATGGTGCAATTGCTCGTCAAAATACGTAGAGTTTAAATTGAGATATAGAACAAAATATACTTGAAACAGACAATTTTTCGGTGTGGACCTTTCCCCAAATCACGTGGATTACCCATCGTGTAATTGTTTCTTTGTCAACACCCAGTTTGTCGCATTAAGTACAGTACTACATAGAATCATGAGCCGTGACGAAAGGTTAGTGTATATTCCAATACATGTAAATTAGAAGAGAAGCATGTTTTCCACTGAATAAAAGCGAATAATGGCATATTTTGCGCGTTGGCCGTGAGAGTTCAGTAGCTGTCTCCAGATAGTACGATGTCTTTATCACAGGATGTTCGGTTCCGAGTCACATATTTACTTACATCGAAATCCCTCTTCCCCCGTCAATTTAGACACGCTGATCTTTGATCATTCAAAGGACATTGTTTAATTGTAGCTTTGAAATTGAACAACGCTGAATGTTCGATGTTTTGCAAAGGGTTTAATCGGTGACTGAACCATTCGCCATACACAATATGATCTATTCAGTGTGTGAGTAAATTACTTCGACACGAATTTTGCGATAGATTATTTTTTTTCACCAAGCACGCAGAGACAGAGCCAGCCGCCAGAGACAGAGCCAGCCGCCAGAGACAGAGCCACCGATAGAAATTGCTCAAACTTTACGTTTGCCAATCATTTCTAAGGTTTTGTTACATGGGAAAGCAATGTCTGATCGAGATTATCCCTCGATTAGTATATCACATGTTTTGGCTGCAGCAATTGGCTATTTACCGTTGAAATGTACATGAATACATGATGTAAACAAGAAAAAATCACATAGGGTCGACCCACGACGACAATGATCCTGTGAAAACCCTGCCGAGTTTGAAGCCCACAGAATTAGAACAGGCAGATAAATGGTCTTAGGGGAGCATGACATTCCCGGTTTTTCGATTTTAAGCACCAGAAGAAAATAAATGAACAACAAAGTTGAACACTCACCTGTTTTTGTCAAAAAATCACGACCCCAGAGACAGAGCCACACATGGCCGGAAGCCCCCCAGAGGATTTAAGCGTCAGAGCCAATGGCTCTGTCTCTGTAGTTTCCGTACCGTGAGTATACTTGTCTTGATACCAAGATATGTTATTCTAATGGGTATAAATGCTAACAGTTTTGAAGATGTTGCTGTTTAGCATGAAAAATGCCTTTAAAGTTGAGACAGATATGGCAAATTCCATTACCATACATTTGAACTGCAGTACACATCAATTTGTTTAATTTTTACACAAAAATATATATTTCTATATATATTTCTCGTAAAAGGCACAAAACTTTGGCTTGATATTTTCAGAATTTTCATGAGAAAATACGCTCTTTCAGATAAAAACTAGAACTGTCGCAAAGCAAACAAATACCCCCCACTAGCGCCTTGTCACTGAAAAAGTGCTATAGGTCTACCGGTTCTTGACTTAGAGCACGGAAACAGATCTTTAACAAAGTGCGATTGTGACATTGACCTTTGACCTTTGTGGCCCAAAAACAATAGGGCACCATCTTAGGTCATGGGCAACAACTGTGTAAAGTTTCATGATTGTAGGTCAACCAGTTCTTGACTTAGAGCACGGAAACGGATTATAAACAAAGTCAAATTGTGACCTTGACCTTTGTGACCCAAAAACAATATGGCACCTCCTTGGGTCATGGGAACGGATTATAAACAAAGTCGGATTGTGATCTTGACCTTTGACCTTCGAGAAGTTGCGCACACAAGAAAATGGGCATTTTTTTTACATAAAGGCAGTTAATTCAAGAACGAAAAGTTATCTGAATTTTGTAATGCGCATTACTAAACTGACACGATTTAAAAACGCAAAACACGTTTTCATTAACCATTCCTTTTCTATTGCCTTGATCGACACCATATTTTGGGACATGTATGAGAAAATGTATACGCTTCACGTCTCAGTGGTTTTGTCGTGTTTTCTGTAAACTATCCGGACATCTGAACCGCCCATCACTAAATGCTCATGTGTCTCGTGCATTCAGACCACGTGTTAAATCACTAAGATTGTTTGTGTACAAATTGCCACTTTGATTTACTTATTGAAAACATACGAGAACAACGGAGGAAATTTGTGTACAAAATACTGAGGCCTACTTTGCGAAAAAGGAACCGAGTTTTTTGGCTTTTGGTTTGCGGTGTTTGGCAAATGAAGGTAGCTAGACGCTTTAATGTAGCCGAATCGACGGTTCCAATGTTTATGAGACGTGTAAACGACACGGGAAGATTTACAGACCACCCTCGTCCCGGTCAGCTTTGTGTAACAACTGTACGTCAACATAATTGTATACGTTAACGTCACCAACGCAACAGATTTGTGACGACTCAGTCTAAAGCAAATTCTATGGTTGGTAATCGCGGGCGGCCTATACATCGCGACATGGTGATAAATCGCCTGTAAAAACACGGGGTTCGCTGTCGTCGTCCTGTTCGATTCCAGGCCCTTGACTCAATGTGCATTTTGGCATAATCTGACGTCCATTCAGGCATTATTCGTGGTTTTAACGGTCATTTCTGTCCTGTTATGTTAACAATTGTAACATTTGCAATTTTACATGGCTATACATCGCTTTTGCAAGATGTAGGAGATACCACTTGTAAAAGTCCTTTTTTGCGTTTTTAAATCGTGTCAGTTTAGAAACCATAATAATTCATTGTGGCAATTTGATCAAATTCTGAATGAAACTGTAGGGGAAGTTGCGCACACAAAAAATTGCTGACGGACAGACGAACAGGACCATTACACAACACGGCCCTTCGGGCGTACAAAAGAGGTGAAATTTCGGTAATCAGCATTTTCTTCTTTTGTCTCATAATTTCCAAAGCTTTTTCTACAAAGGCAATTTGAACTAGCACCTGTTTGGGAAAGCTACGGTTCAACATGAAATATGAAGCTGTTATTTTTCACTTAAAGATCTTATGATATCACCTGTTGGGGATAAAGTTTCAAATTTGACATTGACATTGACCGAAAATCACTGTCACATGTCATTCAGCATACCTGTGACAGAAAGTTGCATTCTGGGTATGAAATATTTTGCTGCTTTTCTACAAAACCATCGTAACTGCAGCTTAAAATAAGCTGCAGTTGCAAGGTTTTTGTTGAAAAGTGGCAATTTGTAAAATATATAGAAAAAAGATATGCCTTTATCTTTTACCTCTTTCCTCTTTTCAAACATGACCTGGTTTTGATGTTCCATATAAGATGCTTGGGAAAATATTGAAATAAATGAAGTAAAAAAACTGCTTATGAACATAATCATTTTCTCCTTTTTATCACATTATTTTCTGTCCTACTGGTATATTACACCCAAATCCTTTCTGTGTTAATAAAGGCCAGTATTTTGTAATCTGCAGCAGCACCGAATTGGTACAAACAATAATTTCATCATTTGGATAAAGGGTTCAACAGGGTATCACTGTCTTTTATCCTGCATTAAACATGATGTCACAGTTTTTGGTCTTCTAATATTTCATGGAATTTCAGCTTTCTCAAATTTCACAGGCATAAAATGGCAAAAATAACATGACCTTTCAGAACTTTCCAAAGTTCACAATCAGAAATTGACAGAAAAGTTGCTGGAGACGACAAAATCAGTGTTGATAAAAAATTGATTTTAGAACAATGTAGCACAGGTAATATAACTGAAACAAAAGGAAAAAATTTTGATTTTCAAATATTTTCTTTTTACTTTGCACAAAATACCATCTTTATAATCCTTTTCTAAGCAAAGAAAGTTTATACTGACCCAGTTCAAAAGCTGTGGAAGATGGCAAAATGGGCGTTGACAAAGAAATATGTGTATAAAATATCACAGAAAATATTGAGGCAAAAGGAGAAAATGCTGATTTTCAGCATTTTCTTCTTTTGTCTCAATGCCTTCTCAAGCCTTTTCTTTGAGGGATGTCAAAATTTTTTGGAAAGGGTTAATATCCATTTTGCCTTTTTCAGCAGCTTTCAAGTGGGAACAGTCTAAAATTTTGCCAATTCAGAAAAGATTGACCCATTGCCACATAATGATGCCTTTTGAAAAGCCCACAAGACAAAGGCTTTGGAAATCATTGTGGGAAATGAAGAAATTGCTTGAAACAAGCAATTTCTTCATTTTCTACAATGTTTTCTACAAAGAAAGACTCAAAAATGTAAAATTTCATTAATTTGAATTTTGTCGTCAGCAACATTTTGAATTTGGACTAGTCCTAAATTTTGCTGTCTGGTAATGGACTAATTTTCTATTTACAGAATGAAGATGACTACAAGACTTTTGCTTTTACTAAATCTACTGGCAAATTCTTATTTAGTATCAGCCTGGTATGAGTGCTTTGAGCCAGCTGTTTGTGACCAGCTTCAAAATGCCAAGTTGACAGTTACAATGAATGACAACCAGATCCAGTTAAAATGGAACAACAACAACAATGACTACAGTAGCAGCAGCAACAACCAATCAGATAACTTATTTGGGTTTGAGGTCGATATTGTGGACTCTGCTGATGATGTCATTTTTCAATCCCCTATCCTACATGTTCAAGCCAATGGCATGACTTTTAAAACAGACTTGCCAAATGGTAGGAACACAGTCTGTGTCCAGTTTCTACACAATTCTACAGATTCTAGTGGCCGTGTATGTGAGAACATCAAAATCAGCAACATGAAAGTGGTTGTGGGTATCCTAGCTGGGGTCGTGTTTATGGTACCATGCGGCATCATCCTCGCTGTGTTTATATACAAGGACAAACAAATACGCGCCTCAGATGCTGAGTATCATAAACTCTGGTCAGAACATGAGAATGATAGTTTCGAAAACAGTGAGAACACATCAATAACAATTTCAGATGAGTCTCAAAAAGAACTTGCTAAACCAACACCCTCAAATCATGAAAACAGCAAAAAGCAAATCAAATCCAGAGCTATCATGGAATTGGTTGTAGAGGAACCCATGCTCAATGCTCATGAACTACCACAGACTAGCACTGAGAGAAAGGAACCTATGAAAACTCAACAACTTCTAAAGGCAGAAAAAAGTACAACTTTCAGTGCATATGAATACCAGGAAAAATCAGTCAAGACATCGAAGAAATCACTGAAAGAAACCATTACAAGTACACATGAATTCAGCCAGAAACAAGAACTATCTCCACAACAATTGGGCCTTCAGGCAAAAACAGTTACCAGTACTGAAAACTTTGGTGAAAATCCAGTTAAAATTGCACAAAATTTACAAGAAGAAAGAAATGCCAGTACACAAAATTTTGGTGAAAGGCCTGTACAATCAAAACACATTCCACAATCAAAGTATGTGGCATATAATAGGAACAGGAGTTTTTCTGATAGTGAAACTCAGTCTGTATATGTTATACGCCTTGAAAGATTGTAGGTAACAAACCAAGAGAAGTGTTGGAAAACACTGATGGAAAAAAAGAAAATGCTAATCACCCTTATGTTCTTCTTTTCCCTTAATGATTTCCATGTTCTTACTGTCCAGAATGTCCTCAACATCTTATAGTCCCACATATGTATGTGCAAAGATTCAGGGCAAAATGAATCAGGTAATGCAGAGATATTTGACTGCATCAAATAACTGATTGCCTGTGGACATGATGTGGATGCAGAAATATATGTGAACAGGCTCTTAACCCTTTCCCAAACGACGAAATTTAGGGTGATCCACTTCAAAAACTGCCAAAAATGACAAAATGGGAGTTATCAAAGACTGAATTTGTGTAAATCATGACATAGAAAATATTGAGACAAAAGGAGAAACTGCTGGTTATCAGAAGTTTCTTCTTTTGTTTCAATGTTTTCCCAAGCCTTTCCTATTATGGACATCAAAACCAGGTCTTATTTAGGAAAGGGTTAATTAAGGATATTCTATTAACAAAAAATATTGAGGAAAAGGAGATAAGACTGGTAACCAGTGTCTCCTATTCCTATTTATAATACAATACCATATTTATAATCACAATTATCTATTTATTCATATTTGTTTTTATTGTTGAAATATTTCAGAAACTTTAAGCAATAAACATTTCTTATCAAGAGATATCATTTCTTTTATTATTCCCAGAAATTAAATAGCTTTTGACCCTCCAAAACAAAACCTGATGTTGATGTCCCATTTATGAAAGGTTTAGGAAAACATTGAGACAAAGAAGAGATGTTAATGATTTCACAAGCCTTTCACATTTGGAAAATGAAAACTAGGTCTTTTATGGGACAAGGATTGGCCCATTCCCAAATAACTCCTTTGTTATCAAGTCCTTAAACTGAAACTTTGAGAACATGGAAAGAAAATGCTAGCAATCCATATTTTCTACTTTGATACTAAATGCTTACAATCAATTGAAAAAAGAATTTACACCATGTTCGACAAAGTTCCAGTCTTATCTCAGTGGATGGAGCACCTCACCATTAGGGGTGTAACGATGGATCGATATATCGATGCATCGCGATAGAGACTGCTCCGATGTTGATGTATCGATTGTGAAATGAACTGTCGATAACTATCGCCGATAGTTCGTCCAACTATCGATAGTTTCGATAGTTTACTTTCATATTGACAGTTGAACCTTTCTCTCATTGTTTCCTAGTCCTTTTTATAAGCCCTGACATATTTTATTCTTCGTCGTAATGTCGTAATTGTTTTCGAGTCTGTGTAACCGAGTTCGATAGTTTTGGCTTTCAGAGAATGAAAGTCATCTGCTCAACGATTCCATTTATCAAAACCAAACCGCTCCTGTCATTTGCACATGGTTTAATCTATGAAGAAGGCTACAACAATTTGCCGTGTGGACGGAATATTTGTTTGTCAAACAGGTTGAAAACATCTAGATCTAGCTGCGATATCGTATAAATATCCAATTAACCATGCAAACGGCATATTATTCGGTCTAAGTTTGCTTAGAACTTTGTAGCAAATTAAAAAGAAGCATTTCCTTGTTTAAGATTGTTTACACCAATATACCTTAATAAAAGTAAGTCCCATTTTAAAAGACTTAGTCCGTGTCATGAAATCGGTAAAACAGTTTTTAAAATGAATTGAATAAAAGTGTTTGGTTCTTATTCTCCATGGGGGATGATCTAATGATCATTTGTTTACTAAAATGCCAGCGTGCCGACAAATGCGTCATAAAGCATCTCCACTTTGATTGGTTGAAAACCAGACAGAGTTTTTCTATTCTCCCAAAGGCGCGTGCGGAAACCAGACAGCGATTTTCTATTCTCCCAAAGGCGCGTGCAAAGGCGTGTCCCTTCTAACGATAGCGTCGGTCACACTCAAAAATGTGAAAACTCCAGCTAATATAAGCTACACTTACGACATTAATCATGCACGCGGGAGAGCAGATCAATGGGAAAAATCACGAGACATGACATAGTTATATTCAAAATCGTTTACACATATTCCCTTGTAAAGTAAAACACCGCATTTTGTAGTCGGCGGCATTTATTTGATCTCGGAGAAGTGACGTCATATAAACAGTGAGTGACTAAAACACCGTATCGGTGGTATCCAATTACGATGTTCTTAACCCCAAAACAGTGTGTCTTTCGTGTTGACTCACTTTGAGTGGAATTTGCTTTCTGTTGCATTTGAAAATATTTTCTTTTAAATCGTATGATGGATATAAAACACAAGGTAGGCCTAAATATAAAACACGAGGTAAAACTTGGACTACGAGTCTGAAGACCTTACTGTAGCCAAAAATGTTTTGTGAAAAAAAGTGATTCACTTTCATTTCTTCTTTTCACTTGAAACTTTCGGGTCAGATTTCTTAAACGGAACTAATATGTAGATCTATGTTTTATCAAATTTAAATAGTCTGTGATTGGGTGAATTCGTCGTTTTCTGTAATGGGTTCCGAAGTTTTAAGAATTATCATGCATTTCCATTGTATTTTCGGTTCCATACGTTTTTTTATGGACTAGGCATGCTGAAAAAACTGCGATAGGGCCTATAAGATAATTGACCAGTTGAAAGCAAATCCGTCTTTTTTTTCTATTAACGAAGAACTATGACGAATTCTTATCTAGTATATATGATTGTCATATTCTTTATTAATATGATGAAATTACGTAGATGATTGCTGTTGTTTGTTTTTGTGTTCATAAATCGATTAAATGACTTGATCGTCGTCCCGGTAATGACCAAATCGAACACATCTTTCTACTTTCACTTTACTGATCAAGCAGTGTTACACATTCTGGATTAATCCTCATAAAAAGCCAATGATTTAAGTAAGTAACACACCTTTTACAGACCCTCTTGTGAAAAACGATAGTATCGTGATAGTATCGTGATAGTATGTCACGATAGTGATAGTATCGTGATAGTGATTGCTCCGATAGCGATACTATCGCGATAGTTAAAATTGGCATCGATAGTCAGCCCTACTCACCATGCACTCCTAGTATTTCTTGCACCGGATCATTACACAAAATCCAATCAAAGCAACTAGCTGCTCTACCCATTTAGATGATTTAACAAATCATCCGTTGATGACAGTTCAAAGTCAAATTATCTCCCTTGGTTGACAACGGAGAGCAAATGAATTGCTTTATGCCAATGTCTATGTCATGTTAACTGTTCATGTGAATTTTCATCAAAATCTGTCCAAACATTTAGTATGCTTTGGGCTCACGAGAAATGTGGATTGATATATGGACAGACAGACAGGGTGATTCCTATATACCTCCCAAACTTTGTTTGTGAGGAGTATAACAAAAGAAAGATATCTTACATACCAATATTTCAGCACTACATCCCATTTCCAGTGAGATGAGCAACATTTTGGACAGTGCAGGATCAAGTGGGAACTCAACCATGTTCCTCCCTAATGGTGTCAAAGCTCCTGTATTGTCTAAGGCTCCTAATATCCATAACTGGTACATCGAGTTTAATATGTTGTCCTGTAATAAACAACATATGTGTCAAGCATCAAGGTAGCCCATTCTTAAAGAGATTAACATGATGTCAGAATTTTTCATTCGACATCCTAAACATTTTCTACAGATCAGATCATATTCAAGTGGTATAGTTAACAATTGGCTGTAGAACATTTTGCCGCCAAATGTTTATGATGCAGCCTAAACAGTTCTGACATCGTGTGAATATTATAAGGGTTGGACTACCTTTTGAGGAAAAGTATATAATGAATTAGTAAATGCATTAGGGTTGAGCGAAAAGAGCATTAATGGCATTTGAGACATATGTATCTGAAATACCGTAAGGATCTTTTTCCCAGATCAAGGGTCATATACAATGGATACTTATTATGTCAACATCGGTTAACCTTTTCCCAATCTAAAGATTTTGCCAATTCAAATTGGAGAGCTGCTGCAGACCACAAAATGGATGTTTATAAAGAAAGGATTTGAATAAAATATAGCAAAGAAAATATTGAAGCAAAAGGAGAAAATGCTGGTTAGTAGTTATTTCTACTAGGGTTGTTAAAATCATGTCTTGTAACTAAAATTGCTGGTTGTGTAGATGTGTAATTTGTCTCATTTATATCGATGGAAATTGATAAACTGACGAACAAAACTGTCTGGAAAATATATTTCATGGAAATATTGTAGACAAAGAAGATAATTTCTGTGCTATAACCAGTGGCGGATGCAGAGGGGGTTCGGGGGGTTTGAACGAACCCCCCTATGTAGCCTGATTACTTCATTTTCATGCAGAAATCCAGTCAAAATTGGGCAATATTAGAAAAACGAACCCCCCTAATTGCATATATCCGAACCCCCCTAACTGAAATCCTGGATCCGCCGCTGTATAATATACACATTTTCTCTTTTTGACATTAATCTTTTTGTTATCTATTACAGCTCTGAAGAATTACAACCAATCATTAACTACAAAACACTTCCTTTCTCACAGATGACGCCTGAAGATCTACAAAGTCTTTGTTATCTAATGATAGGTTGTAATCCTTAACCCATTACCAAAAAACAAAATTTCAAGCTTGTCCAATTTGAAAGAAGTTGCAAACGACAATTTCAATGTGATGAAATTTCAAAATTTTACGACTTCTGGGGTAGAAAACATTGTGGGAAATGAAGAAATTGCTTGTCACAAGCAATTTCTTCATTTTCCACGATGTTTTCCAAAGCCTTTATCTTGTTGGGCGTCAAAAGGCGCCACTGTGAGGTAATGGGTTAAATTGAAACAGAATTAAAGCTATTCTACATACTTGTGGAGGTGGATCCATAAAGTGAAACTGTAACAAATTCTGTACACCCAGTGACTTGAGTAGTAATACAACATTGGCTAGATTAGTTCTCTGTATCTCGGGTACTGTTGTTATAAGTAATTCATCTTTATATTGTCTGCGGGTGTAGAGTCTGTATGCCGAACTGTAAATTATGAGACAAAATGTACAAACTTCAATCCTGGAAGAAATGGTTTAGGAAATTCATATTTGTTTTGCCTTATGCAGCAGCTTTCAAATTGGGCTACCCCAAAATTTTGCCGTTTGGGAAAGGGTTAAACATGGTTAAAATTTTTCAAAGGTTTAAAGACGAATCTAGGTTAAGCCTCATATTTTTGCTCTCAGGATTAACTGCAGACTTGAACATATCTTGAAATCCGACATGGTGAATCAACTTATGTGAAGTGTATTTACAAGTGCGTGTAATTTGATGCATTTCGTATGGCTAGAAAGTGGTGTTTTCACTCTCAGTTCTTAAACCTTAACCATACAACTACATTCTTTGTAGGTATAAATACTGCCTAACATATCAACCAACTATCAGACGGACTTGGACTTGTCCACATTCAAAGGTGTTGCAGACAACAATATCAAATACATGGAGTTTTAAAGTGTTTGGTGTTTTTCTACAGAAAACAATGTGGGAAATGAAGAAATTGCTTGTTACAAGAAATTTCTTCATTTTCCACAATGTTTCCAAAGCCCTTATCTTTTGGGGAGCAAGAAAGAGTCAAAGTGTGGGAATGGGTTAAACATCCACCTTTTGCAACATTAAAAGTCATGCTAGGCTTTTAACTAAAGAGAATGTTTCCGTTTCCACTTACCCTGGTCCTGTTCTGCCAGCTCGACCAGACCTTTGGTTTGCATTGGCCTGTAATAGAGTACAAAAGGTACAAAGGATTTTTAAATAAAGGGCATAAAAATGCCACTTCTCAGGTAATTTGTAAAATCACAAGAATAGCAATTGGCAATAGCTATTTCAGGGAAATAAACTAGAAAGACCTGAAGGTCTTGAGTCGCTCCACAGGCCTGAATTTCTTTTAATACTCAATCCAAGTTTTGACTACATTTTTGAATACTTGTGGTTCTTATAGCAAAAACAAAGTCAAAAGCAGCAATCATGTGGTCAATGCAAAAAGAAAGTAAATGATTGACTAATATTTTAGGGATGTTAGAGCAATAATAAAATTGAAAACTGTGATTTTGCCAAATTCAAGGACACATAATTCAGTATGTATATTTAAAATCAAATCGAAATCAAACACATGCAGGATCTTATGTTCACTATCATTCTGTTCATATTTTGTCTATATTAGTCAATATTCATGGCTTCAAGAGTGGAAAAAGTGTCAAAAACTGAAATTTTGTCAATTTCAAGGGCTCATAACTCAGATTGTAACAGTGTGATCATGTTGAAAATTACACAAAAGCAAGATCTTGTTGTCAACAAGATTCTTTCCAAGTATCATCTTGATTGGTTGACATTTGTGGTTGTTAGAGGGAAAACAAAGTCGAAAATGGTAATTTTGTCAAATTCAAGGGCACATAACTCATGATGTAAGATTCCAATCAATCTGAAAATTACACACAGGCAGCATATAATGCTTATATATATTCTGTCCAAGTTTTGTCTTGATTGGTAAATATTGGTAGATTTTAGAGTGTAAATAAAGTCAAAACCAGCAAAATAGAGCCGAAAATGGCAATTTTTGGCAATTTCAAGGGCGCATAACTCATGATATAAAATTCAGATCAAGCTGAAAATTCTACCAAGGTAAGATCTTATAGTCAGCATCATATTGTCAAAGTTTTATCTTGTTTAGTTAATATTTGTAGTTGCTAAAGTGAAAACAAAGTCAAAATAGGGCCAAAAATGGCAATTTTGTCAATTTCAAGGGCACATAACTCATGATGTAAAATTCAGATCAAGCTGAAAATTTTACCAAGGCAAGATCTTGTAGTCAGCATCATTCTGTCAAAGTTTTGTCTTGATTATTTAATGTTTGTAGATTTCAGAAGAAAACTAAAGTCAAAACCTGCTATTTTTGACATTCAAGGGCAGATAACTCAGGTTATTCTGGTTCAATCCATATTCTTTGAAGGAATCTGAGAGAGGGTCACCCAAGGATCATTCCTGTGAAGTTTTGTTGAAATCCATCCAGTAGTTTTTGAGAAGAAGATTTTTAAAGAAAAAGTTTACGGACGCACGGACGGACGGACGGACGGACGCACGACGGACACACCGCCATGACAATAGCCCGCTGGCCTGAAAGGCCAGTGGAGCTAAAAATTGCCAATAATCTGCTATTTCTTCTTTTCCCTAAATATTCTCTATACTTTAGAATACTCAATTTCTAATCTGGACACTGAATATTTGGTCATCTATAGCTCCTTTCAAATTAAATCACTATTTAATTTCGTTTTAATGGTTTTCATCTGATAACGCATTAACTAAGAACATTTAAATTTTGCAAAACAAGAATTTAATTCATCAACTTCATAAACAAGTTATGAAATTACTAAAACTTCATTTAGATATACAATTTTATTGCCTTTTTATAGCTTGTTTGATTAAGAATGTTAATGCCAAGATAGGGAACTCTCAATGACTTTACCCACCTGACTGATTGGAAATATCTGTAAGGCATCCATACCAATTTTCGGGTTGAATACTTTCAACTTGCAATAACCTGAGTCAACTACAAACATGATACCATCCACTGAAATATAACGTACTTGTCAGTAAAGAAAGAACTGGGACCTGTTAAACAAAAAGTTATGATGTTTATAGGAACTGTACCTCAAAATAAACTTATCATAATTTCTAAAACATTTCTCTAAATACTTCTTAGACAACTTGTAGATGCAAGAATGGATTGAATGAAATTAATCACCATTTCAAACAGTCTTTCAGTAATATTTGGGAGACTGGATCTCTAAACCATCAGTTCCCATCATTTCTCTCATCAGTACTACCACAACATGCTTTCTGGGCCTCCAGCAGTTGGCCCACATACATTAACGATTATTATAACACGTTTCCATAAAATCCATATATAGTGAAAGAAGAACTGCAGCGGGTTTTATTCATTCAATAAAGACTCTATGTAATTATGTTTTGTGTATGCGACAAAACATCGCGTGCCGTCAAGGTAACGTCAAATGACGTCACTTAACCGCCAATGCGTTTCCTACGCAGAAATCTAGTTCATGGCAGAATTTCCACAAAATAACACATTTCGGATGTGCGTTTTGTTATTTAGAGTGTTATAATGGAGATAA
Organism: Fragum sueziense; assembly: GCA_963680895.1. Lineage (NCBI taxonomy): Eukaryota > Metazoa > Mollusca > Bivalvia > Cardiida > Cardiidae > Fragum > Fragum sueziense. The sequence continues at coordinate 31,380,223 of OY804599.1, forward strand.
TAACAAGTTTTGCGGTCTTTATTGCGCAATAAAAACCTCTGTGCTCTGGACTACATGTTAAGGCAAATACCTCGGCGCTGTGCGCCTTGGTTTTTACCTACACATGTAGACCGTCGCACATAGGGTTTTATTTGCGCAATAAAGACCGCTAAACTTGTTATTATTTCATAATCCAACCATAGGTGGGAGATAAATGTCAGAATGAATGTTTGCCACAGTCAGGGATCAAACATGGGACCTCATGATTGAGTTTAATGTCAATCACGACCCTTGAGACTGTTTGCAACCATTTGCCATTTGGAACATGTTTGCAACATGATCTCGAGCGTAAAATAGTGACCGCCATATTGAATGTGAAAGTAGATGTGCGCAAATGACGTCATCAAAACAAATCAACCCTTATGCAAACGTTATTTATTCAATTGAAATATACTGTCAATAATCGGTAAATCACATCATTTTTCTATCCGAGAAAATTTTATCACATTTCGATGATATAATCAACTTTTGAACGTTGTTTGTATCAAATATTTTTCTGGCGTAGTCTTAAATTGTTGTTCTGTTTGCTCCCGTTGTAATGCTTGCAGAGAAGTATGGGAGAAATTCCTCCATGGCTACTGTAATACGTTCAAGAGACCTTGAGAAACGATAAGGTCTGAGAATATTTGAAATAGTTTAATGTTACTCTTCAAATTGAGACAAGAAAGCTTGATCTTTATTATTAACAGAACAATGCATGGGTCCATATCTTACAAATATTTGCGTGGAACTATTTTTTTCAATCAACAAATCGAGATAATAGGGATATGTTCTACACATTTTGTTATGAATTCAAAAACAATCTTTTCAATTTCACTTATCAAGGATGGTGTTTGAGAAAAGATTTACCGGTCAATGAAGTTTCTGCTATGTTTGTAGCCACAATACACTTTCTGATACCATCAGGAGCTTTCTGAAATATTTTGGCCTGGAGATCACTGGGTAGCTGTGAGTATATTGGTAATATAGCAAGCTGGGGTGCATCCTCTAATTCTCCCAATCTCTCTGAAAACAGATGTATAGAATATGAAAACTTCACCCTTTCCAGGATCGCAATATGATTGGCAGAACTTTGACAATAAGGAAATGTCTTAGAAAGTCAACTTGAAAAGCAGAAACAACTGCACCATGGCTATGGCTGCATTGTTTTGGCATGCATTACTTTAAGGACTAGACTAAGGAGTAGTGTTTACCTTGAAGAAGATCACAAGTCACCTCAATGTCCTCCTGACCAGGCATGAATATGAGAATATCACCTGAAATTACATAAACAAATATCACTTGAATTAGCAGGATATGTTTTTAGGTGGTACTTGTTTTAACCAGCAATTTCTGCTTTTGCCTCAATACTTTCTGTGCTATAACATACAAAAATCTCATGTTGTTTTATGTCCATTTTGCTGTCTGGGAAAAGCTAACAAGAAATAACCCATTACCACACAATGATACTTAAGGACGCCGCTCAGGGAAAATGCTAAAGAAAACATTGTTGAAAATGTTCCATTTCCCACAATGTTTTCTACCAAGAAAGGCAAAATTGTGTACACTTGAAACTGTCGTCTGCAACATCTATGAATTTGGACCAGTCTAAAATGTTGTCATTCTGGAAATTATTAAATTTGGTACCTTCATTTCCCATGAGATGAATTTGTAGTGATTGTTTAACGGCAGCATCTACATAATCCTCTACTGGGTTTTTAGAGTACATGACCTCCACCGGAAAAGTTCGTCCAGGTATTGTATAGACAGGAACATTACCAAAGAAAGTGGCAAACTTAGCTGCATTCATTGTGGCAGAAGTTACTATCAATTTTAAATCTTGACGTCTGGACACAACCTGTGAAAAGATTTGTCTTACTATGCTGGCTTTTCAAAGAAGATGTATGGCAAAGAAACAAAAATACCTCCAAAACAACTTCTTTTCTTTCTTTTTTAAATATATGTAGCATGATATCTGACCTTGAACTTCACCTTGCTACCATAGGAGAGGTTTTACATAAACAATTCAAACACACTGACAGTGACGCTTTTTGACGCCCCTAAAGATAAAGGCTTTAGAAAACTTTGTGGAAAATGAAGAAATTGCTTGTCACAAGCAAATTCTTCATAATCCATGATGTTTTCTTACCCAAATTACAAAAACTTTTAACATTTCACCAACTTGAAATTCTTGTCTGCAACAAATTCCAAATTGGAACTGTTCAAAACCTTGGTGTCTGGTAGTGGGTTAAAGGGATAGATATACTTAAGAAATACAAAGTCCTTTCACTTATGGTCAAAAGCTGAAATGTGTTTAGTCATTTAACCCATTACTGCACAATGACTCCTTTTCACTCCCTCACAAGTAAAGCCTTGGCACAAGCAATTTCTTCATTTTACACTATGTTTTCAAACCCAAATAGTAAAGATTTATAAAATTTCAGCAACTTGATATTGTCGTCTACAACACTTTTCAAATCGAAATTCTTTAATTTTGTCATTTGGGAAAGGGCATTAAAAATGAAAAACATTTTACTATTACAATACAGATTTAACTTTTTCGCTGCCAATGTCGCCGAAAAGTGACCCATAAGAAGACTGCAAATGTCGCCGATCGGCGACTTTCAAACAATAGCTTAACCCCTTCCCAAACAACAAAATTTTAGGGTCATCTATTTTAAAAGCTGTTTTAGACAACAAAATTGATGTTAAAAAGGAAGAGAATTGTGTACGATATAGCACAGAAAATATTGAGACAAAAGGAGAAACTGCTGGTTATCAGCAGTTTCTTCTTTTGTCTCAATGTTTTCCCAAGGTAATTCTATTAGGGGCGTTAAAACCAGGTCTTGTTTGGGAAAGGGTTAATGAGGTCATTCAAGGTCAAGGGCAAGGTCATCTGATCAAACTGCCTGATAAAAAGTATGCTATTAGGCAAAACAATTTATGTGCAATGATTCCTGAACGTTGCAGCCTAATATAATAAAACAGCATTTTTTTACTATTCTATAAACTGATAAGCCCTCTTATGAATTTTCCAAAATTTGGCACTGGAAATAGGACAATTCCAGGAAATTTGGCAGCAAAGAGTTAAACTAGATATGTTTATGAAACATGAATGCCCCAAAATGGCTATTTTTTTAAAATGTGAAGTTTTGGTGTTATGGGTTGATAAGGGTTAACGGATGACCTTTAGGAAGGCCATATTGCATGGACAGATATCATTTAAAGAAAGTTAATACCAAATTTCAGCTTTGTATGTCGAATACTTTTGGAAAAGAGGCAAATGTTAAATTCTGAACAGACACACGGACGGACACAAGTAAAACAATATACCCCGATCTTTCCATACGGGGATATAAAAATATTGAAGAAACTTTCTCTTCTTCTATTAAGTCACTCTGATACTCATCATAACATTACCAACCTCTCTCAGCAGACCAAACAACACATCAGTACTAAGTGAACGTTCATGAGCTTCGTCCATAATTATAGCACTATAATGGTCCAGATCTGACTCTCGTAGAGACTCCCTCAATAATATACCATCAGTCATGTACTTTATGATGGTTTTCTGAAAACATAAATACAGGGGGTAAAGACATTGTAATTTGTTTAATCCAAACCAACCCCAATGTTGTAGGTACTCATTGGAAGCATTTGGAGATCATTCCAAACAGTAGCAACAATATAGGATGTGCTGAACAATCAATGATATTTCTAACATGTTTTATATTTTTATTTTTATTTACGTCTCATCTTTGATTTACAATACAAACACATACATATAAAACAAGTAAAAAGTGATCAAAGCCACTCTAAAACAGAGTTATAAGAGACAGAGTAAAACAAATTACGTCCATAAAAACATTTTAAATGTATTTTTGCTACGTTCAAACACGCACGCACACACACACACATGCACGCTATATGTAGCTCTTCAAAAAGGGCAGTGTTTTAGATATTTCATTGAAAGTTTCATGAATTTCATCTTTGATGAATAAAGTCCCTTACTAAGCATTTTCAAAATCAAGTTTAATACTCTACACCTTTTTGATAATCAAATCTCTTAAAGACTATTGCTTAAAATACTCAGAACGTAGTGTAGCCAAAGATCAGACTCCATACGGCCACATGCTAATCTTTGTCTTTGTTGCTTGCCAAAGCAGGAAAATTGAAGACTTATGCATGACCAAGAGTTACATTTTTTAAGCCATATACCTACAATTTTCACTGATACAAGAGCCGTCAGAGACAGACAATGCTTCCCGAACAAGGCATTGTCACAATAAATATATGCCATGCAGAGCTAATATAAAGCTAACAAATGTTAAGCCCCCTTTTTCCATGACATATTTTTATACGCAAATTTCAAATAATTTACTGTCAAGGGCATCTGATTTGCTACTCAAATATGAAATTTCATCAAATTCTGACCATTAGACTAAGAGTAATTAGAGAAAAACTGTATTTGACCTAAAGTCCCCTTTTCCCATGACGAGGCCTCAAATCCAAAAACCGGGAAAACTTCATCTACATTATGTCATAGGAAGTTCACATGGTAAGTTTCATTTGATTTGGCCCATGGGTTATGGAGAAATCACTTTGGACAGACGGACGGACGGAATGACGGACAGACAGGACGGACGTACAGACAGACAAAGCGGCGACTATATGCTCTCCCTTCGGGAAGCATAAAAATGCTATTTTGGGGCATTTGGGTAATTGGTTGTATAGCGTTTCAATTAGAAAGGCGCTGCAGATGATGCAACATTGAGGCAAAAGCAAAAAAATGTTTATTATCAGCATAATCTTCTTTTGCCTCATTATTTTCCAACCCCTAACAAACATGAAAACCAAGCCTTGTTTAGGAAAGGATTAATGAAGAATTTACCTCATTAGTACAATCTTCAAATCTGATAGCGTATCCCACCTCCTCTCCAAGTTTAACATTCATTTCCTCCGACACTCTCTTAGCTACAGACATGGCCGCCACTCTTCTCGGCTGCGTACATCCGATCATGCCATATTTGGTGTAGCCATCCTCATGTAAATACTGGAATAAACAAGATGCGTTTTTCAAATACTTACTAAGGCCCCCGAAAAGGCCATTGTTAAGTTTTCAGACAGACGCATGGACAGATGGACACGATTAAAACATCATGCCCTGTTCTTTCTACAGAGGGGCATAAAAACAAGTACATAAAATACATCAGCACTTTAAATGGGCCATAGCTTTGTATTCTCTCATCCTGTTATATAGCCAGTATTTGAGTGCATGACAAAACGTTAAAAAATTTCACAACATCCTGTTAATTGACCACTGAGAATGCAGTTCAATAAACATTTCCTTGGGAAGGGTTTAATGAATTACCTGAGTGAGTTGTGTAGTTTTCCCCGATCCTGTTTCTCCAACAATTATTATCACACTGTTGTCTCTCACTATATTTAGTAACTGAAAAAATTTGAAAGTGTAGATTAAAACTTAACAAACTGTGGGACACCAGTCCAGTTGAAAACGACTTTTTTTTAAAGATTCAAGTGCAGATAATTCAAGAATAAACAAGAGTTGTCCGCGGACAACGAAGTTCGCCTATACGAGAGCTTGTCACCAAATTTTTTAAAAGTAGGTCAAACTCCAAGGTCAAGGTCACAAGGTCAAAGGTCATGGTCCCAAATGAAAGGTCTTGTCGAGATGTATCTATGTATGAAATATCAAGGCTGTATCTCTAATACTGCCGGAGATATAGACCAGGTTAAAGTTTTTCAAGTGAAGACGGGACGGGACGGGACGCGACACCGACACTAGGGCTGTGACATTAGCTCCCCGGATATAAAGTCCCGGCTCGCTAAAAAGGTTATCTGAATTCTGTTAAAGTTTGGCACAACTAGACACCATAGTCATTCGAGATTCATTATTGCAGTTTCATCAAATTCCAATTGACACTGTAGGAGTTTCACATACGACAAATTTCTAACAGACAGACAGATAGCCAGGCCATAACATAATACACCCCTTCGAATGAATATATATTCTAAATACAGTTTAAGCATTTCTTTCCAATTTATAAGCATATGATAAAATGAATTTATAGAGTATCTTACAAAGATAAAAGTATTTGGGAAAAAACACAAAGACAAGATGATGCCTAATAAATGATCTGATGGAAAAAAAAAATAGCATGCTAGTCATAGTTAATTCTGCTATCCTATCCTAGACACGTTCAGATCAATATTTTGCATGTCTATGTGTAAATTTTTGTTCCTGGACATCTCATACCTCATTTCGAACAGCAAATATTGGAAGATATTGCCGCTGTTGTGCCATGGTCCGTTTAAGGGCAAAGTCACTAACAGCCTCTGTTTTATCTTTTATTAGGTCAGCAAATTTGTGGTCCTCCTTATAGTCTCTTTCCTCACCATCCTCCTGAGGAAATATGATAATCAAGTTTTTACACCATTCCAAGATTCTTCAGTCATGTAACTTATCTCTGCTTGATATTATCCCATTCCCACACATTGACGTCTTTTGATGCCCTACACGATAAAGGGTTTTGAAAACATTGTGGAAAATGAAGAAATTGCTTGTGACAAGCAATTTCTTGATTTTCCACAATGTTTTATAACCTAGAATGAAATATTTTCAAAATCTCTTATCATACTATAATTTGAGCAACGTTTGTCCGTTTGTCTGTTTGTCTGTTTGTTCCCCTACTCCTCCCAGGTCCTTGGGCCGATCTTCACCAAACTTGGAGGGAAGGTGGAGGTCGGCCCCAGATATTAGCTTGAGGGGTTCATTTTTTGAAAGGTCAAGGTCATCGAGGTCAAAGGTCAAATTTATGTTTTTACGGGTTACGGGTATCGTTTTTACGGGCTACGGGACGGGATTGCTTACGGGTTACGGGACGGGATTAGGTGGAGGGCAGCCCCGGATAGGTCAAGGTCATCGAGGTCAAAGGTCAAGGTCATCGATGTCAAAGGTCAAATTTCGAGACGGGTAAAATTGCTAGTAAAAGTAAATATAGGAAAACATTGCCGCTGCTGAGTCATGGTCCGTTTCAGGGCAAAGTCACTAACAGCCTCTGTTTTATCTTTTATTAGGTCAGCAAATTTGTGGTCCTCCTTATAGTCTCTTTCCTCACCATCCTCCTGAGGAAACATGATAATCAGGTTTTTACACCATTTCATTTGCTAGTATTTAGCCAAGCATTCAAAAAATTTTATTGTATACATTGAATAGGGCTACCATCATGACTTCACTTGAATTTTCAATTTTTCTTAAAAAAGATACATTTTAGATTTGTAGAAGAAAGCCTGTTGACCAACAAACTGACAGAATGACAAACTGACTCGTTTTCCCCATCCCCAATAAGGGGGAATATACACCTAACAAATCAAACCTCATCATTTTTCTTCTTGACTCCCATGATTTCCCCTATCCTTGTACCGGCCAACTCCCACTCTTTCTTCTGAGCTTTTTTTCTCTCTTTCTGTTCTCTGTGTGTCCGCACAACAGGACAACCTTTACGGGACACAACTGCCATGTCGGACGTAGGGTCCTGCAAGAAGGTATCAAATAAATGTAGCCATTTTCAAACATATGATGGGTTTTTAGTGACTTTAATGGATTTAGTGATTGGGTTTTCATTCAGTAACAAGGTGGTCATACCACGTGATTAATGACGTCATAAACTAACGGTGTTAATGTAAATTGTCACACCACATCAACATTTCAATCGGCTGTAATTACTTTATCTTTTGTTTAAAATAAGCGAGACTGGGCCTATTCGAAGCGCAATTTTGTAATTTATAAACACATGTTTACACCTTGTTCCAAAAAAAGTGCGGTTTAAGCAATATTCGTGGACAACTTCGTGAAACCGGAGAAAATCTGGTAGAAGACCGGAAAAAATCTGGTAGATACTATGGTAAGCAAACCCAAAATTTGTAAGAACAAGAGCTGTCACTGTAATATGACAATGCCCCCGACACCGCTTTGATTTTAAATTATGGCCGATCTATGTTCAAGGTCAAGGTCATCCAGGGGTCAAGGTCACCAAAGTATGTGCCTACAGAAAGGTAATGTACCAAGGAATGTTGTGGTAAAGTATGAAGCGAATATGTTAAGTAATAAGGAAGTTATGGCCAATGTTAAAGTTTTTGGACGGAATGACGGACGGACAGACGGACGGACAGACAGACGGACAGACAGACAGACGGACGGACGGACAAGTCAAATTTATGATGCCTCCCTATCGGGGGCATAAAAATGGCATAATTGTATCAATAATATGTTGATAACTTCATAGTGACATTGAAATGAGTCTAAATTTACCTACATTAGAACGTGCTATTGGTAAAACTGTACGAGGACATAGTGGTAAAGGTCATCATGAATCGGCTACAACGGCAAGCAATTTCTACCAAGCTACATTGGAAAGCATAATTATGAATGGTTTCAAAAACAAATGCAAATGAGTATCTTTTGCGCACTATAATGTTTTATTCGACTGTTTATCACATATAATGTCTTTGTAACTTCGGTGTGTTGAATTCTTCCTTAAGTAGGGCTCCTCTTACTTATTTTGTAGATGACTATTTGGTTGGTGTCTGTTTCACCACCGACTTCTTGCCACCGCTTCTAATTCGCTTTAGTTGATGATGTGTAACAGGCGTCAATGGTGAATGTTTGATATCTATGACATTTACGTGTCTCACAGGGAATTCCACGTAATTGGCAATTTTCATCATTACAAATTGTTTTAGAAGTTAGGCAACTTTTAGTACTTCTTTCTTCGATCTTTATTATCTTTTTTTCACAAGTTTAAAGGCCTACCATCATCCGAAAAATAAACAGATTGAATGTTAATCGTGTGTGAATAATCTGGTTTATTTTATTTTTTTTTACTTTATTTTATTTTATTTTCTTTTATTTTTATTTTTTTGATAACCTAGAAACATTTAAAGTAACGATGGAACTGTCATCATATAATTAGACACATGGACAGGACTACTAAGGTTTCGTTCAAGAACGAACACGAATCTCAGACAAAGTTTATAGATCTTTAAGTTAAAAATGTGGTTTCATGTTTACATTTCAAGTCACTCGGAAATATACGGGACTAGTCACACAAAGGGGGACCAAATGAGAATGGTGAAAAGTAACGACCCGTATCAGACTGTGCAGTTTGCACAGACTAAACGGGAATAGAATTCTATTGCGGCCGTTTTACGCATGACTGGTCAAATACTCAGCAGCCAGGGAAAACACAAACAAACTAGATGGTTGTCCCATGAAAATTGCTATCGAGTCCGCAAAATGCTATAGATGAATTTCATTTTGACATTTGACAATGAGCTGTTACCTTGATCTTGTAGTTTTCTGATATTTCTTCCAAACATCAGGTCTACATTGACAGAGAACAAAATTTCCGCTATTTTTGCTTAAAATCCATTCATAAATGTTGGAGTTATGCCACGGACTAAAACGGGCGAACTGACGGACTGACTTACGCACGTACACCTAGCTGTTATATAGTGACAAGGAACTATGTCTCGCTCATCGCAATCGGGCTCGAAAAAAACATGAAAACTATGGTAATAGAGTCGGGTGTGAAATATTTATGATTTCTGCTTTCCAATGTAGCTTCCTAATATCTGCTGCCCAATATAGTAGCTTTCTCATAGTTGTCCTTTTACCGGCAAGATTTTATTTGCTTTTCTACTTCTGATTTATCTAAAAAAAATAATTCAAGACTAAACATACTATAAACGTACAGAGATATCATGTAACCAGCTCATAAATAATTAATTTGTATCAATATTGATTTCGCTTTCCGTTGTAGCAGGGTTTATTTTTGTCGTTTTCAATCAGTTGTCCACGATTTTTGCAAAAACCGTGACTTTTGGGTACAAGATGTAAATATACGGGTTAAGCTTACAAAATTGCGCTTCGAATAGGCCAGGACTTGTTTAATTTGAATAAAAAACAAAGTACTTACAGCCGTTTGAAAATTCCAGCCGTGGTGTGTCGGGGTGACAATTTACCATAACACCTTCAGTTTATGACGTCATTTATCACGTGGTATGACCACCTTGAGTAAGTAATCTCTCTGTCATATCTAGAAAATTGCCTATCCTCATGCTTACAAGGTTCCACCAATATACAGCTGGGGCTATGACCTTTGAGAAAGGAGCTAGGCACCAATAGCCTTATCACCAGGGCCGGGTTTTACTAACATAGATTTTTACAAAAACCTTGTAACAACACATCTGATTGAAAGAGAAATAATAACAGTAATTATTCAACCAATCAGATTTGTTGTTGCTTCAAAAATGTTCGTAAGTTTGTTGGTAAAACGGGCCCCAGGTCCTTGGAGGGAAAAGTAGATAAGGCCAAGTTCAAATTCAACACTTGATTTAAGAATGAAATTAGCAAAGTTTTACCGATCTGGAAACCTTTTTTAGACAAGATAAAATCAAATTAAGGGTATACCTTGATAGGAACAACAGGTTCAGGCTGTTTGGTAAACACAATTCTCCCATCTAAGAAAGGTGGTACAATATTGTGTACAAGTAAATGTACCCGAGCTTCATTTTCCTCCTCAAAATCATCATCATACGCTATTTTCTCAACTGCTCCACTCCGTAACATTCTGTTGGTCTCCCAGAGTTCAATATCCTGAAGATTAAGTCATGTTATTTAAAGGTAAACAAGCAGTCATCATTTAATCTTTTTGACACCCCCGAAGAAAAAGGGGTGGCGAAAACATGGAAACTGACAAAAAATGCTTGCGTCATGTGACAAGCAATTTTTTCTATTCAGAAAGTTGTATAATTTTCAAATTTCATTGACTAGAAAATGCCGTCTGCAACATCTTTCAGTTTGGACCAGTCTAAAATTTTGACATTTAGGGAAGGGTTAAAATGATGCAGCAACTTCAAACTCTTTACCTTGGTGAAATATCTTAACCCTTTCCCAAACTAGAACTGTCGCAAAGCGGACAAATACCCCCCACTAGCGCGTTGTCACTGAAAAAGTGCTAAAGTTCAAAGTGGCATAACTCTGAAACTACTGCCTGGATCAAGATGAAAATTGCAGGTGCACAACTTCATATGATAGGAAACATCCTGCTAAAATTTCAGCAAAATTGGTCAAAAACTGTGGGAGGAGAAGAGGACACAAAATTATGTCCACGGACGGACGGACGGACGGACAGACGGACGGACGGACAGACGGACGGACAGACGGACGGACGGACGGACAACCTGAATCCAGTATACCCCCCCATAACTTTGTTGTGGGGGGTATAACAACAAAATTTTAGGGTGCTCCAAATTCAAAGGGGTTGCAGACGACAAAATAGATGTTATTAAAGATAGGAATTGTATGTAATATGGCACAGAAAATATTGAGACAAAAGAAGAAACTGCTGGTTATCAGCAGTTTCTTCTTTTGTTTCAATGTTTTCCCAAACCTTTTCTATCAGGGACGTCAAAAACAGGTCTTGTTTGGGAAAGGGTTAACCAAAATGAATGATATTCAACTGTTTCCAGAAAGCCAAGAATGTAATATTTTCAATTTTGAAAGCTTCTTCAGACGTCAAAATGGCTATTGATAAAGACGGAATTTGTATACAACATAGAAATATTGTCACCTTTGGGAATGGGTTAAACATTTCCATGGAATTATATGCATTTACCATAATTTAGTATAAACATGGTTTTCCATGACACACAAATCACGCGTAATTGTCTCAATTTCAAAACAAATGACCCCTTAGAAATTTACCTGAGAGTCAAGGGGCAAGTTATGATACTTGAGTCCTAAGGCTTTTATAAAATTTGTCACACAAAATTGGAAAAATAACCTCTGCTTTGAAAGAAATGACCCCCAAATTCTTATCCCCATGGAAAACTCTGAGTAAAGAATGATCAATACCTTATTGATTTGCCGCTGTCGCGCGGACATTCTATTTTTCTTCTTCTTCTCCATCTCTGCCTCTTTCCGTTTCTGATAGTCCTCGGACATGCCGGAGAATGGATTGTGTGTGTCATCATAACCCTCGTCCATCGAATACCATTCACGATCAAGACGCTTCTGTTCTGCCAACCATTCTTCATCATCCGGCTCTTCTTCATTGTCTATTATCAAATCAAAAGGCAAAATTATGACTATTCATATTTAAAAGGTATTGCAGACGACAATTTCAAGAAAAAAAAGTTAAAAATATTCTGGTATTTTTGGGTAGAAAATATTGTGGAGAATGAAGAAATTGCTTATCACAAGCAATTTCTTCATTTTCCACAATGTTTTTCCAAGCACTTTTCTAGAGGGGCATCAAAGGGTGTCACTGTGTGGGAAAAAAATAAGTCATATATTCAAACACAACATAAACATAACCCTCGTCCATCGAGTACAATTCATGATCCAGACGCTTCTGTTCTGCCAACCATTCTTCATCGTCCGGCTCTTCTTCATTGTCTATAATGTGATATAGTCAAACATAACATAAAATAATTAACCTTTTCCCAAAACAAGACCTGGTTTTGACGTCCCTAATAGAAAAGGCTTGTGAAAACATTGAACCAAAAGAAGAAACTAGTTTCTCCTTTTGTCTCAATATTTTCTGTACTATAATATACACAAATTTCATATTGATTTACACCCATTTTATTGTCTGTAGCAGATTTCAAATTGGATTACCCTAATTTTTTGGTCGTTTGGGAAAGGGTTAACTAGGGACCTGGAAAAAGGTCCCTAAAGGCTTTTGAGCGCAACATGGTTCAAGATCAGCCTGCGTATACACACAGTCTGATCATGAACCATGTTGGTCTCCAATAGCTTCTTCGTGACCTGTAGCAGCCACAAAAGAGCAGAATGGGTATCTGTCAGTCTGCACTTAGACACAGGCTGGTCTTGAAATATGGCTCGTCCATCAAGTACCATTCAAGATCCAGACGCTTCTATTCTGCTAACTATTCTTCATCGTCCGGCTCTTCTTCATTGTCTTTAATCAAATCAAAACGGCAAAATTTGGACTGTTCATATTTAAAAGGTATTGCAGACGACAATTTCAAGAAAATGAAGTTAAAAATATTCTGGTATTTTTGGGTAGAAAATATTGTGGAGAATGAAGAAATTGCTTATCACAAGCAATTTCTTCATTTTCCACAATGTTTTTCCAAGCATTTTCCTAGAGGGTATACTCATATATTCAAACACAACATCAACATAACCCTCGTCCATCGAGTACAATTCACAATCCAGTCTCTTCTATTCTGCTAACTATTCTTCATCATCCGGCTCTTCTTCATTGTCTATAATGTGATATAGTCAAACATAACATAAAATAATTATCCAGGGATCAGGAAAAAGGTCCCTATAAAAGGCTTCTTGGCGCAACATGGTTCAAGATCAGCCTGTGTATACACACAGTCTAATCATGAACCATGTTGGTCTCCAATAGCTTCTTCGTGACCTGTACCAGCCACAACAGAGCAGAATGGGTATCTGTCAGTCTGCACTTAGACACAGGCTGGTCTTGAAATATGGCTCGTCTATCAAGTACCATTCACGATCCAGCCGCTTCTGTTCTGCTAACTATTGTTCATCATCCTGCTCTTCTTCATTGTCTATTAAAAGGTAGAGGTTTGTTTATTATAGTGTCACCCCTATTCAAGGGGCCAGCCAGTTTTGGCTTATGAGACACTCTCTTCTGAATGTGCAGTACCTCACAATTATCCTCACATGATGCCGGTGTCCGGCAGAGAAGGGTCTAAGATAAACAATAGTTTAACCCTTTCCCAAACAAGACCTGGTTTTGACGTCCTAATAGAAAAGGCTTGGGAAAACATTGAAACAAAAGAAGAAACTGCTGATAACCAGCAGTTTTTCCTTTTATCTCAATATTTTCTGTGCCATATTTTACACAAATCCTAGCTTTTGTAACATCCATTTTGTCATTTTTACAGTTTTTGAAGTGGACCACCCTAAAATATTGTCGTTTGGTAATGGGTTAATTAGCTAGCAGCTCACCAACCAGTCGCATCCATTCTAACTGATTATTATGTCTATTATGTCAAATATTAACTGATTTCAACATAATGACACCTTTCGGCACTCTTCAAGATAAAGGCTTTAGAAAACATTATGGTAAATGCATTTCCCACTTTGTTTTCTATCCAAAAAGACCCATAAATTAAACATTTCATCATGACATCATTTGTATAAAGTACCAAGAATTTGGAGCACCTAGATCAGAATCTTGTACTTCAAAACATCTTGAGATATCTCAAAAAATCTCGCTCTAAAGCATGTGCCTCTGTTTAACCCTGTTTTTTATGTCCCTGATAGAAAAGCCTTGGGAAAACATTGAAACAAAAGAAGAAACTGCTGATAACCACCAGTTTCTCTTTTTGTCTAAATATTTTCTATGTCATAAATTTACACAAATTCAATCTTTAATAACTGCCATTTTGTCATTTGTGGCTGTTTTTGAAGTGGATAGCCCTAAAAATTTGCTGTTTGGGAAAGGGTTAAGTATTTTTAATGTAGTGTTGTAAAATCATGTCATATAGGGAGAGGTTTCAATAAACAACTACTGTAAAAGTCTATTTATTCACGAGGACAATATTTTCGCTAATTTTCGCGAATGGGTTATTCCGCAAATTCATCATTCTCGTGAATATAACAGTCTGTAGAGTGCCAGAGATTACCAACGGTAAGCCGAATATCGGAACCTTCCGAAATCATACATGGTTTTGTTGTTGCTAGTACATCAAAATCGTTTTTATCATAATTGCTCATATTTAATGTATACCTATTAAAGCTATATATCTGAGTTCTTTTGACTTTGTCACGATATGAAAAAAAGTTCCTTTTCGCATATAAGTAAGCAGTGTAAATGTTACATAAACATGAAGGAGTTAGGACATTTTATACTTTGAAAACCGATTATTATATAGGTACAATAGTTTTCGATTATCTTTTTAACAGGTGTTAAGTGAACAAAGGTGGGGAAATAGGTATAGACTGAATAGAGGTGTGAAAAATATTTCACACAAACATCGCTCATGTATTTAACGAATTTATACGGACCTATACGGAAATTAACAAAACGAAGATTTCCGGAAAATGACTGAAACACACGATCTTTATATCAGCCACTCGCGAATTTATAAACTCGCTAATATATCCGAGGCAGCAAAATCGCGAAATGTTGAGCTCATGAAAATAAAGACTTTTACAGTACCTGATCTGCCTGTATCTCTAGGTGTATATTTTATTTTCTTCTTATCATCCATCCAGTCATTATACTTGTATGTGGGAGTTGGTAAGGGAGTCTCATCATACTGACGTCTGTATACATAAAAAAATAAAGAGTTCATGAAACATGAATAACATACAAATTCTGAAATAAACCTGTCTAAAATTCACCAAGCACTAAAATATTCACAAAGTGTTGCAAGTACCCGAGTACTACTGAAATATTCACAAATTTAATCAGATTGAGATAATGTAATCAAACACCCTAGCTATGAGTTCTACACACATGTGAAATTTATGGACCTGACACGAATTTGCAAACTGAATCAAACAAAGGGCAAAAACTCAAAAATTACAAATGGTAGTGGTTATTGCGCTCTGCACATCCTAGCTTTGAGATCTATACACCTGTGAAGTTTCAAGACCATAGGCCTTATAGTTTGAAAGTTATGGACCGGACACGAATTTGCTAACAGACAGACGGACAGACAGAAGATAACATAATACGACCCTTCCGCCGTATAACTAGAACTGTCGCAAAGCGGACGAATACCCCCACTAGGGCCTTGTCACTGAAAAAGTGCTATCGGTCAAAATGTTCTTGACTAAGAGCATGGAAACTGATCTTAAACAAAGTCCAACTGTGACCTTGACCTTTGACCTTGGTGACCCCAAAACAATAGGGCACCTCCATTGGTCATGGGCA
The DNA here is from genome assembly GCA_963680895.1 of Fragum sueziense. NCBI lineage: Eukaryota > Metazoa > Mollusca > Bivalvia > Cardiida > Cardiidae > Fragum > Fragum sueziense. The sequence goes on from OY804599.1 coordinate 31,396,212, forward strand.
ACAACTGTGTAAAGTTTCATGATCCTAGGTCAAACGGTTCTCAAGTTAGAACACAGAAATGAAATTGTAAATTTTGACTCCTCCCCCCCCCCCCCCCCCCATTAAAAACTTCAGTGGCATAACTTTGAAACTAATGACTGGATCAAGATGAAAATTGCAGGTACACAACTTCATATGATAGGAAACATCCTGATAAAATTTAAAAAAAAAATGGTCAAAAACTGTGGGAGGAGAAGAGGACACAAGATTATGTCCACCACCCCCCCCCCCCCTCCCCATAAAAACTTCAAAGTGGCATAACTCTGACACTAATGACTGGCTCAAGATGAAAATTGCAGGTGCACAACTTCATATGATAGGGAACATCCTGATAAAATTTCAGAAAAATTGGTCAAAAAACTGTGGGAGGAGAAGAGGACAGAGATTATGTCCACGGACAGACAGACGGACGGACAACCTGATTCCAGTATACCCCCCCATAACTTTGTTGTGGGGGGTATAAAAATCGTTAACTGTTGCTAAAATTCATTATGATAAATGTTGAGACTGCTAATAAGCAATTTTCTCGCGCAACTGCCTCTTGCCCCAGTCAATCCCCGGCCGCCGCAAATAATCCTTTCTGATAAAAATGTCACCCACCAATGGCTTGATATCGTTAACCTATGTGGGCGAGCAGCTGGAGGCTCGGTTAGGGTGCTATGGTAGTACTGGTATGAGAAACAACAGGAATCCATGGTTAGGTGCTCAAGCCACCACAATATGTTCATAGCACTTGAAATGACGTAAAACCCCAGGAAACCAAACCAAACCTAATTTTCTCCATACTTTCCATGTTTTATACTTCAAACAGAGAACATGAAGTTGTCCTAATTTTTCTGACGGCATTTTCTTTCAATCTGGACCAGTTTCTATAAGGTGTGTCACTTGGAATGAGAATGCAGAGAAATCTTTAGAAACATTTATGAAAAGAAGAATACAATAGTCACCTTTGACTTCTTTTTTATCATTTTTTTCAATGCTTAACGTTTAACATACAAATCTTATACCTTTTGAGATGATTATTCATTCAGTCATTTGCAAGTTTTTGAACTTGGATCAGTCTAATGTATAGTGGTAAACCCTTTATTTCTACTACATTGTCATTGCCAATAATCCCTTTTAGAAAGGGCTTGGTAAAACATTGACACCAAATCCTTTTGCCGAAAGATTTTCTGTGATATGTTGTACACAAATCTAATGATTGTATCATCTGCAGCATCTTTAAAGTTGGATAACTTTAAAATTCCCTGTTTGGGAAAGAGTTAACTGACCTTTTCTTATCCCCCCTATGAGATCGGTCACTTCGGTCACCTCTCCGCGACCAGTCTGATCTATCACTCCGGTGTGATCGGTCACTCCTATCGCCGCTACGTTCACCAACTATAGGTGTGGGTAAATCCCAACTAGAATGTTTCGGAGGGGTGAAATCTTCATCGTCTTCCCATGATGTTCTTGATGGTGTATCTGTAGAGATATATAAATTTCAACCCTTTCCCAAACAACAATATTTTGGATTGATCCAAATTCAAAGATGTTGCAGACGACATTTTGTAATCAATGAAATCTGAAATATTTTGGTCTTTTGGGGTAGAAAACATTGTGGGAAGTAAAGAAATTGCTTGTCACAAGCAATTTATTCACTTTTCACAATGTTTTCCAAAGCCATTGTGTTATAGAGCATCAATAGGCGTCACTGTGTTGTAATGGGTATTAAGATAATGGAATCTGACAAATCTTATTTATGTTACAATAATAAACTAATTATCCTTTGGTTAAACATCCTGTCTTATCATTAATGGTTTAGAAATTGTTGCTTATGTGTTATATATTTTTTCTGAAAAACAATGAAAAAGACAGACAGACAAAAGTTATGCTTCTAGTCTTCCAATGTAATGGCATGTATTTCATCTCCATAGGTACTGAAGCATAAGATTTAAAACATTGAAATAAATGTAAAACATCAAAATAACAGCCAGGCCGTTCCCAAGCAAGCCATGGTTTCGACATCCCTGGTGGAAAAGGAATATTGAAAACATTGAGGGAAAAAAGAAATGTTCTGATATTAGATACAAGAGCTTCGCAGAGCGGCGCATATACGCCCAAGAGGGGCTTGTCAGTAAAATTGGCAATTTTTTCAATTCAAGGGCAGATAATTCAAACATGAAAAGTTATCAAAATATTGTTTGCACAACAAGAGACCAAAGAGATTCATTGTGGCTAGTTTGATTAAATTCTGGTTGAAACTGTAGAAGTAGCACATAGGAGAAAATGGGCATTTTTGAAAAAATGGGCATTTTTCCTTAAATTCAAGGGCAGATAATTCAAGAACAAAAACAGTTATCTAAATTCCGTAAGCAATGTGTACAACTAGACACCATGGAGATTCATTGTGGCAAGTTTGATCAAATTCTGATCAAAACTGTAGGAGGAGTTGCACACACAAGAAAATGGGCATTTTTTTAATTCAAGGGCAGATAATTCAAGAACGAAAAGAGTTATCTGAATTCCGTAAGCTAGGTGCACAACTAGACACCATGGAGATTCATTGTGGCAAGTTTGATCAAATTCCGATCAAAACTGTAGGAGGAGTTGCACACACAAGAAATTGCTAATGGACGGACAGACAGACGGACGGACGGACAGACAGACAGACGGACAGACAGACGGACAGACGGACGAGCGGGGCCATAACATAATACGACCCTTTGGGCGTATAAAAAGGCATTTTCTCATTTACCCTCTCTCTCAATGTTTTCAATACAATTAATTTTGTTGTCTGCAAACAGGTTACTCTAAGATACTGCCATTTTTGGATTTTAGGCAAGGTTTAAGAAAACCACTTTCCCTTTCAGTTTGATATTGATGATTGCAACGAGGACCAACAACATTTTGGTGAATACAAATAGCCATTTATCTATTTTTGAAAAGCCCAGTTATCTGTTGCTAAGGTAACAAACTCTCAAGTAAGATCTGGTTTTGATGCCCCTAATAGACTATGCTTGGGAAAAGATAAAGACAAAAGAATAAAATGCTGATAACCAAAATTTTCCGCTTTATTGTATACAAATCTTCTTTTCCATCAATCTAACCATCTGCAGTACCTTTACAAATATAGCTGTCCAAAATTTCAGCATTTGGAAAAGGGTTAACAAATGTCATTTTCAAACTCTTTGTGTTAACCCTGTCCAGAGGCATGCTTTTAGAGCGAGATATTTAAGAGATCTTACGATAATTTAGATAAACAGCTAAAACAAGGTATTCGGAAACAAAGTGTCTCACCAGGTTAACCCACCCTTCTAGGTTTCTTGGCATAAATTAAGATTCCAATATCAAAAGTTCATTACTTGAATCATTAAAACTCATGTGTGAATAGTTTCTGCAGCCATTAGTGAAAAGAATTTAAACTTGTTTTAAAATACAAAATTGATGTGATTTTTTTTAATCAGATATTTAGCTGCATTTTTATTTGTGTAGTGTCCATAACCCTTTACAGTGCAATAAAAAGTCTTGAGCTTATGTAACATGAAACAGATTATTTCATTTAGACCACCATATTGAGAGCTGTAATATTCTAGACTATTGAAATTTTGTTTTAAATAGATCCTTTGAAAAATCACCATTGTAACAATTGGTTACATACACTACATATTCAAGCTAGGGTCTATACATGTCCCATTTTCTGAGACACAACACTAAAAATATGGGTACAATAGACTACCAAAATTTACCTTTGGAATTATTTTATCAAATCAAAATAAATTTGTTTGGTAACAATCAAATATAATTCATCACATGTACATTGAATTCTGAAATTATTTTGGTGAGACAATATAACGCCCAAAAATGGCTATTTTCTGAGTACATATTCAATCATTTCTCAATGATCATAAAAGATTGACTCATGAAAATTTTTGGACATCAAAAACTTGTCTTACCTCATAATAGAGATTTACGGATTAGTACGAAATGGAATACGAAATGGAAATGGAAATGAAATCAGGGGGATGTATCAGGATATTGTAAATATGGTGGCAGGTCACTCATATTTGCCTCTATGTAAAAAATAAACTGGATTTGACGCCCCTTATAGAAAACGCATGGAACACAATTAGGACAAGATAATGAAATGCTGATAACCACAAGAAAGACATGACTTAGAGGTCCCTAATAGAAAATGCATGGAAAAACATCGGGACGAAAGAATGGAATACTGATAACCACAAATCATATCTCTATCAACACCAAATTTGTTGTCTGTAGCACCTATCATTATAGACGGCCCAAATATTCTGTCTTTTTCGAAAGATCAAGTATTTGAAAAATGAAATGCATTTATTTCATTTTAAGGAGTACTGTAGCAGCAATGGTCGGTGAAAAGTGAATGAGATAAATTTGTCTTTAGGTCATCTAAACTTACACGATTAAAAAACGCAAAAAGTACTTTTTTAGATTGTTTCTACTAGATCTGCATATCAGATGCATAGTTATGTATTGTTGTATATGTAACAATTGTAAACATAACAGGGAAGAAAATGACCTTTAAAGTCATGAATATTGTCTGAATGGACGTCCGTTTATGCCCAAATGGGTGAGAGTCTGGCACCAAGCAGGACGACGACAGCGAATTCCAGGTTCTCGCAGGCGATTTATCGCCGTGTGACGATGTATCGGCCACCCACCATTACCAACCATAGCATTTGCTGTAGACTTAAGCCGTCATAAATCTGTTGCGTAAGTGACTTTGACGTATATAATTGTCTTGACGTACATTTGTTACACGCGGCTGACCGGGACCTGGGTATTCTGCATTTGTTCTCTGGTCATTTACACGTCTCAGTAACCTTGAAAACACTACCTCGGCTACATTAAAACGTCTAGCTACATGTACCTACGTTTGCGAAACGCTGCTGGCCTAAAGCCAAAAAAACTTGGTTCCTGTCTGTCAAATTAATCCCAAAACATTTGCATACGAAAAGTATCCAAAGTTGTCGTGTGTTTTCAATGAGTAAATCAAGTAGGCAGTTTGTACACTTTTGCACGTGGTCTGAATGCACCAGGCACTAGAGCATTTTGTGATGGGAGGTTTAGATGTCCGGTTAGTTTACAGAAGACAATACAAAATCGCTGGGCTGTGAGGGGTATACATTGTCTTATGCATGTCCCCAAATTATGGTGCCGATCGAGGCTGCAGGAAAAGAATTGTTAATAAAAATGTCTTTTGCGTTTTAAAATCGTGCCAGTTTACAATAAATGGAGCTACATAGCTACCTCGGGAATAATTATACCCCCACACACATACGAAGCAGAGAGTGGTATATTGATCTCGCAATATTTGTCCATCCGTCCGTAGACCCATTTTTATTTCCGTCCGCTAACTCAAGAATCATTGGACCTAGGTCCATGAAACTTTACAACGTTGTTATAATTGTCCCAAGGAGAAGCCATGTTGCTTTTGATCACATAGCACTTTTTCAGTAACAAAGCACAGCGGGGTGCCAATGTCCGATTGGCGACAGTTTTAGGGTAGTCCGAATCAAAAGGTGTTGCATAAAACTTAAAAATTCTTGCCAAAGGCCGAATATTGCATGAAATAGCCAAGTAAATATTGAGCAGAAAGGAGAAAATGTTGGTTATAAGCAATAACTTCTTGTCTCTCAATGTTATTTTGTAATAAGTGCAAATTCATTGTACTGTGAATTTTTTATATTGACCCACACTTCCAACACAAACTTATTTTTGTGAATATTTTTTGTACATGCGAAAACTTTTCAATTTTATTCTTCTAAGAAAAATCCCTATGCACGCCTTAATGAATATGCCATTAACTTGTTTATTTTTGCCGTGCTTCACTGATCTCCGGAGTCGGTGTTCAAATCCATTAATTTGATGCCGCACGTGCAACTCGAACTCATTGCCTACTACCGATAGTAATCGGTGTTACCAACAAGTTTACAAAATGTATACTCGGTAAGATTTTAGACAAGATGAATATTTTAGACATCTTTACTCGAAATGCCTAAATTTGGTATTCAAGCAAGATGATTGGTCTTTGAAACGGCCAAAGCTGTGGTGTCATTTGCTGCCGTAGTCCCTAATTTTAGCGCGGTTTGTCGACCATGCATAGATTACACAATGTATGACAAAAATCTGCCAAGTAACGATTCTAAAACGTCTTTTTACCAGCAACAAATTCGAATTAATCTAAATATATATCAAAACTTGGCCTTTTCCGTCAGGCATGCACGAGTTATTCCCTTTTTCAGAGTGATTGACTTTTTTCGACGCATCCATAGCTGGGTAACTACTCAGGCTCAGGAACCTCTCATCTCTCACGGAACGGATAATTTTCAGCAACACAAATGGAAACCGTAACAATCGGGAAATTTTACTGTCCAATCAGTGTCCAGACTGACTTCGGTAGCGGAGATTAGAGTCGGTCATATACTAGACACAGACATAGTCAGATCTTCGGATATAATTGTGTCTAGTACATCGAGGATGACTGAACCCGCCAGTAGGCGGATTTGTTCAGCGACGAATCACGCTTCACACCTTAAAAAATCAAAGGACGAACACGAATCGGTCAGAGCTCTACCTTGGCGTTATCGAAGTCGACACCTTTCCGTCAATGGTCGGTCATGGTTTTAGGGCAGGATCAAACATCATGAAAGGCACAACTCGTCGTGTTTTCGTAATTGACACATGAGGTGGATATCCCTCTTCTGATGTTAATTTGTTTTAAAAGACACCCTTCTGTGACGTGAAGTTAAGCTCTTCTTCTGTGAATGAGATTTTTTTCTGTACAGATACCATCTGCAGTTTGTATATGATCCAATTATCGGCTGCTCAAATTTCGTTTCTTTCGATGAAATAATAAATGTGATATACAAAATTAAACAAATATTTGCATTTGAAGTGTATTTTTAGCACATATATTTCAATGCTATCTATTATCAAAAGAGAATACCGGTACATAAAAAGAAAAAAAGAGAAAAGACAACGTAGGATTTGAACCCATCACCTCCGAATTTAGACACGTTCACTCAACACAGAAATAGGGGAACCATCATCAGGTATGCTGAGATGCTCCCTTCCCCCCTACAATTTATCTCGGTTTCGTATTCGTATTCCATTTCGTACTAATTCGTAAATCTCTATTATGAGCTTTTTGTAGATATATTTTAGGCTATATTTTTTCAGAAAATGATTTACATGTATAACATCAAAAAAGCATTTTTTTTCCTGAATACCGTGTTTTAGCCAAAAGTGTTGTTAAGAAAGATATTCTGACCAAAGTGTTCCAAAAGTTTCAAACTTTATACAAATAATGCCATGATGGAGCATTCAGAACAATTCAGTCAATTCTGTCTCATATCGTTTCTAAAGAGTTGTCCGAGGGGTTCCGCAAGAAGTAAGTCAATGGCACATCCCATTGAACGGGTTAAAATTCTTGCTCTAAAGAACACTGTATCTTAAATATTTTAAGAAATCTCAAGATATCTTGAAAAATCTTGCTCTTAAGAATGTGCCTTAGGTGTTACCTTTAGGTCTAACATTTGGAGTACCAGGCTCATCCCTTCTTCTGGGTGTTTCACTCCACTCTCGAGAACTTCTCTCTGTGTATCTATCACGCCTCTCAGATCCTCTCCCCTCACTATCCCTCCTATCTCGTCTGTCTGAGTGTCTGTCTCTGTCTGTAGAATTATTAGAAACAAGAGATGTTTGTAAAACATATATGGAGTACCAGGTTCGTCCCTCCTTCTTGGTGTTTTGCTCCAGTCTCATGAACTTCTCCCTGTGATACTATCCCTCCTATCTTGACTGTCCAAGTGGCTATCTGTGTCTGTTAGATTATTGAAGGCTTTGAAGCATTAGAAATGTATGCCAAATTTACAATATCCTGTCAATCTTTTCCCAAAAGCAGCTGTAGACGATAAAGTGCATCTCGATAAATGTGAGATTGGCATACAGTTCTAAGAAAGTTGTCATCAGCAATAATTTCTGTGATTACCCTAAAGTATCATTTGAAAGAAAATAATTAACACTTTCCAATGCATCAAAATCTTGAAAAAGTCCTTATTGAACAAAGATAAAAATCTGTAAGATATTATTTTTAACTTAAAACATACATGCCTTAGGAAAAAGAAGAAAAGCTAATTAACAGTTACCAGGTATTTTTCATTTTGCCCGAATTCCTAAAAATAATCAATTGTATAAATATTGGTTAACCATTCCCATATAATGAAGCTTTTTGACACCCTTCAAGAAAAACAATGTAGAAATTGCCTGTGACAAGCAATTTCACCATTTCTCACAATATTTTCTGCCTCAAAAAGACCAAAAGAGTAAAATTTCATTCACTTTAAATGTTTGTCTTCGACATCTTTTAATTTGGACCAGTCTAAAATTTTGCTGTCTTAACACACTGCAAAATATTAGACTTATCTAAATTCAAAGATGTTGCAGACCGCAATTTCAAGTGAATGGAATTTTTCTTTTTTGTCTTTTTGGGTGGAAAACATTGTGGTAAATGAAGCAATTGCTTGTCAAAGCCTTCATCTTGTGGGGCATCAAAAGGGGACAGTATGTGGGAATGGCTTAAGTATACCTCTGTCTCTCCTTCTGTCTCTATCTTTCCGTCTATCTTTATACCTGTCTCTATCATTATCCCTGTGTTTATCCTTCGATGATGCATGAACACCCTTCTCTCTATCACGCCTATTTCTGTCATCTTTCCTGTCTTTGAACTCTTTTGTCACACCTCCTGGATGAGAAGGTGTCTCTACATTAGACTGTCGGTAATGCCTTAAAAATTGAAGAACAAAAACAAAATGGGCAATGAAACGTTACTAAGAAACAAGCCTGTATATCTGGTTCGATTTGATTCTGAAATCATTAGTGAAATGATGCTAGAATTTCACGCTTCATAAAAATACTATTTTCTCTGTTGATGTTCATTCAAATTACATATTGTTTTTTCCCGCATTCTATTTTCAGCTCTATCGTCAACATTGAAATGTTAACATTCAGGTTCCACCTGTCCTAACCTGACACTATGTCACAAAGTCACACACTCTATATCAAGGGCTTTTGTGATGTGGGTGGAGATATAGGAAACAGGGATATAAGTTTGACAAAGCATTTTCAATTAGAATGAAATTAACAGATTAATGTTATAAAACTTCAAAACAGAATTTCTACCTGTCCTTGATATGACCAGACTTAGATTTTGTAGTCTCTTCATCACTAGAATCACTACTACTGCTGTCAATGGAATCATCATTGTCTTTGTAGGAAATTACTTTAGATTTCTTCTTGACGTCACCAGAACTCTGCTCTTGCTTCCGTTTCTGCGCTGCTAATTTGTCAAGACCCAGCAATGATGGTTTTTTGAAGCTGTGCTTTTCTCCAGCATCTGCTGAGGTCTTTTTCATTATAATAAGGCCACCGACTTGGTTTCCTGAAGACCCCTCAAGTCTATGTAAAGCAGGGTCATTATCAGGATCAATGTATGCCATATTTAATCAGTATTTCAAAGGTTCTGTCAGTGAATTGTATTTCTTCAAAATAGATAGTACAAATTCGCCTTTTATTACATTTTAATATTCTATTGGCACAAAAATTCAATTTTCATGGTCGCGAAAACCCATTGTTTTCTACATAAATTGCCATGATTTGGCTTTAAATACCATATAAACAATTTCTGTAAATAAAGGACTGTGTTTTTATATGAAACACTTCATTGGTTTGTCTATGCATCCTTCATTTTGAAAAATACAGATTAATTTCGTATCGAATTCGTCTTTTAAGAGTTGTTGTTGTTGCACAAAAGTTGTTGTTGTTACAGGTTTGTCAGAGTGACCTCCCCTTAATTGTTTATTTTTTATCAAGGAAGTAACAACAAACAATCAATCAGTTCGGGGTTTTGCCGTTGTCAAATGTTTACTAAACAATGTTTATTGGAAGAAGGGATGGTAAAAGATGATAAATGGCTGATCGGGACCCGCCGACACTTTTTATAGAGGATCCTAACCAATACCTGAAATGTCCAGTATGCCAGAACTTGTACAAGGACCCAGTGATCAACATAGCATGTGGCCACACCTTCTGTAGCAAATGTACCACAGAAACTAGCACCTGCCCCATCGATGGAAGTGTCTGCAATCAAAATCAGATGGTTGTCAACAGGTGAGATGTTTACAGAGTCACAGATACAGTAGGAGGGGATATATAGTCCTATTTATAAGACAAGACACTTTGAATTTGACAGTTTAATTTCACGGAGTGTCTCGTCTTATTCCCAAAGAAGGGGAAGGTATACCGTTTTGAAAACTCTGAAAACATCGGAACAAAGTCACACAAATATTTACACTTCTATTCGAAATCCAATGAAATGAGTAGAGAAAATATACTTACTAATGCATTATTCATTAAAAAGAAGTTAACCCTTGTCCTGCTGACTTAAAATTTTGTTTCAAACAAACTACCAATTTAAGAGACATTGCAAAAAGATAAGCTTAAGTTTTTGCCACAATAGTGGCATAGAAAGCAGGCAGTGTAGGCTAAGGTCAGACTGCACGTCTGTGCAGGCTGATCTTAGTCTATACTGCCTGCCAAAGCTTTTGTCACAAACAGAAATTGACGTGAACAGCATGAGAAGGGTTAATATATATAAAACTTTCACACTTACATTGTTTTTGTGTACATACTACTATTTTGTCTACTATTTTTTCTCCAATGCTAAGTTGGAAGGTAAGTTCATCTGAAACCATACAAATGCTACTTCATCAGCTTATCAAATATAATTCACATTTGTAAGCATGACTTTTTGTAGAATATTTAGACTTCGCGGCTCCAACTTCAGATAAATCAAGACAGCGAAGTCTAAAGATTTGGACTAGAGGGGATAAAGACATTCTAATGTGTAAAATTTTGTGCTATTTCAATTCTAAACCATAATGTTGTGGGTACTCATTTGAATTGTCTCAACAAGCTGATTCCTATGAGTACCCCGAACAGAGAGCAGTGGTGGATCCAGACAAGGTTCATACAGTTCAAACTATGGCTTAAAATGTAATAAAATAAAATATGCAACATTACACTAAGTTTATATAGTTGAAATTTAATTTTCCAGCCACCAACCCCCCCCCCCCCCCAAGATCCGCCTCTGTAGCCTGATTATTCCATTCTCATGCAGAAATTCAGCAAAAATTGTGTAATATTAGGAAAATGAAGCCATGTTTTGTATGTGAAAACATCCTTCACAGAAATGCTGGATTTGCTGCAGTAGGGCTTAATAATATGCATTTTGAGAAGCCAATACTCCTCTCCTGTACATGTAGCTTTGACTGAAGTTTATAGCAGCTAAATAGCAGGTTCAAATTCTTTCTGCCTTAATCCTTTCCCAAACATCAAAATTTTAGACTTATCTCATCGAGACGATTCAAATGAGTACCCACAACATAGGGTTTGGATTTCAAATAACAAATTTAGGATGGCTTCACTCCCTCTTATCTGTTGCTCTGCTGTAGTGCTTGGATTACGCTATTAAATTTTAGCTTCATTTATCAGTTTCAATTTTTTTAGCTTCCCCCAAAAAATTCAGAGGGAGCATGTAGTCACCATGCTGTCTGTCTGTTCTTCTTCTTCAGACGTTCCTTTGACCGCATTTATTGTACATCGATTGGGAAGCAAGTTTCTTCAACTTATTTTAATCCCTCTTCCATCATTCCTTCCGTCTGTCCTTTATTCCAGGGGTCTCGTTAACCAATATTTGGGGCCGTTATTTGGCCCCATTCCCAATGGCAAAAAGTATCTTTTTTTCCCAATTCTCTGGTGAAAATTCCTAATGAGGATCCAGAATGCCCCATGTTAAGACCTCATCTTCATTTACAAACATTTTGAAGACAGTTTTAGAGTAGATTCTTAAACAAGAGTATGTACAAATGCATTTTACATCACTACAGTCTAATTTGCAGCTGAAACTGAGTGACAGTATGAATACAAACTTGTTTTGTTTTTTCCCTATTTAGGTAAAAACGTTGCTATTTTTCCCAATTTCACTGGCCCCTGGCCCCAAACAAAAATTGGTAGCAAGACCCCTGCATTCTGTCCATCCTTATACAGCCAGATCTCAGCAACCCTTGGACCAAATTCAATGAAACTCCCTTGAATATTTCCTATATACCTTTTTCTCCATTTCTCAATTTGAGACTGCATCTCAAAAAACGGAGTCTTAATGTTGAAATAAGTGGCAAACACTTATTCAGGGAGCATAACCTTTCTATGAAAGTAAGAAGGCTCTTGTTTATTTATGAATGTATTTTATTTCAGACTAGTGGTAGGCCAGATAGAAGACCTGTTGATATATTGTCAGTATGGGCTGGTGAGAGAAGGAGATGATTATGTACCTGATCCTACTGGGTGTCAGGAGAAAATTACTCTAGGTGAGATTATAAATATGTGACCAGCAACAGCAGTCACACCAATGGGACCTTGTCAGAAATCCAAAAATCCAAATTTTGACAAACTGATCAGACTCAGCAGAGGTCAAGTAAATGCCATATTTGGATATTGAACATAGTTGGTAAAGAAAACTTTCCGGAAAAAGAGCCAGAAAATTACATTACAGTGAAAGATATCAGCCCTAGTCTGTTTGTACCGACTGTGAAGACTGACTAGGGTCCATACTTTTCACACTGTCCAGAAGGTCCCTTTTAGCGTAATGGGTGATATATTTTCAACAAATAACACATGGCCTTCATGGGCGGATCTAGAGGTGGGGTCAGGCCCAGGGGGTCATGACCCCCCCCCCCCTGGAATTGACCGAAAATTGAATTTTGACTATATAACTTCTTATTAAATGCCATCATTTGGGCTTTGACCCCCCCCCCCCCTTGCAAAAATATCCTGGATCCGCCCTTGGCCTTGCAGGTGATATGGAGCTTGTGGACCGCTAGGCCAAAAAAGTTACTGACTGAATCAGTCAAAATATTAATAACTGGTCTCAGGTAGACTATTGCTCTGATGGGCATGTGATAATGCATATTATGTTTGTAACATATCACTGATGCTTAGACGGTGGCATCAGGGTTTATAGATCAATGACAATCCATGGATTATGTGTTTGAACCCTGTATTGGTCAATATCCTTCTTACATTTGACACAAGTCAGTTGTCTCTAACGAATGAATGAATGAATGATATATTAATGAGTCATCCAAGTAGAATGAGACGCAAGAGGCTCTGATTTGAAGTTGTGGTAGTTGTGGTGTGAGAAATGCCAGGACATGACCAAAGTACTGTTAAGAAAGTAGTTGAATTGAGTACCAGATAGCAAAATTTTAGACTAGTCCAAATTCAAAGATGTTACAAGCAACAATATCAAGTGATTTATGTTTTACATTGTTTGGTCTGTCCAGGTAGAAAACCTTGAGGGAAATGAAAAAAATTGCTTGTCACAAGCAGTTTTATCATTTCTCATATCGTTTTATTCAGAACTTATCTTTTTGGGTGACAAAAAGTGTCATTATGTGGGAATGGGTGAAACAGATTTCAATTAATTTGTTGTTTTGATTTTTCAGGGGCTAGAGAAAAGCATGAGAGTGCCTGTGAGTTTATTCCAGTATTATGTCCAAACAGAAACTGTTTGACACGATTCAGAAAGAGCGAGCTAGATGACCACTTGAAAGTGTGTGTAAAGACCCAGTGCTCGCATGAAAACAAAGGTAAAATAGATGAAACAGAGCAACAGATAACAGGGTGAAGACATTTCAAATTTGTTATTTCAAATCTAACCCCTATGTTATGGGTACATGTTGGAATTGTCTCAATGAGACAATTCCAATGAGTACCCACAACATAGGGTTTTATCAACAGTTAATGATATTTTTCCCAAATATCTATAGCTCTGGATGAATGTATAACTACTAGTTATTAGAATTCTTTTCATTAACCCTTTACCAAAAAGGTAGTTTATAGTCTCATTTTTACAAACTAGTTCATATTCAAGCGACTTTCCAATTTACTACACTATCATTGAAATTCAAGTCGGCTGTTAACAGTCCGTGCCTCTGGAAGCCACAGCACTTTGGCTTTCAACTCTGCCGTCTACCCATTTATACACCTGGGTGAAGAGGAGCAACATTGGGTTACTTTTTATGCTCACAAGAATTCCTGTGGCTTCAGGGGGATTTGGACCCTGGACCTCTCGATCCGAAAGCCTGCATCCTACCACTAGACGAGGGCGCCCCTACCAAGCAAATTATGTTTTAAACATACCTTGTAGAAATGGCTTGGGAAACCATTGAGGCCTAAGAAAGAAATACCACAATACTACAAGTACTAATAACCAGCTTTTTTTTCTCAAGGTGCGTCAAGGGGCGTCACTGTTTGAAAAAGCGTTTATATGTTATTCCATTCCTTTCCCTCTAGGTTGCGAGTTTGAAGGCTCTATAGAACAGATACTGCAACATGAGAAGATATGTGGGTACAGGGGACTTCAGAAGTCACAGGGAAATGATGTAGATGCTAGGGTAAGATGAAGCCATTTCCACATGTTGATGCTTTATTAAACCATTACAAAATGACAAAATTTTGACCTGTCTGAATTCAAAGATGATGCAAACAATAATTTTAAGTGAATGAAATTGGATGTTTTTTGGAAATACTGGGTAGAAAACATAGTTGGAAATGAAGAAATTGCTTGTCACAAGCAATTTCTTCATTTTCCACAATGTTTTCCAAAGCCTTTATCTTTTTGGGCTTCAAAAGGTATCATCATGTGGGAATGGGTTAATGCCTGCCAATAGAAAACATTGTGGTAAATGGAGATGGCGCTTTATTAATACATGCCAATAGAAAACAACATGGAAAATGGTGAAGCTACGTCTATGTTTTCTACGGTCCAGAAAAGTGTAAAGATATAAAATTTTATCAAGATCCAAGCTGCTTGCTTACAGTTGTAAAAGGCTAAAATGAAAGTAGGTAAAGCCTAAATACGGTTGAAATACAGGTCCACTTTTATTTCTTCTATCGATGGAAAACAAAAATTGGACTAGATCTACCTTGGTGCCCTTTCTAACACTTATTACAAACTGGTACAGCTGAGGTAAGCAAGATCAATTCATGAAACACGGCGAGAGTACTTTATATCGTTGCCAATCGCCGTTACTATATGACAAAGGTATGTGTATTGTCTAAATAAAGTTGCATGCAATGTATGATAGGTATATACATGGCCCGAGGGTAGCTGCTTTGGCCCAAGCCTGTAATAAGGTTATTTGAAAAAGCTTACACAACGTCTGATACTGTACGGGAACACAAACGTCTAGGGAATGCAGTAAAACCAACGTTGATGTCATAATCACTTGTTTAATGAAGTCGCATTAGTCAATAATGGTCCTGAGAATGTAGAAAAAATAACATTGACGTCATAACCACATGTATGGCGTCACATTGCCGTAAACTTATTTCAATATTTTGCCATAACCCCCCCCCCCCCTCGCCGGCAACAATTTTGGATTGCTTCTAACGCTTATGTAATTATCGTTAGAGGCATACACAATTTCTGCAACATTTCGGACATTTTTCAACTTCCTGTTAAATTACATAACATTTAGATTATCAGACTTGAACTGCGTATGTTTGACCTATAGATGGGTGAAAAGGCCGCTTCGCAGCCTTTTTGCCCGTATGAATGAGATGTAAGAGAACAAAATGGATCTTGATCAGACTTTTGGTGTGTATACTCAGGCTGATATAGACCAATGTTGGTCTCAAATGCCATCAGATCCCTTTTTCCAGATCCCATATCTTATGTGTCTTTTTAGCCCGAGTATTTGTAGAATAGGAGCGCAATTCTAGCTACTTGACCATCAGTGTTAATAATGTCTGTAATACTTTGGTTAAGTTATCACATGCAAGTTTGTCAAATCTCAATCAATCTCTGTTTCTGCTAATTCTATTGCTCTGAAGCTTTGCACTTGCCTCTGTGATCATAATATCAGCTTCTTGGCAAAAATTCATTACTCTAACATGTAACTTAGTGGAATATTTACCGGTTTGGACATAGATCTAGACATTCTTGGTTTTTATGTGCAACTTCCATATTACTGTGATAACTTTTTTTGGGGAACAACTATAGCTTTCAAACTTGCAAATGGGTGAATTCAAAATAAATGGCACCAAGCATATTTTTTCATCTAGACTAAAAAGAATAGAATATTTGATCAAATTGCAAGGACCATGTGATGTTAATTATTGTATTGTATGTTCATGCAAAATTTTATTGAAATATCTTTAACGGTTTTAAAGTTATGCCCAAAAAACATGCAAAAAATGTCTGGAGTGAAACGCTTTTTTGTAAACAGAAAAAAACTTTCTTTTTTTCCAAATACATAGCAATTAAAGAATAACAATATGTGTGTAAAAGTAAGACTTTTTACATTAACTTAATCATTTTGAGTTTTGAATTTTGTATGTGGTTAGTGTTTGTGTACAAAGGGTTCGCTGAGGTTCACACATGAACAAAAGTCGTGCGCTGTCTGGAGTGCAACGGCAAATATAGAGAAACTCAAAATAATTGAATACTGTGGGAATTCTATGACTGAAAAGTCAAGTTTTTATGATAATCCATGTACTAAAATGTTTGTAGCCTTGAGCAAATATGATTTTGAATACCTACATAAGGACAAAAACTCCTGACTTTTCCTTAAATAAACTCACCCATGTTTGTCTGGAGTGTAACATTTGAAGTTTAACAACCCCTCTTTCACTATATACTACTTTTTAATGAACTATTGTTCTCTTTTCCAGATAGCATAGACTCAAAGATTATTCACACCAGAAATCCAGTTTAGACACAGACTTGTGTTTGATTTAGACCAGTATTTATGTTGTCTGGAGTGCAACAAGTTTTTTGGCTTAATTAAAAAAGACCTGATCTAAAGAAAGAGTTATCATCAAATATTGTTTTTTTGATGAGGGCATATATTTAAACAATCTAGGCACAAATTTGTGTCATCTTTAAGATTGGTTTTCATTTTAGGGGTTAGAAATTTAAATCTTAGAATATTGAACTATCTTGGTATGATTACAATTGCTCATTGTTTGAAATACAAGGAAAAGAGTAACATTGCTTGTAATAGTTATCACGTGAATTATTTGTACCATTGTACTTGATAAGGAAGTGGGAATTGTATCATAAATTAGCCAATATTGTCAACATGTGAATATGTCTGGAGTGCAACAAATTATTTAAAAGAAAAGAACTTTCATTTTTCAACATTTATAGCACACATATGTAAGATAATTAATTGTTCTTGTTCAGTTAGCACTTATTACATGTAAAGGTATAATAGAAGTCATTTTTTATACCTATCAAGTGCATATTTAGAAAAAAATATTCACGAAATTAAAGATTTTCTTAGAAAATTAAACTATCTTCGTATGATTACAAGTACTTATTGTTTGAAATACATGGAAGAGTATAAAAGTGTTTGTTATAGTAATCTTGTGAATTATTTTTACCATTTTACTTGAAAAAGAAGTACAAGGAGGATCAAAAATTATCCGAATAGGTTAAGAATGTCTGGAGTGCAACAACTTTGTGACAAAAGATGCAAGTTTTGGATTGTCTAGAATTTAGTTCAAACATGACAATTGTACAAGGTTTTTTGCAGACATGTTCTGAATTCATTATATTGTTGAGAAAATTGGGTCTGAAGTCTATATGAGGCCAAACTTTATCATGATAAAAACTTTTTGACCCATGTATGAAAAAATCATTAGTAATTTTGTGTAAAAAGTCATATTTTCACCAGATTTATGATAGAAAAACTAGTTTTTTTTTTTTGCTTAGAATTCCTTATTGATTCACAAATTACAATTTGGATTGAAAAAAATATTATTTTTCGTATCATTTTGTGAGGGTACACTACTTTGTAAATATATGTATTTTCAGGTTTTTCCGTTGATTTTCTTCAATTAAAAAATCTGAAACTTTTTTATGTCTAAATAGTTTTCAATGCTGTTTTAGATTATTAAAATTTGATCTATGTACAATATTAGAACATATAGACCAAAATGATCAATTGAAATTTAAAAATTGGAAAAAAATAATTTTTTGGTGCCATTTTATTTGAATTCACCCAAATACCTCTGTGACCAAAATATCAGCCTTTCTGCAAAGCATTTTTCATCTGGCATTTATTTGATAGAATTTTTACCCTTTTAGGGCCTAGAATTTTTTATTATCCAGCACTTGACTGTCCTGAGACAGCTCTTGTTTTCCCACTAAACAAAATATATCCTTAATTTCAGACAAAGGCTTTGGAAGAGTCCAATAAAGACCTCCGCAGCCAAGTCACAACATTAAACAAAAGGCTAGGTCAGATGGAAGAGTATAATACAGGCTTACAGGGTCAACTTACAGAATGTATGAGGTCTGTCTATTGAATAATGTTTTACATTTTTTGGTCTTTCTTTGTAGAAAAACATTGTGGGAAATGAAGAAATTGCTTGCCACAAGCAATTTCTTCATTTTACACAATGTTTTCCAAAGTGTTTATCCTGAAAGTATCAGTATATGGGAATGGGTTAAAGAAAACAGCTAGGTCAGATGGAAGAGAATAATACAGGATTACAGGATCAGCTTACTGAATGTATGAGGTCAGTCTGTCATTGATTTGTTAACCCATTACCAGAGGGCAAAATTTTAGACTGGTCAAAATTCAAAGTTTATGCAGTTGATAATTTCAATTGAATGAAATATATATTTTTTGTCTTTTGGGGTAAAAAACTTTGCGGGAAATGAAGAAATTGCTTGTCACAAGCAATTTCTTCATTTTCCACAATGTTTTCCGTAGCATTTATCCTGTTTGGCATCAGAAAGTATCAGTATATGGGAATGGATTAAAGAAAACAGCTAGGACTGATGGAAGAGCATTATACAGGCTTACAGGGTCAGCTTACAGAATTTATGAGGTCTGTCTGTTCTTTATGAAATAATATTATGTTAAAATGTACACAAATTCATGATGTAAACAAGAAATATAACATAATGTCAACTGGGAAAACAGTGCCGATTTTGAAGCCCACAGAGGTATAACAGACAGTCAAATGGTCTTAGGGGAACATGACATTCCCTTTTTTAGCTCGACTTTTCGTAGAAAATGAGAGCTTATACTGTCACCCGGGCGTCGGCGTTGGCGTCGGCGTTGGCGTGGGCGTTGCAACAAAGGTTTAAGTTTTTTCAAACATCAATAACTTCCATACTATCAAAGGGATTCAACCCAAACTTGGAATACTTATTCACCATCACACCCTCTACCTTACTATCAGGGCACATGACCCTGGGACCACTCTATTTGGAGTTATGCCCCCTTTATACTAAGCAACTTAGAAAGTCGAGCGCGCTGTCTTCGGACAGCTCTTGTTTTGCTTTTTATTACCAAAAGAAATAATTGAACAACAAAGTTGAAAACTCACCTGTTTTGGTAAGAAAACCATGATGCCACTCATGCTTTGAGGCACCCCATAGGATTTCAATAGTGAGGTCATCGGCTCTGTCTCAGTAGTTTCCATACTGTGGTATGAAAATACTAACTTACTGAATGTGTCCAATTTCATTTTTAGTTTGCTCAAAGATCTCAATCAAAAATACGAGAACTTGTTGAAGAGTGTAGAACAACTAACTACTGTCAAAAACAGAAGGTCGTATGGGTCACCAAGCACTGCAGGTGCTGATGGCCGGCCTAAATCTTCAAGTAAGTTCATTGTTTAGTCCAAATGGTTGTAAAGGTTGTAAATTGTTGCTTTTCAATAAAAACCTGGTATCTACAGCTTTAAACAAGCTGTAGATGCCAGTTTTTTGTGTTGAAAAACAATGAAATGCTGCAGGATATGAAACTCATTTGAACTTAACTCTTTACCAGATGGCTAAATTTTAGATTGGTCAAAACTCAAAGATGTTGCAGATGTTTCAAGTGAATGGAATTTAACATTGTTTGATCTTTCTTGGTAGAAAATGTTGTGGGGAATGAAGAAATTGCTTGTCACAAGTAATTTCCCTATTTTTGATGTTTTCTAAAGTTTTTATTTAGTGGCGCGTCAAAAGGGGTGAATGTGTAATAATGAGTTAATTAACTCATTCCCAAACTGTGACTTCGTCTGACGACCCCACCTGATATGGGTTTATAATACCATGCAGGAAAAGCATTTTCTCCTTTTCCTTCAGGCTTTTCATGCTATTATATATATATATCTATATGAGTAAGATTATACATGTATTAACTCTTTTTGACCCCGCAGAAATAAAGTGTTACACCATATTTTAGAACACCAAATTCGTTGTCTGCAATAGCTTTTAAATTGGAGCTGTCTGAATTTTTAGCGAGCCGGGACTTTATGTCCGAGGAGCTAATGTCACAGCCCTAGTGTCAGCAACGGCGTCGCGTCTTCAAAAACTTTAACCTGGGGTATATCTCGGGCACTATTTGAGATACAGCCTTTATAGTTCACACATAGATACCTCTTGCCAAGACCTTTCATTTGGGACCATGACCTTTGACTTAGTGACCTTGACCTTGGAGTTTGACCTACTTTTAAAAAGACTTTAACCTGGCCTATATCTCATGCACTATTACAGATAGAGCCTTGATATTGGACATATGGATACCTCATGCAATGACCTTGACCTTGAGACTATGACCTTTGACCCAGTGACCTTGACCTTTGACCTTGAACTCCCTTTTTTGTGACAAGCTCTCGTATAGGCGACCTACATTGTCTGCGGACAACTCTTGCTGTATTTTGGGAAGGGGTTAAATGATTTTTCTTTACCCTAGGTTCATTCCGTAAATCCCTATCAGGGAGTCCCCCAGTCTCAGCCAGATATGAAAAGTGGGCCATGCCTTTCCAGTTTAAATGCATTGGAACACTTAGGTAAGACATCATTTGTTAATTGTTAACTGATCCTTTTTCCAAATGACAAGAATGTGGACTGTTTTAGCTTGGAAACTGCCACATACCATAAAAATAGATGTTGATAAATATAGGATTTGTGTACAACTTAGTAAGATAAATTTTGAGGCAAAAATAATGGTTATCAGCATTTTCTTCTTTTGCTTCAATGGTTGCCTATGCTTCTTTTGTTAGTGTCATCAAAACCAGGTCAGGTTTTAAAAATAGGGTTAAATGATGTTAATGTTAGTAAGCATACAATTTATTAGCTCACCTGAACACGAAGTGCTCAAAGTGAGCTATTGTGGTCACTTTTTGTCCGTCGTCCGTCTGTCCGTCCACAATTTCTTCAAACATCTTCTTCTCCTAAACCATTTGTCCAATTTTAAGCAAACTTGGCAGGAATGATCCTCATGTGACCCTGTTCAAAACTTGTTCGTGAATTTTTGATTCGTCAAAAAATGTGGGCGTGGCAGGGCGGGGCTTATTGGATTTTAGAGAAATCCTAAGAAAATTCTTTAAAAATCAACCATTTGGCCAATTTGAATTAAACTTGGCAGGAATGTGCCTTTAGTCACTCTTTTCAAAATTTATCCACAATTTTTTACATTTGTCAAAAAGTGTGGCCATGGCAGGGAGGAAGGGGCTTATCGGACTTAAAGAAATCATAAGAAAATTCTTTAAAAATCAACCATTGGGCCCAATTGAACCAGACTTTGCAGGAATGTTCCTTTAGTCACCTTTAGTCACCCTTTTCAAAATTTATCCACAAATTTTTACATTTGTCAAAAAATGTGGCAGTGGCAGGGAGGAAGGGGCTTATCGGACTTAGAGAAATCATGAGAAAATTCTTTAAAAATCAACCATTGGGCCCAATTGAAGCAGACTTTGCAGGAATGTTCCTTGAGTCACTCTTTTCAAGTTTATTCACAAATTTTTACATTTGTCAAAAAATGTGGCCGCGGCAGGGAGGAAGGGGCTTATTGGACTTAATGAAATCATAAGAAAATTCTTTAGAAATTAACCATTGGGCCCAAATGAACTAAACTTTGCAGGTATGGTCCTTGAGTCACTCTTTTCAAAATTTGTTCTCAAATTCTTACAATTGATAAAAAATGTGGCCATGGCAAGGAAGAAGGGGCTTATCGAACTTAGAGATATCATAAGAAAATTCTTTAAAAATCAACAATTGAGCCAATTTGAACCAGACTATACAGGAATGTTCCTTGAGTTACTCTTTTCAAAGTTTGTTCACAAATTTTTATATTTGTCAAAAACTGTGGCCGTGGCAGGGAGGAATTGGCTTATTGGACTTGGAGAAATCAGAAGAATATTCTTTAAAAACCAACCATTGGGCTAATTTGAACCAAACCTGCCTGAAAAGTTCCGTGAGTGATAATTGAGAGATGATTGTTTTTTTTAAAAGCAAAATTTTCTTTCAATATTCATCAAACCTTATGTTGTTGGTGATCATTTCAATCATCTGCTTGAAAAGATTAATACATTCTATATAGGGTTTGGATATGAATGATAAAAAAAGGAAAGGTTTTCCTATTTCTCAAATCTCTTATCTATTTCTCTTATCTGTTGCTCTGGCCCCATGTTTATCTTATGTAAACAAATAAGAAGGAATTAACCAAGCTTATCAGATGGAGATCTTTCTTCATAACAAACTTTACAGGATCGATTGGAACAAAATTATTACTTAAAATTGTTTCCAAACAGAAAGTCCTTAAAAGTTTCATGTCTTTAAATTTGACAAAATTGCCATTATCACTCTTGTCATATTGAATCAGGTGAGCGATTTAGGACCATCATGGTCCTCTTGTTTTGGTTATATACTGCATGAGCACATTCAAGATTCCATATTATATGTACAATTAAGTATATAAAAATGGAAAGGTTTTAAAGTGACATTTCACAATTATTTTTACATAAATTTTACTTTTATTCAATCTGAAAGATCATTCTTATGAAAATTCTGAAAATTTCAAGCCAAAATATTGAACAGTTTACGAGAAATATATGTTTTTGTGCTAAAATTAAACAAAGTGTTGTGGACAATAGTTCAGATTTATATCGAATTTGTCATTTCTGTCTCAACTTTTAAGGCGTATTTTTCACTTATAAATAACAACTTTAAAAACTGATAGCATTTCTACACGTTAGAATAAACAATCTTTGCATCAAGACATGCTTTTAAAAAATGAAATAAATGTGAAATGTCACTTTAAAGAGGATTAAACTTGTACAACTAAAACATCTTAGCATAATGACAGAACTTAAAACATAACTAAATTGCAAAATTTTAGACTGGTCCAAACTCAAAAGGCTATGCAGACACCATGTGCAAATGATTGAACTTTTCCATTGTTAGGTCTGTCTGAGTAGAAAAAAGTGTGGGAAATGAAAAATGCGCTTATCACAAGCAATTTCCACAATATTTTCCAAGCCTTTATGGTTTTTATCCTATGGGGGCATGAAAAAGTTTCACTATGTTAGAAAATGTTAAAACACAAATATTTGCCTCATGATGAATACATGTAATATAAATTAACCTATTCCTACATATTGATGCCCTCCAAAACTTAAGGCTTTGGAAAATATTGTGGAAAATGAAGAAATTGCTTGAGACAAGCAATTTCTTCATTTCTCACAAATTTGTTTTCTACCAAAAAGGCATAAAATTTCAAAATTTCATCAAATTGATAATGTTGTATGCAACTTCTTTCCATATGGGCCAGTCTAAAATTTTGCAGTCCGCTAATGGATTACTTTTTCAGAGGTCATAAAGATGTTGTTTGGTGCATGGCTACAAGAAACAAGAAATTATACACAGCAGGGGCAGATTGTACTGTAAAAGTATGGGATTTAGATAGTCTACAGAGGGGATGTATTAAAACTATACAGGGTCACTCAAAGGCAGTAAGTACAATAGATTATAGGCTTTAAGGGTAATAATCATGACCACGTAAGCAGAATTGTCTAGATAGTCTACAGAGGGGATGTATTAAAACTATACAAGGTCACTCTAAGGCAGTAAGTACAATAGATTATAGGCTTTAACCCTTTCCCAAAAAAACAAAATTTTAGGGTGATCCACTTCAAAGACTGCCATAAATGACAAAATGGATGTTATTAAAGATAGGATTTGTGTAATATATAGCACAGAAAATATTGAGACAAAAGGAGAAACTGCTGGTTATCAGCAGTTTCTTCTTTTGTTCCAATGTTTTCCAAAGTCTTTTCTATTAGGGACGTCAAAACCAGGTCTTGTTTGGGAAAGGGTTAAGGGTAATAATCATGACCACATAACCATACAACAGGTTGTAAGAGAGGCTCTTGTATGCTCCAGGCATTATAAAAGACGCAGAATTGTCTAGATAGTCTACAGAGGGGATGTATTAAAACTATACAGGGTCACTCAAAGGCAGTAAGTACTGTATATTACAATATTAAATTGTAAGTTGCAGAAAAAATGCCTTAGGCCTCTTTTACAACCTGTCATGCATCCTTATAAATCGCGTGCCTTTGGAGATTTTTAAAAATCTCCAAAGACGCACAACTTATAAGGATGCAGGACGAGTTGTCAATGAGGCTCTCGCCTACTCCTGGCATTGTTAAATAGCCCACAGAGGGGATGTATTAAAACAATACAGGGTCACTCAAAGGCAGTAAGTTATCACAATAAATCTTAAGTTGCAGAAAAAATGCCTAAGGTCTCTCTTACAACCTGTGGTGCATCCTTATAAATCATGTGTCTTTGGAGATTATTAAAAATCTCCAAAGACACATGATTTATAAGGATGCTCAATGGGTTTTAAGAGAGGCTCTTGCGTGCTCCTGGCATTGTTAGAGAAGCAAACTGGTCTAGATAGGTTACAGAGGGGATGTATTAAAACTATACAGGGGCACTCAAAGGCAGTAAGTACAATAAATTATAAGCTGTAAGGGTAATATCCAGTAGCAGATCCAGAGGGGGTTTGAGGGGTTCAAACGAACCCTGCTCTGTAGCCTTATTATTTCATTTTCATGCAGAATTTTGCACAAAATTTTGAAAAAAATAGGAACCCACCCCCCATTTGAATATTGGAACACCCCCCCCCCACACACACACACACACAGAAACCCTGGATCCGCCACAGATGTCCTAGGGGGCTTTTTGCTCATGATTGCACTAGTTACATTTAGCAATATCTGAATGTGATGATGAAGTACAAAAAAGCTATAGACTGACCAACAGACCAATGCAACTGAAGAAACTGTCTGTCTGTACAAAAACTATACATTGGCCATTTCTGGCGCATTCGTGTTTCAAAAACACATCTAACTTGTTCAAATCAGAGGCGCGTTCTTTAGAGCAAGATTTTGTAAGATTTCTTAAGGTGTTTTGGATAAAGCGTTTTTAAGACCGAGACTTTGACCGAGCTGTTCCGAATGCTCCATATTTATACAAATGACGCCATAATGACGTCATTTGTATAAAGTATGGATCATTCGGAACACTGCAGTTTATGAATTATGGAGTGTTCAGAAAAACTCGGTCAAATCTCTTTTATATTGTTTGTACAGAGTTGACCGAGGGGCTCTGCACGAAGTATAGAGCAATGGCGGCTCCCAGTGATCGTCTTAAAAATCTTGCTAAAAAAAGCGCTTTAACCCAAAACATGTAAAGAAATCTCAAGATATTTCAAGAAATCTCGCTCTAAAGAACGCGGCTCAGGTCTCTTTGAACACAGACTCACTACAGACACTTTGTTTCAGATACAATGTATGACAGTAGACGGCAGTTTTCTATATACGGGAGGCCATGATAACTGTCTATATTGTTGGAGTCTAGATGACTATGATGTGGTCAATATGGTTGAGGTCAGTGCTTATTAACTTTATTTGTCATTTTATTCTATTTTACCCATTCAAATACAATGATGCTTTTGATGCTCCCAAAAATAAGGGTTTGTAAAACATTTTAGAAAATGAATTTCCTACAATGTTTTCTACTGAAAAAGACGGAAAAAAAAAGAAATTGAAAATTCAATTCACTTGAAAGTGTCGTCTGCAACATCTTTTGAATATGACCAGTCCAACATTGTGCCATGTGGTAATGGATTACCGGTAACTGATGAAGCTTTACTTTCAATCAAATCATTGTTTGTCAAATTAAACAATGTTTTTCTGTCCTATATATGACTAATAATCCTCAGCAATGAAACTTGCCCTAACTGTAAAAAAAGTACTCAAGATCTGGAAAAAGGTTCAGATTTATATGGATCCATGAAGACCTCTCTCAAATGCCTTAACCCTTTACCGAACGACAATTTTTAGGGTGACCCAATTTGAAAGCTGCTGAAGACAACAAGTTGGATGTTGTTAAAGAGAGGATTTGTGAAAAATATACCACAAAATTTTGAGGCAAAAGGAGAAAATACTGATAATCAGTATTTCGTCGGTGTTAATGCAAAACCTCGTATGTCGATTCGTGCGATTTTCAAAGTATAAACTTGTCTGCCCAGTTGAGTCAATCCTTGCAGGTTTTGAGATATTCTTACTAATCAGTATTAATGACACATTATTTGTGAACAATATGTCCAAATTTCAAGTAAAACATTTCAGTTTGGGTAAAGTTATTACACTTTTTCCCCTCCCCTTTAAAATTTTCCAAAATCGAGATACGAGGTTTTGCATTTACAACGACGATTTTCTTCTTTTGCCACAATATTTTCCTTAGCTGTATATCTGTTTATTATATACTTTGATATTGTCCCTGTGTATTTGAACGGGAGGAAAGTATGCAATATTTTTTGATATTGCATACTTTGATATTGCACGGGAACTTTAACACGCGCCGTCGCCAAGGACGGAACTATAATTCCAGGCATCTCTCCCGCTTCACAACTTTCAAGCTTGACAAATCACCTATAAATCCATATTGACCATTACTAACGCTAAGACAGCTCAAAAATGTTAATTGGAGAATAAAAATCATAATTTTTCTTTCAAAATATCACGGATATTGACTTTATGAAGCAAGTCAACTGCAATTGCAAATGCGCGAAAATAACAAATTTTAACAAATGAAAATATACAAAACGGCAAATGTACATATTTTTAGGAAGATTGATACCAAAAATCTGTAACAAATATCTCAAATTCAATACCCTTTGCGATGATTCCAGTCCGAGTCGAAAATAATGGCCACCGCCATTCAAAGTTGTTTATACTTCCCTAGTTACATCGACGTAATCATACGCAGACGTTACTTTTCCCGCGTAATTTACATTCAACCGATAGACGTTTTAAAACGTTTTAGTAATATCTACCCTAGCGGATAAAAACATTTTTTATGAATTTTGTTTATGATACCTTTTCTAAAACAATATCAAAGTATATAATAAAAAGGTTATTGCATTATTATGGGAATATATTGTGTCGAACTCGTTCTTTTGGCATAGTAACCCTCGCAAGCTCGGGTTACTCTGCCAAAAGAACTTGTTCGACACAATATATTCCCATATTAATGCAATAACCTATAATATTTTACTAAGTATTCTTTACAACTTCTTACAAAGGGGCTTACAGAGCTACAGATTTGAGGGAGTGAAAGCATTTCAAAAAGCAGTATATTGATTGTTCATCAAACCCTATGTTATGGATACTCATTGGAAACGTCTCATCACACCTCAGGTTTTGATTTGAAATAATAAACTTAGAATGCCTTTGCCACTCTAATCTGTAGCTTTGGCTTACGCATTTACTGCAGCTTTCATTTTCTTTCAGAATGCCCATGACAATATAATTTGTGCAATGGTAGCTGTAGGAGACTATTTATTCACATCCTCATTCTCACTCGTAAAGGTAAGTTTCCTAAATGGCAAAATTTTAATGTGTTTCAACTTGAAAGCTGCTGCTTACAACAACAAATATGTCAATAAGATATAATTTCTGTAAATTCTCACATTTCCCCTTTTCCTTCAAGGTTTTCTGTGCTGTATTGTGGAGACTTCTGTATGAGTAAGCAATCATTTCATTGGCTGCAATTCTATCCAATTTGGACCAGTCTACAATGATCTAATTTTGGAATGGTTAACCCATTACCAGACGACAAAATTTTGGATTGTTCCAATTTGAAAGGTGTTGCAGACAGTAATTTCAAGTTGATGAAATTTCAAAAATGTTTCCATTTTGTGATAGAAAACATTGTGGAACATGAAGAAATTGCTTGTCACAAGCAATTTCTTCATTTTCCACAGTGTTTTCCCAAGCCTTTTCTTGTGAGGAAGTCAAAAGGTGTCACTGTGCAGTAATGGGTTAAACGATAAACAATTTTCAGTATTTAGGTAATTTATTTTCTAAATTTTTCCTTACAGATTTGGGAAGCCAAAACTCTTACACTCAAAAGTACCATTCCAGGTTTGCACCATTGGGTTAGGGCTCTAGCTTTAAATCCAGAGAGAGTAAGTGGGATTTATCTTTCCATGTTTCTTTTTTAACCCTCTCCTAAACCAGATATAGTTTTGACATCCAAGTCCCAACCTTCAACAAGTGTGTATTAATTAAATCAATTTGATGGCCTTGTAGTGGGATATAACATTATCTGTCTAAATGTCTAAATGACTGATTTTGATAATGAACACTACAGTTTTATGCTATTCTCACACAGTCACGCTTTTTGACCCTCCCCAAGAAAAAAAAACACTTTTGAAACCAATGTGGAATATGAAGAGATTGCTTGTGACCAGCTTTTTCATCATTATTAGCAATGTTTTCTAATCCAAAATGCAAAGATTTTTCAAGTTTCACCAACTTGAAATTGTTGTCTGCAACACCTTCCAAATTGAAACAGTCCAAAATTTTGCTGTTTGGTAATGGGTTAAACCATTCTATCTGAATAAAAATATACATGTAGATAGAGCCTAAATGTTGACTTTGTTACATCTTTTTCAGGATAAACTGTACAGTGGATCACACAATACTATAGATATCTGGAGTGTAACTGAACCTTTCTCCCTCAAAGGAAAAGTGGACCATCAGTTTGGGTCAGTCTACTCTCTCGCCATTACCTCAAAATATATTATTGCAGGTAAGTTAGTTTTAAGTTGTTATTTTTGTCCAGTATAGAAAGACCAGGGCATATTGTTTTACTCATGTGCGTCTGTCCCTCTCTCAATCAGTTTTTGCATGTATATGAAGCCAAAATGGCAAAAATATAGTCATCCAATTTAAAAGTTGTTGCAGACAATAAGATTAGTGTTATAAAAGTAATATATTGAAAGGAAAATATTGAGGCAAAATGAGAGAAAAATGCTTATTATTAGTATTTCTTCTTATGTGTCAATGTTTTCCAAAGCCTTCATGTTAGGGACGTCCAAACCTGGTCTTGTTTGGGATAGAGTTAAATGCATAAAGAAAGTACAATATCTACTTTACTTTGGTTGTTTTACATTTCAATTTAACCCATTAAAGCAAAAAGTTTCAATTTAAAGTCTACTTTTACTAACTGAGACATATTCAACCGACTTAACACTTTAACCCATGATCACTGAGTCTCAAGTCGGCTGTTGACAGTCGAGGCCTTTGGCAGCCACAGCTCTTTGGCTTTCAACTCTCCCGTGTACCCATTTATACACCTGGGTGAAGAGGAGCAACGTGGGGTAACTTTTTTGCTCAGAAAAATTCCCGTGGCACTGGCGGGATTTGAACCCAGGATCCTTCGATCCCAAAGCCCGTGTCTTACCATTAGACCACGACGCCCCATTACCAGATGGCAAAAATTTAGCTTAGACCAAATTCAAAGATGTTGCAGACGACAATTTTAAGGGAATAGAAGTCAAAATATTTTGGACATTTTGGGTAGAAAATATTTTGG
Source organism: Fragum sueziense (assembly GCA_963680895.1). Lineage (NCBI taxonomy): Eukaryota > Metazoa > Mollusca > Bivalvia > Cardiida > Cardiidae > Fragum > Fragum sueziense. The sequence continues at coordinate 31,426,078 of OY804599.1, forward strand.
GAAATGAATAAATTGCTTGTCACAAGCAATTTCTTCATTTTCTACAATGTTTTCCAAGCCTTTTTCTTTAGGGAAGTCAAAAGGTTATGGGAATAGGTTAATCCTTTCCCAAACAGCAACATTTGATTTTGATATCACGAATAGAAAAAGGCTTTTGGAATCATTTGGGCAGAAGATGAAAATACTGATAACTTGCATGTTCTCTGTTTGTCTCAATATATTCTGTGCTACATTGTCTTTCTTTATAAGTACCAATTTTGTCACTCACATCATTCTGCTTGTAAAGTGTAATTTATATTTTTTCTGTTTAGGAAAGGGTCAAGGTACAAATAAGAATTACATTAATATATCCTTTTTCATACTAGGAACTTACAACAGGAATGCGCAGGTGTTTCTCCGCTCCACATTTGAGCATGTCCATGCACTGAGTGGTCATGTCGGAGTTGTGACGGCTCTAGTTGCCTCCCCTTGTGGAGGGTTTGGGTTCTCAAGCTGCTCTGATGCCTCAATACAGGTGACTCTATAGAACATCAAGGCGAGGAATCATGTGACACAGCACATGCAGAAAAATTTCAACAATTTTGTTAATATGTGACAAATTTGAAAATGGTTTAACCCATTACCAGACAACAACATTTTAAGCTTGTCCAAATTCAAAGATGCTGCAGACGACAATTTTAAGTGAATGATATTGAAATTGTTTTGACCTTTGGGGTAGAAAACAGAGTGAGAAATGAAGAAATTGCTTGTAACAAGCAATTTCTTCATTTTCCATGATGTTTTCCGAAGCTTTTATTTTGCAGGGCGTCAAAAGGCGTCATTATGTGGGAATGGGTAAAAGCAGAGGATGCAAAAATATATCAGGGATTTGCTGGATGTGGTAGATCATTTTAACCCATTACTAGACGACAAAATTTTAGGCTGGTCCGAATTGAAAGGTGTTGCAGACGACAATTTCAAGTTGATGAAATTTTAAAAACCTTTACATTTTGGGTTAGAAAACATTGTGGAAAATGAAGAAATTGCTTGTCACAAGCAATTTCTTCATTTTCCACGATGTTTTCGGAAGTTTTTTCTTGTGATTGAGTCAAAAGGCGTCGCAGTGCAGTAATGGGTTAAAGTCAGTTGATAAAGAGTTGTTGACATGCAAGTTAAATTTTACTTGGTCATTATTACTTTTTTGGATCGGAAGATTTTTAAATCAAACCAATATCAAATTGGTCACTTATTGACAGAATTGTTTCACTATTTTCTGAAATTGTTGTCATGTGATTATCAGCCCTGAACATGGTAGCGATCAGAGAAAGCATGCAGTTATGCTTTAATTATTAGTTCTGAAAGATTTCACTGATTGGATAATATTTTAATTGTCATTTGCATTGACGTTTTACCAGTCAAAAAAGCTTATTTTAACCCTGTCCTTAACAAGACCTGATTTTGATGTCCATGAGAGAGAAAGGGACATAAAACATTGAAGGAAATGAAGTAAATGGTGATAATCACTATTTTCTCCTTATTCCTTTATTATTTTTTCTGATATAATGATAATGTGCACCAATTTTTTGTCTATTTACACCTATTCTGTTAATGGGGAAAATATGCCTTGCGGATGACAAATAAAATGTTGCTGACATTCACTGAAAAATTAAAGGCAGAGAGATGTTAAAAACAAAACAGAAATGTTTGGACAATTTCATGTAAAAATTCCTGTCTCTGCTCTACTTTTAGGCACACATGAATACAACATACAAATATTTGATAGTACGACCTATCGTCATGTACAACAACTAGTCATGCATATCGGAGTCATACACAGTGTTGTTGTGGCTGGGCATTTCCTATTTTCGGCTTCTGTCGACCAGTCTATTCAGGTGATTATATGTGACCTGTCACGCTAAAAAGGACCTTATGGGAAGTCCATAAAATCAGATTTTGAGAAATGAATCAGACTAGGTAGGGGTTGACCAGATGTCATATTTGGAAAATGAACATAATTATAGCAACATAGCGGAAACATTTTAGATTTAAAATATTATATTAAAGTGAAAAGTTTGATCCTAGTCAGGCTGCGCTATACTTTTCACTCTTCCTTAGATCCTTTTTAGCATGACAGATCACATAATATATCTGTGCAAATTCATTTTGAAATTTTCTTTGGTCATTCTAAATTAACCCATTACCAGACAACAACATTTTAGAATGGTTTAAGGTTGCAGACAACATTTTCAATTTTAAGTCTATGAAGTTTTATATTTTTAGCTCACCTGAGCACAAAGTGCTCGAGGTGAGCTATTGTGGTCACTCACCGTCCGTCGTCTGTCTGTCTGTCTGTCCGTCCGTCCGTCAACAATTTCTTCAAACATCTTCTTCTCCACAACCCAATGGCCCAATTTTGACCAAACATGGCAGGAATGTTCCTTGAGTGACCCTTCTCAAAATTTGTTCGCGGATTTTTGATTCATCAAAAAATGTGGGCGTGGCAGGGCGGGGCTTATCGGACTTAGAGAAATCCTAAGAAAATTCTTTAAAAATCAACCATTGGGCCAATTTTAATCAAACTTGGCAGAATTGTTCCTTGAGTGACCATTTTCAAAAGTTCCTTGCAAATTTTTGATTCGTCAAAAAATGTGGGCGTGGCAGGGTGGGGCTTATCAGACTTAGAGAAATCCTAAGAAAATTCTTTAAAAATCAACCAATGGGCCAATTTGAACCAAACTTGGCAGAATTGTTCCTTTAGTGACCCTTCTCAAAATTTGTTCGCAGATTTTTGATTCGTCAAAAATGTGGGCGTGGCAGGGTGGGGCTTATCAGACTTAGAGAAATCCTAAGAAAATTCTTTAAAAATCAGCCAATGAGCCAATTTGAACCAAACTTGGCAGGATTGTTCCTTGAGTGACCATTCTCAAAAGTTCTTTGCAAATTTTTGATTCGTCAAAAAATGTGGGCGTGGCAGAGCGGGGCTTATCAGACTAAGAGAAATCCTAAGAAAATTCTTTAAAAATCAACCAATGGGCCAATTTGAACTTTGAACCAAACTTGGCAGAATTGTTTTTTTAGTGACCCTTCTCAAAACTTGTTCGCGGAGTTTTGATTCGTCAAAAAATGTGGGCGGGGCAGGGCGGGGCTTATCGGACTTAGAGAAATCCTACGAAAATTCTTTAAAAATCAGCCAATGAGCCAATTTGAACCAAACTTGGCAGAATTGTTCCTTGAGTGACCCTTTTAAACATTTGTTCATAAATTTTGAGTTTTGCCAAAATATGTGTACGTGGCAGGGTGGGGCTTATCTGACCAAGAGAAATCGTTAAAAAATTCTTCAAAAATCTTCTTCTCCTTAACCATTGGGCCAATTAGAACCAAATATGGCAGGAATGTTCCTTGGGTGACTTTCCTTAAAAGTTGTTCACCAATTTTTGATTCGTCCAAAAATGTGGGCGTGGCAGGGCAGTGCTTATCGGACTTGGAGAAATCATAAAAAAAATCTTTAAAAATCAAACATTGGCCCAATTTGAACCAATCTTGGCAGAAATGTTCCTTGGGTGACCCTTTTCAAAATTTGTTCGCAATTTTTTTATTCGTCAGAAAAAGTGGGCGTGGCTTATCAGACTTACAGTAATCCTAAGAAAATTCTTTAAAAATCAACCATTGGCCGGATTTGAAGCAAACTTTATTGAAATGTTCCTTTAGTGACCATTTTCAAAATTTGTTGGCAAATTTTGTATTTGACAAAGAAAGTGAACGTGGCAGGGCGTGGCTTATCGGACTTGGAGAAATCATAAGAAAATTCTTTAAAATTCAAGCATTGGGCCAATTTGAAACAAATTTGGCAACGATGTTCCTTTAGTGACCTTTTTCAAAATTTGTTTGCAAATTTTTGATTCGTCAAAAAAGTGGGTGTGTCTTAAACTTCTTTCAGGTGAGCGATATAGGGCCATTCTGGCCCTCTTGTTTGATCTTTCTGTGTAGAAAACAATGTGGGAAATGAAGAAATTGCTTGTCCTAAGCAATTTCATCATTGTCCACAATGTTTCCAAGGCAAAAGGCATTACTGTTTGGTAAAAGGGTTAAAGGACAAAAGTAATAAGAATGAAAGATGTTTACGCAATTATCTAGTTTGACTTAATAAAATAAGTAACTGCATGCTTTCTTTTCCATTTTGTATGTATTTTTGTAGAATTTCGTATTTTATCTTACTTACAATGAATAGAAATCAACTTAGCTCTTGATCGGTGTTAATAAAGGAAACAAATATAAACTTATATATCTATCATACACAAATACAGCAATTAGTCTAGCTGCAAATAAGTGACTGTCCAGTACTAACTTACAAAAGAACTTGGTATAGCTAGATGGACATGTTGGAGATGAAATGTATGATCTTTCCAAATTTAAAGGTGTTGCAGACCAGATGATAAAATGTTACTCAAAAGCAGGATATTTGGCATGGGCGGATCTAGAGGGGGGTCGGGGGGGTCCGGACCCCCCCTGGCATTGGGCAAAAATTAATTTTTGACTGTATAAATTTAGTGTAACGTTACATATTTATTTACATATTTATTACATTTTAAGCCATAATTTGAGCTTGGACCCCCCCCCCCCCCCCTTGAAAAAAATCTTGGGCTAGGACACCCCCCCCCTGGAAAGAAATCCTGGATCCGCCCTTGCTTGGACCTTATAAAGGTCCCTTTCCTAGTCAATACTAGGTTTTGTCATCTGTCAAAGAATAGACTGGGAAAAGATCAAGTCAGAAGAAGAAAATGCCTCCTTATGGTAAAGAATTTTGTGCTAAAATAGACTGGGTTTACCGTTATGTTTTGATAAACTGTTGGTGTTGTTATAAAATCTTGAAACTATGGCTTGATTCAAGCCGTAGTTACAAGATTTTATGGCAACACATGCAAAATACAATTGTTTGTCTGAAATTATGTCGAGGTTAACTGATTAAAATCATTCCCTATTGGAAAAGTCTACATTTTGGCCATTCGGAAAAGGGATTCAAACCCAAATGTGTATCTATGATGACTTACTGCGCATTTAACCATAATATTGGATCGTCAAATTGTTTCTGTAATAATATGCCCTTGAAAATAAAGCTCTTTTAAAAGATCAGATTTTTGGGGGCTTATTTCTGTAATTAGTTAAAGAAATTATTTGACAATAAGAATTAATGAGAACAAAATGTAATTATACCCCTGCAAAACGAATGTTTTATTATACCCCTGCAAAACAAATGTTTTAGGGGGTATACTGGAATCAACCTGTCTGTCTGTCTGTTTGTCTGTCTATGTACAAAATACTTAGAGATTATTACACGGCAGATGAGGGCCGGAGAGTGATATCGGCCCGCAACCGTGATATCTGCCCCGAGGTCTTTAGACCGAGGGCAGATATTGAGGTTAGGGCCGATATCACTCTCCGGCCCGAATCCGCTGTGTAATAATCTTTATATTACATTCTTTTTGTTACAAAAAACTTACTTAGATGAATAAATGTTACCTTCAAAAAAATTTCCACAGTTGTTCCATTTGAAATAAAGTCAATATCATTCATGTATTACAAAAATCGCACTTGAAATTAAGACAGAGAATGTTACGACGGCAGCCATTTTTGTAAACAACATTGCGTTTTTCTGACGTCATTGACCTTTTTCGTCACGGAGAGGCACGTGCAAAAGATCTGTACCTATAGTTTTTGGAATAAATTCCTTAGCAGCGGGCAGATATCGCATATCTGCCCGCTGCTAAGGATTTACGTGGATATAGCTTTTTCGGCCCGCCCAATATCTGACCGATTCTAGCCGAAAATGTTACTATTTATAGTAACAAATGTAATATTTCTCCATATTATATTTTCTTAACCATAAGTGCTAGCAACTTCAAAATTGCTACATGTATAGATCTCATTGTGGGGAAGTGTTGTGTGCAAGAATTGTTGCTCTGCCACGTCCGCTTTTTGAGTTATTGCCCTTTGTTGTTTGTACCCTTGTACTTTTGTCTGGAACATATCTTCTAAACCATAAGTGCTAGCAGCTTCAAACTTACTACACTTATAGATCTCTTTGTGGGGAAGTGTCATGTACAAGATCCATTACTCTGCCATACCCATTATTGCCCTTTGTTGTTTGTACCCGTGCATTTTTGTCTGAACCATATCTTCCAAACCATAAATGCTAGCAACTTCCAACTTGGTACACTATTGCCTTTTGTTGTAGTGAAAGCTTGTGCTGGGGTATTAAGTCACATTCTGTGACAGTTCTAGTTTAATATGTGAACTCTTTTCAATAAAGCAATATAGTTATGTTATTGAACCATGATCTGGAAAAGGGTATGTTATAGCATTTGAGACAGCTGTGTTTCACAATAAGCCTTTGCCTATAAAAGCAGTTTGACTTGGTTATATGCTGCTGTCTCATGGTTGATATAGGTCACCAAAAAGTAATCGCAGAACAACATGGTTCATGATCAGGCTGTGTGTAAACACATGCTGATCTTGAACCTTGTTGGGCTCAATAGCCTTAAGGGACCTTTTTACAGATCCTGGCTCTTTTCTTTTTAACCCTTTCCCAAACGACAAAATTTTAGGGTGGTCCAATTTGAAAGTTGCTGCGATTGTAAGTAAGGATACCATTTCTGTGCAAAATAGTTCAGAAATAATGAGACAAAAGGAGAAACTGATGGTTGTCAGCAGTTTCTTCTTTTGCCTCAATGTTTTCCCAATCCTTTTCTGTTAGGGACGTCAAAACTAGGTCTTGTTTGGGAAAGGGTTAAAGAAAGAATGATATTTTGTCTACAGATCTGGAACCTTGAGAACATGTTACCAATACAAAAGTTACAGAGACATGAAGGCAGTGTTAATACACTTGTTTTACACGGAGATTTCTTGTTCTCGGGCTCAGAAGATAAAGAAATCAAGGTAAGGAATTCTTGGTTAGCTGTCCTAAAAGAAAGTATTTAGTGGAAAGGAAAACAATGCTGGTTAACAGTGAACAAAAGAATTTCTTTGCTTTTTACCTCACCTGAGCACGAAGTGCTCGAGGTGAGTTATTGTGGTCACTTTTTGTCCGGCGTCCGTCCGTCCGTCAACATTTGGGGCGTTTACACTCTAGCATCCACAAAAGTTAGGCAATCTTGATCAAACTTGGCCAAAGCAAGTAGGACCATAAGTTCTCGGACAAGTTTGATTATGGGCCTGATCGGACTAGAATGTGCTGAGTTATCTGCCCTTGAATGTCAAAAAATGCTGTTTTTAAGTTTGTTTACACTCTAGCATCTACAATTATTGATCAATCAAGACAAAATTTTAACACAATGTTGGGGACCATAGGATCTTGAATGAGTTTGATTTTCAGTCTGATCTGATCAGAAAGTCCAGAGTTATAAGCCCTTGAATTTGACAAAATTGCCGTTTTCGGCCGTTTTTGACATTGTTTACACTCTAGAATCTACAATTATGAACAAATCAAGACAAAAAATTGGACACAATGTTGGGGACCATAAGATCTTCCATGAGTTTGATTTTGATTTTCAGTCTGATCTGATCAGAAAGTCAAGAGTTATGTGCCCTTGAATTTGACAAAATTGCCGTTTTCGGCCGTTTTTGACCTTGTTTACACTCTAGAATCTACAATTATTGACCAATGAAGACAAATCTTGGATACAATGTTGGATAGCATAAGATCTCTCTCGGATGAGTGTGATTTTCAGTCTGATTTATTTAGAAAGTCTAGAGTTACGTGCCCTTGAACTTGACAAAATTGCCATTTTTAGCTGTTTTCGACCTTGTTTACACTCTAGAATCTACAATAAGTATTATTAATCAATCAAGACAAAACTTGGACACAATGTTGGGGACCATAAGAACTTGGTTGAGTGTGATTTTCAGTCCGATCTGACTAGATAGACGAGAGTTATGTGCCCTTGAATTTGATAAAATTGCCTTTTTTGGCTGTTGTAGACCTTGTTTACACTCTAGAATCTACAATTATTAATCAATCTGGACAAATCTTGGACACAATGTTTGAGAATATAAGATCTCAGATGAGGTTGATTTTCAGTCTGATCTGACCATAAAGACGAGAGTTATGTGCCCTTGAATTTGATAGAATTGCCATTTTTGGCTGTTTTCGACCTTGTTTACACTCTAGTCATTATGATCTGACCAGAAAAACAAGAGTTATGTGCCCTTGAATTTGATAAAATTGCCATTTTTGGCTGTTTTTGACCTTGTATACACTCTAGAATCTACAATTATTTAAAAAAAAAAATGTTGGACACCATAAGAGCTCGGATGAGTTTGATTTTTACAACGCTATTGACCATAAGTTTATATTCAGTCTTAAAGTCATAAATATCAATTGAATTGAACATAAATGTGGCTCATATCATTTTGGTTCAGGTGAGTGATATAGGACCATCATGGTCCTCTTGTCAATGAAAAACACTGTAGCCTAAAACAAGCTTCAATTACAAGGTTTTCGTTGAAAAGCAACGATTTGTTCTGAAAAGCAACGATTTGTTCTTCTTTATGAAGAACAGAAAAACTATTTCAGTCATCTTGGCATTTCTGTCAGCCTGTGGTCTGGTCAATATACTATGGCAATTGTTTACAAAATTTACCTATTTAAACATTGCAGTATCGAAGTATGTGTATCCCGCCTTACATGAGCCACATGTACTGAACATGTTTCTCGGACCAAAAACAAATATTTTTTTTTAAATCTGGTAGATTATCTATGTGAATATTTAGTTGCTGTGCTTCAGGAACCTCGTAACTGCAGCTTGTTTAAAGCTGAAGTTACAAAGTTTTTGAAGAAAAGAGACGGTTCATAATTTGAAACAAGAGCTGTCACTGTAAGATGACAATGCCCCCGACACCGCTTTGATTTTAAATTATGGCCAATCTATGTTCAAGGTCAAGGTCATCCAGGGGTCAAGGTCACCAAAGTATATGCCTACAGAAAGGTAATGTACCAAGGAATGTTGTGGTAAAGTATGAAGCGAATATGTTAAGTAATAAGGAAGTTATGGCCAATGTTAAAGTTTTTGGACGGAATGACGGACGGACAGACAGACGGACGGACAGACGGACGGACGGACGGACAAGTCAAATTTATGATGCCTCCCTATCGGGGGCATAAAAAATCCTTTTTTCTTTTTTTCAGGTTTTCATGTACTTTCAAATGCAGATGGGTTTCGCTCTCAACACCTAATGAACACAGATAAGAGGCACTTGGGCTTTTCAAAATGCAATAGATTCTTTATCAATGATTATCCTATTACCTGACGGCAAAACTTCGGACTGTTCCAGATTCAAAGATGATGCAGACAACAATTTCAAGTGGATATAATTTTATGTATTTTGGTGTTATTGAGTAGAAAACGTGGTGGGAAATGAAGAAATTACAAGTAATTTCTTCATTATGCTCCCCGAAAAAATTTCGGGGGAGCATATAGTCGCCATGCTGTCCGTCCGTCCGTGTGTCCGTCCGTCTGTCCGTCCGTCCGTCCACAGCCATATCTCAGCAACCCTTGGACCAATTTCGACCAAACTTCACATGTGAACTCCCAGGGATAATCTCCGTTTGTTGATTTGAGGCTGCATCATGGAAAAAGGGGCCTTAATGTAGAAATTAGATTTTCTCCAATTTCTCTTCACCCAATGGGCAGAATTTGATGAAATTTTGTACTTTTGTGATAAATGAGATGTCCTAGACCATATTCTATAAATAATGTGTGTACAAAAAATCTGTCATGGGAAAAGGGGGCTTAATGTATGATGATTTTTATTTTGTGACAAACACTTATTCGGGGAGCATAATCCGTCTATGACGGCTCTTGTTTTCCATAATGTTTTACAAAGCCTTTATCTTGAAGGACCTTGAAAATTGTCAATGTTTGGGAATTGGTTATTCATCAAATGCCATGTTGTGGTACTCATTTTGATTGTCTCATCAAGATTATTCAATTGAGTACCCACAACATAGGGTTTGGATATAGATTAATTCTATCTCAAACAAAAATAATGTTCCATTTTGATGGCTGTCACAGACAAAACGAATATTGATAAAGACAAGATTTGTGAAAAATATAAAGCACAAAAATAAAACATAAGGCAAAAGGAGAAAATACTGATTAACAGCAATATCTTCTTTTACCATAATGTTTTACAAAGTTTTCAAAAAACTTTTTCTGTTAGGGATGTCAAAATCAAGTCTTAAATAGAGATAGGATATGTATACAATACAGCATAGAAAATATTAAGGCAAAAAGAGAAAATGCTGATCAGCATTTTCTTCTTTTGTCTCAATGTTTTTCAATGCCTTTTCAACTAGGGAAGTCAAAACCAGGTGCTGTTTGGGAAAGGGTTAACAAATTTAGACTGCCTTTACACCCCCTTCATCTGAAGCTCTGTGTGATAAACATGGGTTTACGGAACTCTAGCGTGATTGTTTTATATAGACAGATTTTGTACAATATTTGTTGTTATTTTTTTTTTTTTTTTTTTTTTTTTTTTTTTTTTTTTCATAAGAAAAAGTCTGTTTTATTACCATTACTTATGTTTGTTGTCTACAGAGGCCAGTCTGTTTCATAGACTTAACCGTTTCCCAAATTACAAAATTTTAGGGTGGTTCAATTCAAAAGCTGTTGCTGACTACAAAGTAGATGTTGATAAAGAAGGAATTTGTCAACAATATAGCACAGAAAATATAGAGGCAAAAGGAGAGACTGCTGGATATCAGCAGTTTCTTCTTTTCCCAAGCCTTTCCTATTTAGGACGTCAAAACCAGGTCTTGTTTGGGAAAGGGTTAACCCCTTCCTATACATTGACACCTTTTGACTCTCCTCAAGATAAAGGCCTTGGAAAACATTGTGGATAATGAAGAAATTGCTTGTAACAAGCAATTTCTTCATTACTTACAATGTTATATACCAAAAAAGACAAAAAATGTAAAGTTTCATACTCTTGAAATTGTGGTCTTGCGCTACGTCTTGAATGTTTCCATTCTAAAGCTATGCCGTTTGGTAATGGGTTAACCCATTACCACACAATGACTCTTTTTGACTCCCTATACATGTAAGATAATGGCTTTAAAAAACATTGTGGAAAATGAAGAAATTGCTTGTGACAAGCAATTTCTTCTTTTCCCACAATGTTTTCTACACAAAATGACCAAAAAAGTTAAAAATTCATCGACTTGAAATTGTCGTCTGCAAAGTCTTTGAATTTGGACTAGCCTAAAATGTACCGTTTGGTAATGGGTCAAGCTTGTTGTCTGCAGAGGGCAATCTTTATCATATGAAATAGATGTGGATAAAAATTGATTCCAAGCTCAAGGAAGCACAAAACATATTGAGGCAAATAGAGAAATTGTTGAATATCAGCATTTCCTATGCCAAAGACATCATATCATGCTTTCTTTTGGAAACAGAAAAGTCATTTTAACCAACTACTACACAGTGACATATTTTGATGCTCAACAAGATAAAGGCTTTGGAAAACATCTTGGAAAATGGAAAAAAAATGCTTGTGACAAGCAATTTCTTCATTTCCCACACTGTTTTCTTCCGGAAAAGTCCTAAAATTTCAAAACTTCATCACATTGAAAATGTCATATGCAACTTCTTTCAATTTGGACAAGCTTAAAATTGTGTTGTCTGGTAATGGATTAAGGCAGGAATGGATCGAGATCTTGTGCCTTAGTGAAGTCTGATAATTGATCTGTCCCATTCCCAAACAGTGACGCCTTTTTAGCTCACCTGAGCACGTAGTGCTCGAGGTGAGGTATTGTGATTGGTCTGTTGTCCGGCGTCTGTCTGCCCATCTATCCATCTGTCCATCCGTCAACTTTTCAGAAAAAAATCTTCTCCTAAAGTACTTGGCAGAATTCAATCATATTTCACACATATGATCTATGGGTCATGCTTTTTCAAAATACTTCAAAGAATTTGAATCGGGGCTACAATGGGGTCAAAAAGTAGGTCACTAGGTCAAATATTCTTTTTGCTCTAGGGGCCACATTTGTTGCTCAATCGTTGTGAAAATTATTCAAAATATACTGAGAGGCGAAAGAAAGTATACACTTTTTGTTTTTCGATATCTCTCTTAATTTTTATCATATCGACTCGAAATTTTGTATAATTTATTCCTACTCATAAACCAACCATACAATGTTGTTACATTTCACATGAAATTGCTTGATTACACAAACTTTTGCTGCATGCCGATTTTGCAAATTTTGCACGTGCGACTTAGTGGAGCGTCAAATATTGCTATCAATTCGCATCCAATTTCTTTATTATTTGTCACAACAAATCACAACGTTAAAATTTATCTAACACTATAACACAATATTCAGTGGCTGGTAGAATTCGACCAATATGTCCCTTTTTGCCATTGAGGCTCATTTTTCTATGACGCAGCATAATACGAAAGAAACGTGACACTATAAATAAAGTGTACACTTAGTCGTGTAGCATAGGAACATTCTGTGCAAATTTCATCACAACCAGTCTATAAATTTAGAAGGAGTTATGCCAGATAACTTGTTTGCACCAAGCCCCCTTTTGCCATGACGCATCGTGATATGGAAAATCATTAACAATGCACGCATGGTCCTAGGTGACTAAGCACTTTCTGTGAGAAAAATATCCAAATCCCTTCATAAATGTAGGGATTGTCTCAATGGGCATTATTGCATTGATTAATAATTATTTGTTTAAGCCCCCCTTTTCGATGACACTGTTCCCTACGAAAAAATCTTCGCAACTGAAGGAACGACATATAGACGGTAGGCAAAGAAGTCTACATCAACAAACCACAACGTTTCGGTGGCGTTTAAAAATCGTAATAATCTATAAATTGTTTTCTCAGAAAACGTTGAAGAACTAGGGTGTATACTTATTTTTGCCTCTCAGTATATTTGTATTGATAATATCTAGGTTATGATAACAAATAGGTCAAGCCAGGTCAAAAACTAGGTCACTTGGTCAAATATTGTAAAATCCATCTTTTTACTCTATAAGTGCCAATTTTTGCACAAACTTTGTCAAAATTGTCCTGAATGTTTATCTTGATGATATCTAGGCTATGTCAAGAAGTGGGTCATTCCAGGTCATTAACTAGGTCAAGAGGTCAAATCTTGTGAAAACCTTCCTTTTGCTCTGAAAGTGGCAATTTTGGTCCAAACTTTGTCAAAATTGTTCTAAATGTATAGTTATGATATCTGTGTCATGATCAAAGGAGGGTCATGCAAGGTCAAAAACTATGTCACAAGGTCAAATATTACAGATCCTTCCTTTTGCTCTAGAGATGCCAATTTTGCCCCAAAACTTTGTCAAAACTATCCTAAATACTTATCTTGATATCTAGGTTATGTACAAAGTGTCGGTCATGTAAGGTAAAAAACTAGGTCATTGGGTCAAATCTTGGTTTTGCTTCAAGAATGGAAATATATACTTAAACATTGTGAAAATTGTTCAGAATGTTTATCTTGACGAAATCTGGGTCATTTTAAAAGTGGGTCATGTGAGGTCAGAAACTAGGTCACTAGATCAAATCTTGTTTTTCCTGTAAGAACCAAAATATTTACTCAATCATTGTGAAATTGTTCAGAATGTTTATCTTGACGATCTCTGAGTCATTTTAAAAGTGGGTCACATGAGGTCAGAAACTAGGTCACTAGGTCAAATTTTGTTTTTCCTCTAAGAACCAAAATATTTACTTAATCATTGTGAAAATTCAGAATGTTTATCTTGATGATATCTTGGTGAAATGAATAGCAGGTCATTCAAGGTTAAAAACTAGGTCACTAGGTCAAATTTTGATTTTGCTCTAAGAACCAAAATATTTACTATATCATTGTGAAAATTTCCAGAATTTTTTATCCTGATGATTCCTTGGTGATGTGAAAAGTGGGTCATGTGAGGTCTAAAACTAGGTCATTAGGTCAAATTTTGTTTTTGCTCTTAGAACCAAAATATTTACTCAATCATTGTGAAAATTCAGAAAGTTTATCTTGGTGATATGAATAGCAGGTCATTCGAGGTTAAAAAGTAGGTCACCAGGTCAAATTTTGATTTTACTCAGAATATTTATCTTGATGATATCTGGTCAATGTTAAAAGGGGGCCATGTGAGGTCAAAAACTAGGTCACTAGGTCAAATTTTGATTTTGCTCTAAGAATTAAAAATATTTACTTTATCATTGTGAAAATTTCCAGAATGTTTATCCTGATGATATCTTGGTGATGTGAAAAGTGGGTCATGGGAGGTCTAAAACTAGGTCACTAGGTCAAATTTTGTTTTTGTTCTAAGAACCAAAATATTTACTTTATCATTGTGAAAATTGTTCAGAATGTTTATTTTCACAATATCTGGGGCATGTATAAAGTGGGTCATGGGCGGTCAAAACCTAGGTCAAATTTTGTTTTTGCCCCAAAAAATCAAAATATTTATTCATCATTGTGAAAATAGTTCAGAATTGCTTATCTTGATGATAAATGGGTCATGTAGAAAGTGGCTATTGTTAGGTCAAAAACTAGGTCAAAAGGTCAAATCTTGTTTTTTGCTCTAAGAACCAAAATATTTACTCATCATTGTGAAAATTGTTCTGAATGTTTATCTTGATGATGTAAATGGTCATGTAAAAAGTGGGTCATGTGAGTTTGAAGTTTGCAAGCTGTTTGTTTCAAAGTCCTCTCAGGTGAGTGATGCAGGGCCATCTTGGCCCTCTTGTCAAGTTTTGACGTCCTACAAATTAAAGGGCTAGGCATTGGAAAACATTGTGGAAATTAAAGAAATTGCCAGTCACAAGCAATTTCTTCATTTGCCATGTTTTCTACTCCAAAATATAAAAATATGTATACTTTTTATGCTCCTCGAAGGGAGAGCATATAGTCGCCGCTTTGTCTGTCCGTCCGTCCGTCCTGTCCATCCGTCCGTCATTCCGTCCGTCCGTCCGTCCGAAGTGATTTCTCCATAACCCTTGGGCCAAATCAAATGAAACTTACCATGTGAACTTCCTATGACATAATGCCGATGTTCTTTTCCCGGTTTTTGGATTTGAGGCCTCGTCATGGGAAAAGGGGACTTAAGGTTAAATACAGTTATTCTCTAATTTCTCCTAGTCTAATGGTCAGAATTTGATGAAATTTCATATTTGATTAGCAAATCAGATGCCCTTGACAATAAACTATTTAAAATTTGCGTATAAAAAATATGTCATGGAAAAAGGGGGCTTAACATTTGTTAGCTTTATATTAGCTCTGCATGACATATATTTATTGTGACAATGCCTTATTCGGGGAGCATTGTCCGTCTCTGACGGCTCTTGTATTCACCTGAAATTGTCATCTGCAACATCTTCAAATTTGCGCAGGTCTAAAATGTTGACATCTGGTAATGGATTAAGCTACTGTGAGACAGTTGCCATGAGTAATACAGATGCTATCAGAGAACAATGCGGTTCTTGATCAAACATTGCATATACACAGGCTGATCAGGATTCATGTTGGTCTTAAATAATACATGGAATCTTTTACCAGATCCAAGCCAATTTCTTAACCCAGATAGTGTTCCAAATATGCGTGTTAAGTTCATTTGGACAAGAGTCATTCAATAAAGAAGAACAAATGCACATCTACAGTATTATTGCGTACATTACATAAACAAACATTAGATCTATAAAGGTAAACATGCATTTTGTAGGCAATAAAAAGCGAGAAAACATTACTCACATGGTAAAACAGATTTGAGAGTAAACTTTCAAATAAAACAGATTCCCAGCCGTGATGTCGCTGTATGCCTTCGAAATAAACCATTACCAAAAGACAAAAATTAAAGTCTGGTCCAAATTGAAAGATCTTGCAGACGATAAATTCAGGTGAATGGAATTTTACTTTCCTTTTGGTCTTTTGTGATAACAAGAGCTGTCCGAAGACAGCGCGCTCGACTTTCTAAGTTGTTTAGTATAAAGGGGGCATAACTCCAAATAGAGTGGTCCCAGGGTCATGGGCCCTGATAGTAAGGTAGAGGGTGTGATGGTGAATAAGTATACCAAGTTTGGGTTGAATCCCTCTGATAGTATGGAAGTTATTGATGTTTGAAAAAACTTTAACCTTGGTTGCGACGCCAACGCCGACGCCCGGGTGACAGTATAAGCTCTCATTTTCTTCGAAAAGTCGAGCTAAAAACAACAGTGCCGGAAATGAAGAAATTGCTTCATTTTCCAAAATGACTGTTCCACAGCAATTATCTTGTAGGGAGTCAAAAAGAGTCATTGTGTGGTAATGGGTTAAATGAGAACCGTTATACTAAAAAGTAGTTGTTTGGGGTTGCTGTTGTTTTAGGCAGGACAGGACTTTGTATTGCAAAACTATTAATTGGCTGTTACTTAAAAAGGATGGCTTCGAATAGAGTACTCAATTTGAGTAATGAATGGAATCCGAAACAAAACTTAGGACATTTTGTGTTTCATAAACATCTTGTTTAAACAAGTACACGACGCTCATTCGGACATGTGAAATTAGATAGTGCTCAAACATTATTTTAATCGAGACATCTGCATTATTATGCTTCAACTTCGACAATGTTAAAGATGCATGCCCAACCTTTGTAACAGGCTAATATTGGTGGGCTATTGTTCACCAAATTTAACCCGGGACAATTTAATTTTCGTCGGCTCATTCCGTTAGTCCAGCAACATTGCTTAAGTTGGGTCATTAAATATGAAGATGTCCCGGTTAAAATTTATTGGACAAAACACGACACGTGTGTATATAAAACATAATCCGAGTTTACTCTGATGAGATTCGCTCTTTGATATGTTGACGTCGCTCATTTACAAATGAGCGACATCAACATATCAAAGAGCGAATTCCATCAGAGAAAACTTGGATTAATAAAAACACAACAAGAACATGTTTATACAAATTAAGCTACGAATTTGGCCGAGTCGCAGGTCCGTAGAAAGCAATTTTATATTGGGTATGGGGGAAGGGTTTCTCAAGACCCTGTCCGGGAAAGTGTCTGAATATTGAAGGGGCTAAATTTTCAATTTCCCTAAATTTTGAGAGTAAAAGAAGCAAAATTCTGCATTTTTGGACAACTTTAGGGGAGGGCCTAGCAACCCCCACCCCCTGTTCCTACAGGCCTGGATTTGTGCCGAACGCTATCGGTAAGCATTGGCACTTAGGATTCAGGAATTTTTATATAACAAACAATATATGTGTAGATCTATTTCCCTATGATTTATTTTACACCAGGTAGTCCAGTGGCCATTTTTGAAGTAACGGAAGTCGTTCAAGCACCGCTGGTTACCATCACAGGAAACATTTTGCTCGTACGAATATGAAATTAGCGTTGGCGGTTCGTTACTTCAAAAATCGACCACTGACCGACCTTGTGTATGAGGGACGTCCACATTCAATTACTTATAAGTGTAACTAATTGTCAGCCAAATTACTAGTCTGGTTCCCGCCCCTGAAATCTACTACGGATAGTCTGGTTCCCGCCCCTGAAATCTACTACGGATTTATACAACGTAGTGTATCAGAGGCGGGAACCAGACTACCAATTTACATTGAACGTTCCTTGTATAGATCTAGATACAATATATATTATCATGATTATAGGGAATTAATATGTTTTTGTGGGTTATTAAAATTCCTGAATCCAAGTGCCTATGTCGGTAAGTACCACAGCGGGAAATCATGTGACATAAAAATTGCCGAAAATCTTCAATAATTCTGGTTTGAAGTGACTTAGGTGTAAAATTTATGTTTAAAAAGATTCGTTCTTGTAGTTATTGAAAATTATCGAAAATGTATCGCGTGATTCCCTGCCGTAAGTACCGTGGGCAAAAATCTATTGTCATAGACCTACCTTAAGGTAGTCTACTCCTACTGAGATTCGGGTGACGTCGGAATTATTCGGGTTACATCGTAAACATCTGGCGGTGGAATATTCCACCGCCGAATGTTTTCGACGTCGACGGCGATTACGTTCGTATAGATCTACGTAGGCTATCTACAACGAATGTTGCCCGAATTATTCCGACGTCGCGTGAATCTCATTAGGGGTGGTCTACCTTAAGCGCAAAACTGCTGTAAGAGTATATAAGTATCAGATACATTTACAACACGTCTTTTCAAATTGCAATAATTCTTGTTACGTTCAACAAACCCTGTGTTGTGGATACTCTTTGAGAGATTCAAATGAGTACCTACAACACAGGGTTTGGAATTGAAATTTAAAAAAAAATAGCTAAACTGTCTTAGCCCCCGTCGCAGTGGCGGATCCAGAGGAGGTTCGGAGGTTCGAAAGAACCCCCACTGTAGCCTGATTTGTTATCATTTTCATGCAGAAATTCATGTATGTTCGAACCCCTTCACAGTAATCCTTGATCCGCAGCAGCCCCCCCCCCCCCCCCTAATCCGAGTTTTCTCTAATGGAATTTGCTCTTTGATACGTTTGATGTCGCTCATTTAAATGAGCGACATCAACATATCAAAGAGCGAATTTCATCAGAGAAAACTCGGATTACCCCCCCCCCCCCCCCCTTATCTGTTGCTCTGGTGTGACCTTTTGTTTCCGACTACTGATATATAATTTCTTCTCGTAGTTTCCTCGTGTTTGTTGCACGTCGTTGCCACGATTCGTAGAAAAGTCTGGCTGGCTTGCCGCGGTTGCACAGCTTGAAGTTGCAAAAGCAAATTGTTCCTTTCCTTGGGCAGGTGAAGCACCCGTGTTTCATATAAGTATGAGCACATCCCACGCTTACAACTGAAAATAAAAACGTCGGTGAGAGGTCAAAACCTCGTAACTACAGCTTGTAAAAGCTGGATTTACGAGGTTTTGACTCTCCACTGACGATAAGGTTTACAAAAGATGCGCTGATCAGGGGTCGTATTCACCAACATTCCATTGTATAATTTCTCTATTTTTTGTTATTGTTGTTAAAATTCATTATCTTTCAGGGAGTCAAAAGGAGTCATTTTGTTGGAATGACCTGGGTTATTATAAATTATTCAAAACCGGTTTCGTTGCGCCCAGTTAGAATGGTTCCGAAAACATTTTAAATAACCAGCACTTTCTTCGTTTAATTCAATATTTTCTATGGTTCATGGTCTACTCAAACTCTATTCTTTCCAATATCAATTTCCATTGGCTTCGGAAGTTTTCATTTTGGGTTTGTCTTAACTTTTGTCGTTTGGGAAAGAAGTAACTCACCGTTTTTGTTAGATTTAACCCAGTAGCAACTAGCAGAGCAATCATTGTTAACTGTGTAAGTTTGAACATCTTCTCCCACTCCAACGTAACATTGGGTTCCACTTGCACCTAAAATAGATAATGGCAATGAAGTTTGTGCTAAGAATAGACTTGATTTTCCGTTATGCATTGATAAACCGTCAATGTTGTTATAAAATCTCGTAACTACGGCTTGATTCAAGCCGTAGTTACGAGATTTTATAACAGCACCCACGAAAATACTATTGTTCGTCCGAAATGAGGCCTATGTCACGGTTAACGGTATAAAATCATGTGTGTGAAGTTAGCTGCCAGTTGCCAGTTGCCAGTTGCCAATTCAATGGGCAACTGGCAACTGGCAGCTAACTTCACATCCAGTTGCCGATTCAACAATGATCAAAATGTGAATTGGTAACTGGCAACTGGCAGCTGACTTCACACTTAAAGTTGCCAATTCAAAATGAATCGAAGGCCCGAATAGGCAACCGGCAACTGGCAGCTAACTTCACACATACAGCTGCCAATTCAAAATAAACCGGGAGCAATAATAGGCAACCGGCAACTGGCAGCTAACTTCACACTTACAGCTGCCAATTCAAAATAAATCGGTGTCCCGAATAGGCAACCGGCAACTGGCAGCTAACTTCACACCTACAGCTGCCAATTCAAAATAAATCGGTGTCCCGAATAGGCAACCGGCAACTGGCAGCTAACTTCACACATACAGCTGCCAATTCAAAATAAATCGGTGTCCCGAATAGGCAACCGGCAACTGGCAGCCAGCTTCACACTTACAGCTGTCAATTCAAAATATATACTTAACGGTCTTGAATCGTCAATTTCGAACTGGCAGCTAACTTCACATCCAGTTGCCTATTCAACAATGCACAAAATGTGAATTGGCAACTGGCAGCTAGTTTCACACTTACAGCTGCCAATTCAAAATATATACTAAACGGTCTTGAATCGTCAATTTCGAACTGGTAGCTAACTTCACATCCAGTTGCCTATTCAACAATGCACAAAATGTGAATTGTCAACTGGCAACTGGCAGCTAGCTTCACACTTACAGCTGCCAATTCCAAATATATACTTTACTGTCCTGAATCGTCAATTTCGAACTGGCAGCTAACTTCACATCCAGTTGCCTATTCAACAATGCACACAATGTGAATTGGCAACTGGCAGCTAGCTTCACACTCACAGCTGCCAATTCAAAAATTATACTGAACAGTCCTGAAACGTCATTTTCGAACTGACAGCTAACTTCACATCCAGTTGCCTATTCAACAATGCACAAAATGTGAATTGGCAACTGGCAACTGGCAGCTAGCTTCACACTTACAGCTGCCAATTCAAAATATATACTAAACGGTCTTGAATCGTCAATTTCGAACTGGCAGCTAACTAAACATCCAGTTGCCTATTCAACAATGCACAAAAAGTGAATTGGCAACTGGCAACTGGCAGCTAGCTTCACACTTACAGCTGCCAATTCAAAATTTATACTTAACAGTCGGGAATTGTCAATTTCGAACTGGCAGCTAACTCACATCCAGTTGCCTATTCAACAATGCACAAAATGTGAAATGGCAACTGGCAGCTAGCTTCACACTTACAGCTGCCAATTCAAAATTTATACTGAACAGACCTGAATCGTCAATTTCGAACTGGCAGCTAACTAAACATCCAGTTGCCTATTCAACAATGCACAAAATGTGAATTGGCAACTGGCAACTGGCAGCTAGCTTCATACTCACAGCTGCCAATTCAAAAATTATACTGAACAGTCCTGAATCGTCATTTTCGAACTGGCAGCTAACTTCACATCCAGTTGCCTATTCAACAATGCACAAAATGTGAATTGGCAACTGGCAACTGGCAGCTAGCTTCACACGCAAAGCTGCCAATTCAAAATTTATACTTTACAGTCCTGAATCGTCATTTTCGAATTGGCAGCAAACTTCACATCCAGTTGCCTTTTCAACAATGCACAAAATGTGAATTGGCAACCGGCAACTGGCAGCTAGCTTCACATTTACAGCTGCCAATTCAAAATTTATACTTAACAGTCGGGAATTGTCAATTTCGAACTGGCAGCTAACTTCACATCCAGTTGCCTATTCAACAGTGCACAAAATTTGAATTGGCAACTGGCAACTGGCAGCTAGCTTCACACTTACAGCTGCCAATTCAAAATTTATACTTAAGAGTCGGGAATTGTCAATTTCGAACTGGCAGCTAACTTCACATCCAGTTGCCTATTCAACAATGCACAAAATGTGAATTGGCAACTGGCAACTGGCAGCTAGCTTCACAATCACAGCTGCCAATTCAAAATTTATACTGAACAGACCTGACTCGTCTTTTTCGCAATGGCAGCTAACTTCACATCCAGTTGCTTATTCAACAATGCACAAAATGTGAATTGGCAACTGGCAACTGGCAGCTAGCTTCACACTTACAGCTGCCAATTCAAAATTCATACTTATCAGTCCTGAATCGTCAATTTAGCACTGGCAGCTAACTTCACATCCAGTTGCCTTTTCAACAATGCACAAAATGTGAATTGTCAACTGGCAACTGGCAGCTAGCTTCACACTTACAGCTGCCAATTCAAAATATATACTGAACTGTCCTGAATCGTCATTTTCGAACTGGCAGCTAACTTCACATCCAGTTGCCTATTCAACAATGCACACAATGTGAATTGGCAACTGGCAGCTAGCTTCACACTTACAGCTGCCAATTCCAAATATATACTTTACTGTCCTGAATCGTCATTTTCGAACTGGCAGCTAACTTCACATCCAGTTGCCTATTCAACAATGCACAAAATGTGAATTGGCAACTGGCAACTGGCAGCTAGTTTCACACTTACAGCTGCCAATTCAAAATATATACTAAACGGTCTTGAATCGTCAATTTCGAACTGGTAGCTAACTTCACATCCAGTTGCCTATTCAACAATGCACAAAATGTGAATTGTCAACTGGCAACTGGCAGCTAGCTTCACACTTACAGCTGCCAATTCCAAATATATACTTTACTGTCCTGAATCGTCAATTTCGAACTGGCAGCTAACTTCACATCCAGTTGCCTATTCAACAATGCACACAATGTGAATTGGCAACTGGCAGCTAGCTTCACACTCACAGCTGCCAATTCAAAAATTATACTGAACAGTCCTGAATCGTCATTTTCGAACTGACAGCTAACTTCACATCCAGTTGCCTATTCAACAATGCACAAAATGTGAATTGGCAACTGGCAACTGGCAGCTAGCTTCACACTTACAGCTGCCAATTCAAAATATATACTAAACGGTCTTGAATCGTCAATTTCGAACTGGCAGCTAACTAAACATCCAGTTGCCTATTCAACAATGCACAAAAAGTGAATTGGCAACTGGCAACTGGCAGCTAGCTTCACACTTACAGCTGCCAATTCAAAATTTATACTTAACAGTCGGGAATTGTCAATTTCGAACTGGCAGCTAACTTCACATCCAGTTGCCTATTCAACAATGCACAAAATGTGAAATGGCAACTGGCAGCTAGCTTCACACTTACAGCTGCCAATTCAAAATTTATACTGAACAGACCTGAATCGTCAATTTCGAACTGGCAGCTAACTAAACATCCAGTTGCCTATTCAACAATGCACAAAATGTGAATTGGCAACTGGCAACTGGCAGCTAGCTTCATACTCACAGCTGCCAATTCAAAAATTATACTGAACAGTCCTGAATCGTCATTTTCGAACTGGCAGCTAACTTCACATCCAGTTGCCTATTCAACAATGCACAAAATGTGAATTGGCAACTGGCAGCTAGCTTCACACGCAAAGCTGCCAATTCAAAATTTATACTTTACAGTCCTGAATCGTCATTTTCGAATTGGCAGCAAACTTCACATCCAGTTGCCTTTTCAACAATGCACAAAATGTGAATTGGCAACCGGCAACTGGCAGCTAGCTTCACATTTACAGCTGCCAATTCAAAATTTATACTTAACAGTCGGGAATTGTCAATTTCGAACTGGCAGCTAACTTCACATCCAGTTGCCTATTCAACAGTGCACAAAATTTGAATTGGCAACTGGCAACTGGCAGCTAGCTTCACACTTACAGCTGCCAATTCAAAATTTATACTTAAGAGTCGGGAATTGTCAATTTCGAACTGGCAGCTAACTTCACATCCAGTTGCCTATTCAACAATGCACAAAATGTGAATTGGCAACTGGCAACTGGCAGCTAGCTTCACAATCACAGCTGCCAATTCAAAATTTATACTGAACAGACCTGACTCGTCTTTTTCGCAATGGCAGCTAACTTCACATCCAGTTGCTTATTCAACAATGCACAAAATGTGAATTGGCAACTGGCAACTGGCAGCTAGCTTCACACTTACAGCTGCCAATTCAAAATTCATACTTATCAGTCCTGAATCGTCAATTTCGCACTGGCAGCTAACTTCACATCCAGTTGCCTTTTCAACAATGCACAAAATGTGAATTGTCAACTGGCAACTGGCAGCTAGCTTCACACTTACAGCTGCCAATTCAAAATATATACTGAACTGTCCTGAATCGTCATTTTCGAACTGGCAGCTAACTTCACATCCAGTTGCCTATTCAACAATGCACACAATGTGAATTGGCAACTGGCAGCTAGCTTCACACTTACAGCTGCCAATTCCAAATATATACTTTACTGTCCTGAATCGTCATTTTCGAACTGGCAGCTAACTTCACATCCAGTTGCCTATTCAACAATGCACAAAATGTGAATTGGCAACTGGCAGCCAGCTTCACACTCACAGCTGCCAATTCAAAAATTATACTGAACAGTCCTGAATCGTCATTTTCGAACTGGCAGCTAACT
Organism: Fragum sueziense; assembly: GCA_963680895.1. Taxonomy (NCBI): domain Eukaryota; kingdom Metazoa; phylum Mollusca; class Bivalvia; order Cardiida; family Cardiidae; genus Fragum; species Fragum sueziense. Next base: position 31,450,206 of record OY804599.1, read on the forward strand.
TCACATCCAGTTGCCTATTCAACAATGCACAAAATGTGAATTGGCAACTGGCAACTGGCAGCTAGCTTCACACTTACAGCTGCCAATTCAAAATATATACTAAACGGTCTTGAATCGTCAATTTCGAACTGGCAGCTAACTAAACATCCAGTTGCCTATTCAACAATGCATAAAATATGAATTGGCAACTGGCAACTGGCAGCTAGCTTCACACTTACAGCTGCCAATTCAAAATATATACTGAACAGTCCTGAATCGTCATTTTCGAACTAGCAGCTAACTTCACATCCAGTTGCCTATTCAACAATGCACAAAATGTGAATTGGCAACTGGCAACTGGCAGCTAGCTTCACACTTACAGCTGCCAATTCCAAATATATACTTTACTGTCCTGAATCGTCATTTTCGAATTGGCAGCTAACTTCACATCCAGTTGCCTATTCAACAATGCACAAAATGTGAATTGGCAACTGGCAACTGGCAGCTAGCTTCACACTTACAGCTGCCAATTCAAAATTTATACTTAACAGTCGGGAATTGTCAATTTCGAACTGGCAGCTAACTTCACATCCAGTTGCCTATTCAACAATGCACAAAATGTGAATTGGCAACTGGCAACTGGCAGCTAGCTTCACACTTACAGCTGCCAATTCAAAATATATACTAAACGGTCTTGAATCGTCAATTTCGAACTGGCAGCTAACTAAACATCCAGTTGCCTATTCAACAGTGCACAAAATTTGAATTGGCAACTGGCAACTGGCAGCTAGCTTCACACTCACAGCTGCCAATTCAAAAATTATACTGAAAAGTCCTGAATCGTCATTTTCGAATTGGCAGCTAACTTCACATCCAGTTGCCTATTCAACAATGCACAAAATGTGAATTGGCAACTGGCAACTGGCAGCTAGCTTCACACTTACAGCTGCCAATTCAAAATTTATACTTAACAGTCCTGAATCGTCATTTTCGAACTGGCAGCTAACTTCACATCCAGTTGCCTATTCAACAATGCACAACTAGTGAATTGGCAACTGGCAACTGGCAGCTAGCTTCACACTTACAGCTGCCAATTCAAAATTTATACTTTACAGTCCTGAATCGTCATTTTCGAATTGGCAGCAAACTTCACATCCAGTTGCCTTTTCAACAATGCACAAAATGTGAATTGGCAACCGGCAACTGGCAGCTAGCTTCACATTTACAGCTGCCAATTCAAAATATATATTTTACTGTCCTGAATCGTCATTTTCGAACTGGCAGCTAACTTCACATCCAGTTGCCTATTCAGCAATGCATAAATAGTGAATTGGCAACTGGCAACTGGCAGGTAGTTTCACACTTACAGCTGCCAATTCAAAATATATACTAAACGGTCTTGAATCGTCAATTTCGAACTGGCAGCTAACTAAACATCCAGTTGCCTATTCAACAATGCACAAAATTTGATTTGGCAACTGGCAACTGGCAGCTAGCTTCACACTCACAGCTGCCAATTCAAAATTTATACTTTACAGTCCTGAATCGTCATTTTCGAATTGGCAGCTAACTTCACATCCAGTTGCCTATTCAACAATGCACAAAATGTCAATTGGCAACTGGCAGCTGGCAGCTAGCTTCACACTCACAGCTGCCAATTCAAAATTTATACTTTACAGTCCTGAATCGTCATTTTCGAATTGGCAGCTAACTTCACATCCAGTTGCCTATTCAACAATGCACAAAATGTGAATTGGCAACTGGCAACTGGCAGCTACTTCACACTCACAGCTGCCAATTCAAAATTTATACCTAACAGTCGGGAATTGTCAATTTCGAACTGGCATCTAACTTCACATCCAGTTGCCTATTCAACAATGCACAAAATGTGAATTGGCAACTGGCAGCTAGCTTCACACTTACAGCTGCCAATTCAAAATATATATTTTACTTTCCTGAATCGTCATTTTCGAACTGGCAGCTAACTTCACATCCAGTTGCCTGTTCAACAATGCACACAATGTGAATTGGCAACTGGCAACTGGCAGCTAGTTTCACACTTACAGCTGCCAATTCAAAATATATACTAAACGGTCTTGAATCGTCAATTTCGAACTGGCAGCTAACTAAACATCGAGTTGCCTATTCAACAATGCACAAAATTTGAATTGGCAACTGGCAACTGGCAGCTAGCTTCACACTCACAGCTGCCAATTCAAAATTTATACTTTACAGTCCTGAATCGTCATTTTCGAATTGGCAGCTAACTTCACATCCAGTTGCCTATTCAACAATGCACAAAATGTCAATTGGCAACTGGCAGCTGGCAGCTAGCTTCACACTCACAGCTGCCAATTCAAAATTTATACTTTACAGTCCTGAATCGTCATTTTCGAATTGGCAGCTAACTTCACATCCAGTTGCCTATTCAACAATGCACAAAATGTGAATTGGCAACTGGCAGCTAGCTTCACACGCAAAGCTGCCAATTCAAAATTTATACTTTACAGTCCTGAATCGTCATTTTCGAACTGGCAGCTAACTTCACATCCAGTTGCCTTTTCAACAATGCACAAAATGTGAATTGTCAACCGGCAACTGGCAGCTAGCTTCACACTTACAGCTGCCAAATCAAACAGACATGACTCTTCAATTTCGAACTGGCAGCTAACTTCACATCCAGTTGCCTATTCAACAATGCACACAATGTGAATTGGCAACTGGCAGCTAGCTTCACACTTACAGCTGCCAATTCAAAATATATACTAAACGGTCTTAATTCGTCAATTTCGAACTGGCAGCTAACTAAACATCCAGTTGCCTATTCAACAATGCACAAAATGTGAATTGGCAACTGGCAACTGGCAGCTAGCTTCACACTTACAGCTGCCAATTCAAAAATTATACTGAACAGTCCTGAATCGTCATTTTCGAACTGGCAGCTAACTTCACATCCAGTTGCCTATTCAACAATGTACAAAAATGTGAATTGGCAACTGGCAACTGGCAGCTAGCTTCACACTTACAGCTGCCAATTCAAAATTTATACTTAACAGTCCTGATTCGTCAATTTCGAACTGGCAGCTAACTTAACATCCAGTTGCCTTTTCAACAATGCACAAAATGTGAATTGGCAACCAGCAACTGGCAGCTAGCTTCACATTTACAGCTGCCAATTCAAAATTTATACTTAACAGTCGGGTATTGTCAATTTCGAACTGGCAGCTAACTTCACATCCAGTTGCCTATTCAACAGTGCACAAAATTTGAATTGGCAACTGGCAACTGGCAGCTAGCTTCACACTTACAGCTGCCAATTCAAAATTTATACTTAAGAGGCGGGAATTGTCAAGTTCGAACTGGCAGCTAACTTCACATCCAGTTGCCTATTCAACAGTGCACAAAATTTGAATTGGCAACTGGCAACTGGCAGCTAGCTTCACACTTACAGCTGCCAATTCAAAATTTATACTTAAGAGTCGGGAATTGTCAATTTCGAACTTGCAGCTAACTTCACATCCAGTTGCCTATTCAACAATGCACAAAATGTGAATTGGCAACTGGCAACTGGCAGCTAGCTTCACACTTACAGCTGCCAATTCAAAATATATACTAAACGGTCTTGAATCGTCAATTTCGAACTGGCAGCTAACTAAACATCCAGTTGCCTATTCAACAGTGCACAAAATTTGAATTGGCAACTGGCAACTGGCAGCTAGCTTCACACTCACAGCTGCCAATTCAAAAATTATACTGAAAAGTCCTGAATCGTCATTTTCGAACTGGCAGCTAACTTCACATCCAGTTGCCTATTCAACAATGCACAAAATGTGAATTGGCAACTGGCAACTGGCAGCTAGCTTCACACTTACAGCTGCCAATTCAAAATTTATACTTAACAGTCGGGAATTGTCAATTTCGAACTGGCAGCTAACTTCACATCCAGTTGCCTATTCAACAATGCACAACTAGTGAATTGGCAACTGGCAACTGGCAGCTAGCTTCACACGCAAAGCTGCCAATTCAAAATTTATACTTTACAGTCCTGAATCGTCATTTTCGAATTGGCAGCAAACTTCACATCCAGTTGCCTTTTCAACAATGCACAAAATGTGAATTGGCAACCGGCAACTGGCAGCTAGCTTCACATTTACAGCTGCCAATTCAAAATTTATACTTAACAGTCGGGAATTGTCAATTTCGAACTGGCAGCTAACTTCACATCCAGTTGCCTATTCAACAGTGCACAATATTTGAATTGGCAACTGGCAACTGGCAGCTAGCTTCACACTTACAGCTGCCAATTCAAAATTTATACTTAAGAGTCAGGAATTGTCAATTTCGAACTGGCAGCTAACTTCACATCCAGTTGCCTATTCAACAATGCACAAAATGTGAATTGGCAACTGGCAACTGGCAGCTAGCTTCACACTCACAGCTGCCAATTCAAAATATATACTAAACGGTCTTGAATCGTCAATTTCGAACTGGCAGCTAACTAAACATCCAGTTGCCTATTCAACAGTGCACAAAATTTGAATTGGCAACTGGCAACTGGCAGCTAGCTTCACACTCACAGCTGCCAATTCAAAAATTATACTGAAAAGTCCTGAATCGTCATTTTCGAACTGGCAGCTAACTTCACATCCAGTTGCCTATTCAACAATGCACAAAATGTGAATTGGCAACTGGCAACTGGCAGCTAGCTTCACACTTACAGCTGCCAATTCAAAATAAATACTAAACGGTCTTGAATAGTCAATTTCGAACTGGCAGCTAACTTCACATCCAGTTGCCTATTCAACAATGCACAACTAGTGAATTGGCAACTGGCAACTGGCAGCTAGCTTCACACGCAAAGCTGCCAATTCAAAATTTATACTTTACAGTCCTGAATCGTCATTTTCGAATTGGCAGCAAACTTCACATCCAGTTGCCTATTCAACAATGCACAAAATGTGAATTGGCAACTGGCAGCCAGCTTCACACTCACAGCTGCCAATTCAAAAATTATACTGAACAGTCCTGAATCGTCATTTTCGAACTGGCAGCTAACTTCACATCCAGTTGCCTATTCAACAATGCACAAAATGTGAATTGGCAACTGGCAACTGGCAGCTAGCTTCACACTTACAGCTGCCAATTCAAAATTTATACTTAACAGTCGGGAATTGTCAATTTCGAACTGGCAGCTAACTTCACATCCAGTTGCCTATTCAACAATGCACAAAATGTGAATTGGCAACTGGCAGCTAGCTTCACACTTACAGCTGCCAATTCAAAATATATACTAAACGGTCTTGAATCGTCAATTTCGAACTGGCAGCTAACTAAACATCCAGTTGCCTATTCAACAGTGCACAAAATTTGAATTGGCAACTGGCAACTGGCAGCTAGCTTCACACTCACAGCTGCCAATTCAAAAATTATACTGAAAAGTCCTGAATCGTCATTTTCGAATTGGCAGCTAACTTCACATCCAGTTGCCTATTCAACAATGCACAAAATGTGAATTGGCAACTGGCAACTGGCAGCTAGCTTCACACTTACAGCTGCCAATTCAAAATTTATACTTAACAGTCCTGAATCGTCATTTTCGAACTGGCAGCTAACTTCACATCCAGTTGCCTATTCAACAATGCACAACTAGTGAATTGGCAACTGGCAACTGGCAGCTAGCTTCACACTTACAGCTGCCAATTCAAAATTTATACTTTACAGTCCTGAATCGTCATTTTCGAATTGGCAGCAAACTTCACATCCAGTTGCCTTTTCAACAATGCACAAAATGTGAATTGGCAACCGGCAACTGGCAGCTAGCTTCACATTTACAGCTGCCAATTCAAAATATATATTTTACTGTCCTGAATCGTCATTTTCGAACTGGCAGCTAACTTCACATCCAGTTGCCTATTCAGCAATGCATAAATAGTGAATTGGCAACTGGCAACTGGCAGGTAGTTTCACACTTACAGCTGCCAATTCAAAATATATACTAAACGGTCTTGAATCGTCAATTTCGAACTGGCAGCTAACTAAACATCCAGTTGCCTATTCAACAATGCACAAAATTTGATTTGGCAACTGGCAACTGGCAGCTAGCTTCACACTCACAGCTGCCAATTCAAAATTTATACTTTACAGTCCTGAATCGTCATTTTCGAATTGGCAGCTAACTTCACATCCAGTTGCCTATTCAACAATGCACAAAATGTCAATTGGCAACTGGCAGCTGGCAGCTAGCTTCACACTCACAGCTGCAAATTCAAAATTTATACTTTACAGTCCTGAATCGTCATTTTCGAATTGGCAGCTAACTTCACATCCAGTTGCCTATTCAACAATGCACAAAATGTGAATTGGCAACTGGCAACTGGCAGCTACTTCACACTCACAGCTGCCAATTCAAAATTTATACCTAACAGTCGGGAATTGTCAATTTCGAACTGGCATCTAACTTCACATCCAGTTGCCTATTCAACAATGCACAAAATGTGAATTGGCAACTGGCAACTAGCTTCACACTTACAGCTGCCAATTCAAAATATATATTTTACTGTCCTGAAACGTCATTTTCGAACTGGCAGCTAACTTCACATCCAGTTGCCTGTTCAACAATGCACACAATGTGAATTGGCAACTGGCAACTGGCAGCTAGTTTCACACTTACAGCTGCCAATTCAAAATATATACTAAACGGTCTTGAATCGTCAATTTCGAACTGGCAGCTAACTAAACATCGAGTTGCCTATTCAACAATGCACAAAATTTGAATTGGCAACTGGCAACTGGCAGCTAGCTTCACACTCACAGCTGCCAATTCAAAATTTATACTTTACAGTCCTGAATCGTCATTTTCGAATTGGCAGCTAACTTCACATCCAGTTGCCTATTCAACAATGCACAAAATGTCAATTGGCAACTGGCAGCTGGCAGCTAGCTTCACACTCACAGCTGCCAATTCAAAATTTATACTTTACAGTCCTGAATCGTCATTTTCGAATTGGCAGCTAACTTCACATCCAGTTGCCTATTCAACAATGCACAAAATGTGAATTGGCAACTGGCAGCTAGCTTCACACGCAAAGCTGCCAATTCAAAATTTATACTTTACAGTCCTGAATCGTCATTTTCGAACTGGCAGCTAACTTCACATCCAGTTGCCTTTTCAACAATGCACAAAATGTGAATTGTCAACCGGCAACTGGCAGCTAGCTTCACACTTACAGCTGCCAAATCAAACAGACATGACTCTTCAATTTCGAACTGGCAGCTAACTTCACATCCAGTTGCCTATTCAACAATGCACACAATGTGAATTGGCAACTGGCAACTGGCAGCTAGCTTCACACTTACAGCTGCCAATTCAAAATATATACTAAACGGTCTTAATTCGTCAATTTCGAACTGGCAGCTAACTAAACATCCAGTTGCCTATTCAACAATGCACAAAATGTGAATTGGCAACTGGCAACTGGCAGCTAGCTTCACACTTACAGCTGCCAATTCAAAAATTATACTGAACAGTCCTGAATCGTCATTTTCGAACTGGCAGCTAACTTCACATCCAGTTGCCTATTCAACAATGTACAAAAATGTGAATTGGCAACTGGCAACTGGCAGCTAGCTTCACACTTACAGCTGCCAATTCAAAATTTATACTTAACAGTCCTGATTCGTCAATTTCGAACTGGCAGCTAACTTAACATCCAGTTGCCTTTTCAACAATGCACAAAATGTGAATTGGCAACCAGCAACTGGCAGCTAGCTTCACATTTACAGCTGCCAATTCAAAATTTATACTTAACAGTCGGGTATTGTCAATTTCGAACTGGCAGCTAACTTCACATCCAGTTGCCTATTCAACAGTGCACAAAATTTGAATTGGCAACTGGCAACTGGCAGCTAGCTTCACACTTACAGCTGCCAATTCAAAATTTATACTTAAGAGGCGGGAATTGTCAAGTTCGAACTGGCAGCTAACTTCACATCCAGTTGCCTATTCAACAGTGCACAAAATTTGAATTGGCAACTGGCAACTGGCAGCTAGCTTCACACTTACAGCTGCCAATTCAAAATTTATACTTAAGAGTCGGGAATTGTCAATTTCGAACTTGCAGCTAACTTCACATCCAGTTGCCTATTCAACAATGCACAAAATGTGAATTGGCAACTGGCAACTGGCAGCTAGCTTCACACTTACAGCTGCCAATTCAAAATATATACTAAACGGTCTTGAATCGTCAATTTCGAACTGGCAGCTAACTAAACATCCAGTTGCCTATTCAACAGTGCACAAAATTTGAATTGGCAACTGGCAACTGGCAGCTAGCTTCACACTCACAGCTGCCAATTCAAAAATTATACTGAAAAGTCCTGAATCGTCATTTTCGAACTGGCAGCTAACTTCACATCCAGTTGCCTATTCAACAATGCACAAAATGTGAATTGGCAACTGGCAACTGGCAGCTAGCTTCACACTTACAGCTGCCAATTCAAAATTTATACTTAACAGTCGGGAATTGTCAATTTCGAACTGGCAGCTAACTTCACATCCAGTTGCCTATTCAACAATGCACAACTAGTGAATTGGCAACTGGCAACTGGCAGCTAGCTTCACACGCAAAGCTGCCAATTCAAAATTTATACTTTACAGTCCTGAATCGTCATTTTCGAATTGGCAGCAAACTTCACATCCAGTTGCCTTTTCAACAATGCACAAAATGTGAATTGGCAACCGGCAACTGGCAGCTAGCTTCACATTTACAGCTGCCAATTCAAAATTTATACTTAACAGTCGGGAATTGTCAATTTCGAACTGGCAGCTAACTTCACATCCAGTTGCCTATTCAACAGTGCACAATATTTGAATTGGCAACTGGCAACTGGCAGCTAGCTTCACACTTACAGCTGCCAATTCAAAATTTATACTTAAGAGTCAGGAATTGTCAATTTCGAACTGGCAGCTAACTTCACATCCAGTTGCCTATTCAACAATGCACAAAATGTGAATTGGCAACTGGCAACTGGCAGCTAGCTTCACACTCACAGCTGCCAATTCAAAATATATACTAAACGGTCTTGAATCGTCAATTTCGAACTGGCAGCTAACTAAACATCCAGTTGCCTATTCAACAGTGCACAAAATTTGAATTGGCAACTGGCAACTGGCAGCTAGCTTCACACTCACAGCTGCCAATTCAAAAATTATACTGAAAAGTCCTGAATCGTCATTTTCGAACTGGCAGCTAACTTCACATCCAGTTGCCTATTCAACAATGCACAAAATGTGAATTGGCAACTGGCAACTGGCAGCTAGCTTCACACTTACAGCTGCCAATTCAAAATAAATACTAAACGGTCTTGAATAGTCAATTTCGAACTGGCAGCTAACTTCACATCCAGTTGCCTATTCAACAATGCACAACTAGTGAATTGGCAACTGGCAACTGGCAGCTAGCTTCACACGCAAAGCTGCCAATTCAAAATTTATACTTTACAGTCCTGAATCGTCATTTTCGAATTGGCAGCAAACTTCACATCCAGTTGCCTTTTCAACAATGCACAAAATGTGAATTGGCAACCGGCAACTGGCAGCTAGCTTCACATTTACAGCTGCCAATTCAAAATTTATACTTAACAGTCGGGAATCGTCAATTTCGAACTGGCAGCTAACTTCACATCCAGTTGCCTATTCAGCAATGCACAAATAGTGAATTGGCAACTGGCAACTGGCAGCTGACTTCACACTTACAGCTGCCAATTCAAAATAAAGGATAACAGTCATGAATCCTGTAATTCGAGCTGGCAGCTAACTTCACATCCAGTTGCCTATTCAACAATGTACAAATAGTGAATTGGCAACTGGCAACTGGCAGCTAACTTCACACTTACAGCTGCCAATTCAAATTAAAGGATAAACAGTCATGAATCGTATAATTCGACTTGGCAGCTAACTTCACATCCAGTTGCCTATTCAACAATGCACAAATAGTGAATTGGCAACTGGCAACTGGCAGCTAACTTCACACTTACAGCTGCCAATTCAAAATAAAGGATAAACAGTCATGAATCGTGTAATTCGAACTGGCAGCTAACTTCACATCCAGTTGCCTATTCAACAATGCACAAATAGTGAATTGGCAACTGGCAACTGGCAGCTAACTTCACACTTACAGCTGCCAATTCAAAATTTATACTTTACAGTCCTGAATCGTCATTTTCGAATTGGCAGCTAACTTCACATCCAGTTGCTTATTCAACAATGCACAAAATGTGAATTGGCAACTGGCAACTGGCAGCTAGCTTCACACTTACAGCTGCCAATTCAAAATTTATACCTATCAGTCGGGAATTGTCAATTTCGAACTGGCAGCTAACTTCACATCTAGTTGCCTATTCAACAATGCACAAAATGTGAATTGGCAACTGTCAACTGGCAGCTAGCTTCACACTTACAGCTGCCAATTCAAAATTTATACTTAACAGTCGGGAATTGTCAATTTCGAACTGGCAGCTAACTTCACATCCAGTTGCCTATTCAACAATGCACAAAATGTGAATTGGCAACTGGCAACTGGCAGCTAGCTTCACACTTACAGCTGCCAATTCAAAATAAAGGATAAACAGTCATGAATCGTCAATTACGAACTGGCAGCTAACTTCACATCCAGTTGCCTATTCAACAATGCACAAAATGTGAATTGTCAACTGGCAACTGGCAGCTAGCTTCACACTTACAGCTGCCAATTCAAACAGACATGACTCTTCAATTTCGAACTGGCAGCTAACTTCACATCCAGTTGCCTATTCAACAATGCACAAAATGTGAATTGGCAACTGGCAACTGGCAGCTAGCTTCACACTTACAGCTGCCAATTCAAAATTTATACTTAACAGTCGGGAATTGTCAATTTCGAACTGGCAGCTAACTTCACATCCAGTTGCCTATTCAACAATGCACAAAATATGAATTGGCAACTGGCAACTGGCAGCTAGCTTCACACTCACAGCTGCCAATTCAAAATATATACTGAACAGACATGAATCGTCAATTTCGAACTGGCAGCTAACTTCACATCCAGTTGCCTATTCAGCAATGCACAAATAGTGAATTGGCAACTGGCAACTGGCAGCTGACTTCACACTTACAGCTGCCAATTCAAAATAAAGGATAACAGTCATGAATCCTGTAATTCGAGCTGGCAGCTAACTTCACATCCAGTTGCCTATTCAACAATGCACAAATAGTGAATTGGCAACTGGCAACTGGCAGCTAACTTCACACTTACAGCTGCCAATTCAAATTAAAGGATAAACAGTCATGAATCGTATAATTCGAACTGGCAGCTAACTTCACATCCAGTTGCCTATTCAACAATGCACAAATAGTGAATTGGCAACTGGCAACTGGCAGCTAACTTCACACTTACAGCTGCCAATTCAAAATAAAGGATAAACAGTCATGAATCGTGTAATTCGAACTGGCAGCTAACTTCACATCCAGTTGCCTATTCAACAATGCACAAATAGTGAATTGGCAACTGGCAACTGGCAGCTAACTTCACACTTACAGCTGCCAATTCAAAATAAAGGATAAACAGTCATGAATCGTATAATTCGAACTGGCAGCTATAACTTCACATCCAGTTGCCTATTCAACAATGCACAAATAGTGAATTGGCAACTGGCAGCTAACTTCACACTTACAGCTGCCAATTCAAAATAAAGGATAAACAGTCATGAATCGTGTTATTCGAACTGGCAGCTAACTTCACATCCAGTTGCCTATTCAACAATGCACAAATAGTGAATTGGCAACTGGCAACTGGCAGCTAACTTCTCACTTATAGCTGCCAATTCAAAATAAAGGATAAACAGTCATGAATCGTATAATTCGAACTGGCAGCTAACTTCACATCCAGTTGCCTATTCAACAATGCACAAATAGTGAATTGGCAACTGGCAACTGGCAGCTAACTTTACACTTACAGCTGCCAATTCAAAATAAAGGATAAACAGTCATGAATCGTATAATTCGAACTGGCAGCTAACTTCACATCCAGTTGCCTATTCAACAATGCACAAATAGTGAATTGGCAACTGGCAACTGGCAGCTAACTTCACACTTACAGCTGCCAATTCAAAATAAAGGATAAACAGTCATAAATCGTGTAATTCGAACTGGCAGCTAACTTCACATCCAGTTGCCTATTCAACAATGCACAAAGAGTGAATTCGCAACTGGCAACTGGCAGCTAACTTCACACTTACAGCTGCCAATTCAAAATAAAGGATAAACAGTCATGAATCGTATAATTCGAACTGGCAGCTATAACTTCACATCCAGTTGCCTATTCAACAATGCACAAATAGTGAATTGGCAACTGGCAGCTAACTTCACACTTACAGCTGCCAATTCAAAATAAAGGATAAACAGTCATGAATCGTGTTATTCGAACTGACAGCTAACTTCACATCCAGTTGCCTATTCAACAATGCACAAATAGTGAATTGGCAACTGGCAACTGGCAGCTAACTTCTCACTTATAGCTGCCAATTCAAAATAAAGGATAAACAGTCATGAATCGTATAATTCGAACTGGCAGCTAACTTCACATCCAGTTGCCTATTCAACAATGCACAAATAGTGAATTGGTAACTGGCAACTGGCAGCTAACTTCACACTTACAGCTGCCAATTCAAAATAAAGGATAAACAGTCATGAATCGTATAATTCGAACTGGCAGCTAACTTCACATCCAGTTGCCTATTCAACAATGCACAAATAGTGAATTGGCAACTGGCAACTGGCAGCTAACTTCACACTTACAGCTGCCAATTCAAAATAAAGGATAAACAGTCATGAATCGTGTAATTCGAACTGGCAGCTAACTTCACAACCAGTTGCATATTCAACAATGCACAAATAGTGAATTGGCAACTGGTAACTGGCAGCTAACTTCACACTTACAGCTGCCAATTCAAAATAAAGGATAAACAGTCATGAATCGTATAATTCGAACTGGCAGCTAACTTCACATCCAGTTGCCTATTCAACAATGCACAACTAGTGAATTGGCAACTGGCAACTGGCAGCTAACTTCACACTTACAGCTGCCAATTCAAAATAAAGGATAAACAGTCATGAATCGTGTAATTCGAACTGGCAGCTATAACTTCACATCCAGTTGCCTATTCAACAATGCACAAATAGTGAATTGGCAACTGGCAGCTAACTTCACACTTACAGCTGCCAATTCAAAATAAAGGATAAACAGTCATGAATCGTATAATTCGAACTGGCAGCTAACTTCACATCCAGTTGCCTATTCAACAATGCACAAATAGTGAATTGGCAACTGGCAACTGGCAGCTAACTTCACACTTACAGCTGCCAATTCAAAATAAAGGATAAACAGTCATGAATCGTGTAATTCGAACTGTCAGCTAACTTCACAACCAGTTGCATATTCAACAATGCACAAATAGTGAATTGGCAACTGGTAACTGGCAGCTAACTTCACACTTACAGCTGCCAATTCAAAATAAAGGATAAACAGTCATGAATCGTATAATTCGAACTGGCAGCTAACTTCACATCCAGTTGCCTATTCAACAATGCACAACTAGTGAATTGGCAACTGGCAACTGGCATCTAACTTCACACTTACAGCTGCCAATTCAAAATAAAGGATAAACAGTCATGAATCGTGTAATTCCAACTGGCAGCTAACTTCACATCCAGTTGTCTATTCAACAATGCACAACTAGTGAATTGGCAACAGGCAACTGGCAGCTAACTTCACACTTACAGCTGCCAATTCAAAATAAAGGATAAACAGTCATGACTCATATACTCATGAGAACACGCTCAACTTCAAAGGAATACTCTCCAACGTTGAGGGGTAATCGATTGAAGTTCACGTAGGTTTTGTGGGATTAGGAGCACGGTACTCAGATTTTAGCATGAGAATGTCCTTAAGTTTTTTCGAGAAACCGGGGCCTGGTATTTCTCTCACCAGTACTATCACAAAATCCAAGCCGAGCCTCCAGCTGCTATATCACATGGACGATCCAAAGCCATATATGATAGAAACACAAATCTTTTGCCATACGTCTGAATGGATTCTGGCCGACCCTGGGTTCGAACTAAAGACGCCTGGGATGAGAAGATCCGACGTTACCTTCAGAACAATACGGGTTTTCTTCACATGCTGAACCTAGACTCTTTCGGTGGTTTTATACAACTATCTATACGTTTTTAAGATATATACATGTAGATTTATTTCAATCCTTTTTGAAACAAATCTACACAAACAAGCCAATAAAAATGGAGTTTTTAACAGAATCATATACGATTATATTAGGCCAAATGCTTTCTTTACATAAAAGGTTAGTGAAAACACGATTTTTTCCCAAAATTTTAGATTATTTCCCTTTACTATATACACACTTCTTCTTCTTCCTCAGACGTTCCTTTGAACGTAGATCTATTTATTTTACATCGATTAGGAAGCAAGTTTTTTCAACTTATTTTAATCCCTCTCGATTCTGCACTTATAGTGAACGATTTTGTCCAGTATTTCCTTGTTTAAGAATAGTATTTCTTATGTCTTATTATAAAATCTGTAACTGCCGCTGATTCATGCCGTGTATATAGGACCTTTACTAGAACAAAAAAGATACGCAACTTCCTTTTCAACTCCTTCTTCCGCAAAGACATCAAATCAGATTTAAACAAAATTTGATATATTGAGAGCAATAACATTTCACCTGGTAAAATTCACAAAATCCTGATAGTTGTAAATTCCATTAATAAGAAAACGCCCAGTTTACACCGGACGTCAGCACAATTTGACAAAAAAGTGTATGTAGGTCGAAAAACACATTCTGTTTCGTTCAGTTTGGTCCGATATTCGAATGTTGTGAAGTCCATGCGATTTTTAGTCTCCGTTGTGCACAGTCTTAAACCTATCCCGTAGGTGGGGGTTAACGTGATGATACGGTCCTTCCATGACGTCATATCTCTTGCACGTCCGCTTCGTGCTCGATCGGTTGTGGTCCCATTTAAGCCAACAACGCATACAGTCGAAGATGTGTCGATTTATTGCCCAATTAATGTCTTACGACAACATTTTTACTTTTTCCACCTAAAAACATCCGTACCGCCGCCAAGCGCTGGTTTTGGCGTAGCCGTGCTATGCGTAGGATAGTGAGAAGTATGTGAACGCTTTGGCCTCTTCTTGGTCTATGCTTTAGCTTGTGTTTGAATAAAGAAAAAATGATAGTAGAGATCTAGTCATTTAGAAAACACGAAAGTGGATAATTAGCTTTTTAACAATTTACTTTGTATCACGTGATGAATTTACGACATCTGAATAAAATGACACCTTATTAATGCGTATGGATGCAGGTACATCAAAAATGTACTAAATAGTCATTAAAAATATATTTTGTCGAAAATATTATGAAAAAATGGGGTTGCGTATCTTTTTTTGTCCTAGTAGGCCTATATATACTCACCGTCATAAGAAAGTAGCCACTTTTCAAAAAGCTATATTTTTTACAATTCTTTATGTCGTTTTGTTTTTACACATTCATACGCATTCCCAGTGGTTTCTTTTCACACCTCAATGGTTAATTGCTTTCAACATGTCCGGAAAGATGTTTAGTTGTAATATGGGTTCGAAACAGTATTTTAGAATACAAAGTTCAGTTTTGTTTATTTACAGCTGTCATTTTCTGCATAAATTGACGCTGTTGAAACACAAACGAAAGTCCCATTTCAATTTAACAGAAAGTCCTTCCATTGAATTGATAAAGGTCTATGAAAATTTAGCACTGCCATTATAGCATGTCTCAATATTAAAAGTTTTATAAAAACCGGAAGTGGTTGCTGAGTAAAGTGAAGGGAAACATTTTTCGAATTAGGAACTTGCTAAAGACCAAAGAGAAACAAAGTTTCAATGAATGGAGCATTTGAGAGGCAAATGGGGATTGGTTGGGCTAAAACCGGAAACCGCCATTTTGCAAGGGTCTTGGGTGTAATGAAAATCACTTATTAGTAACTAAGCATTTTGAATAAAAACAGTATCATAAACACATATCCTTATTCATTTTTGTCTCTTTTCTAGCCCTATATATGGCCGTGAATTTTAGTAGTGTGTTCCGTATCAGTTACGGATTTCCTGGAACTACCACCAAGCTACCATAGCTAATAGGATAGTTCGACTGTTTTCGGTACTTTCGCGAAAGCATTTTTACTTGCCTTGTTGCAATGTTTTGTATTCATTTCGATACGTTCATGAATAATCTTAAAATTGCCGACCATTTGCATTAGACAAGTGGCTACTTTCTTATGTGTGTTCTACAAGTGATAGCCTTTCTAAATGCGTCTATCATTTTATATGTTCCCTTTCAAGAAAGAATAGTTCAAGTTTTAAAGTTTTGATCGTAGTGGACGTTCTTGCCCCATGCACGGGGCAAGTTCGGCCGATTATTGGGGCTAGGTATGCTCAGAGCTATAATTCATTATAAAGGATTTTTAGACAGTTTTAATTGCTAGGAATCTGTATACAACTGCCAAATGAAGGTAAAGATTGAAAAAAGGTATTGTTTTAACAGCCAAACATCGTCAGAAAGGGGGCATTCGGGATAAAAAGCAGGGGACCGGGGCAAGTTCGTCCAGTGGTTTTGAATTTTTTCCATTTTTCACGCTTTTCGATTTATATGTTTAGATGCGACAGGAAATAACATATCTAACCGTGATCATTCTTTTTATCAATATGCAAGATTGGTCGTGGCCGAACTTGCCCTGACCCCCAATAATCGGACTAGTCCCAGACAGACCTCATGGAAACATCATGTTACATCTTCTTTTAGAAGACATGAAATCGTCATCTTAAGTTTTAATCTGAAAAGGGACTTAATTGTCTTCATAAACTTGTATGAAAAAAAAAGAAATCTAAATCATTGCGCATCTTAATATAAATGAAATGAATGATAAATGAAATTTTACACAAATGTGGAAATTTACTGACAGTGTCAAAAAATAAGAATTGTGTTCTAATTTCCATGTTTTTCTATTCAACGCGACCAAAAACTTTCTGTGAACAGCTTCCGTCTTAAGAGACATTAAAATCTGGTTCCGGGCTCTCTATCTCTGTCAAGAGGCTGTAGCCGAACATGTCCCGAGGGTAATTTGAAAAAAAATCAGGCCCCTATCATAGAACAGATCGACAATCTCGATGAGATATATTCAGAGTCAATATGTCTTGCACAACATTTGAATTAATTTATCTTAATTCATCCAACATTTTATTTAGGTTTTGATTAAACTGATTATTATTTGTGGATGTGGATGTGGAGAGGGTAAAAACAAAATAGAAAACGGCAGTATTGTTAAATTCAGGGGCACCTAAATCTGGTTTTAATACCTGATCAAGCTGAACATTACATGCATGCAAGACCGTATGGTGTTTAAGATTCTGTTAAAGTTTTATGTCGATTGATTGATATCTATGGTTGTTTGAGTGATAATAAAGTCGAAATCATCAACGTTCTGTCCAAGTTTTGTGAAGATTGGTCAATATTTGTAGTTGTTAGAGTGGTAGCTGTAGTCGAAAATTGCAACTTTGTCGATTTCAAGGGCACATAATTCATGATGTAAAATTAATATCAAGCTGAAAATTACACCCAGGCAAAATCTTATACTCACCAATATTCTGTCAAAATTGTGTCTTGATTGATCATTATTTGTAGTTGCTGGAGTGAAAACAAAGTTAAAACGGCCATTTTCGATATTCAAGGGCAGATTACTCTAGACGTTGTGCCTGAAGCCTTCCATCACAGTTCTCTGAGAGATGGTCACCCAAGGATCATTCCTGTGAAGTTTTGTTGAAATCCAATCTGTAATTACTAGTATTGAGAAGAAGATTTTTAAAGAAAAGTTTACGGACGGACGGACGGACAGACGCACGACGGTTACGCCGCCATTACAATAGCCCGCCTGCCTGACGGTCAGTGGAGCTACAAGCTGTTTGAGTTTTAGCTGAATTAAAATGTAGTAGTAGTAATTTGTTTTAGAATTACATGTATGCAAGATTATTACAACACATGACTGATATAAATGATTGAAAACGCGCTAATGAACAAAAAGAATTTCAAAGTTTTCGAAAGTTAAAAAGTGCACTAGTTCAGTATGTGGGACTTAGTTTCCACTATATATCGTCAGAAAAAAATATTATTAACTTTTGACATCACAATATAATTATAATTATTAGTAATAAAACAAAAATTATGACACAAATGTCAAGGAACTTTCAGATGAAAAGGGTAGCAAACAACCCTAATATTTTGGTACCAAAGATAAACTAAAAATTAGTTGATTAGAATTATCATTTGGTAGTGGAATAAATCACACCATATGAATATGATCATTGTTCTGTGTCCTTATCAATATCAAAACATGTACACAGCAGGGAAAAGCGCGACCCAACCATTAAAGAAAAGCTTTAATAAATTTCTTTATACGCGCCTGATTCGAAAATGGTTAGAAGCAGAGGAGACGAAAAATGCCAGTGATCTGCCAAGAGTGGTAGATCCTTTAGAAAACGAAAAAAGTTATTGCCGACATAGGAAAATGTATTTGGTCGCCAATAACTGTTTCATGAACTGATTTTAAAAGATCTTTCACTTCTGTCAAATCCCTGACATTTTTCAATTATCTCTGCTTCAACCATTCAATAAGATCTCAATAATTTTAATAACAGTTTTCTAATTATCATCTTTCTACATGAAACTTGTGTCTAGTATGGAGGGGAATATCCGCCAATTCGTCTTGCTTCTAAATTACATTAATATTTTGCTAAATTAATAGTTTTATTCTTTGTTTACAAGTGTATTCATCATAGTGCTAAATGTGTACTCCATACTTCCAATTCTTTTCGCTCAAACATAAGAAACGTGAAATTAAAATTGTAAGTAACCACTAAGCAATACGCATTTGTGTACACACAGGAAACAAGATATGGAGGGGAATATCCGCCAATTTTTCTTACTGCTAATTTACATTAGTATTATGCTACATTTATAACCCAATTCCATTTTTTGCAAGTGCATTCGTCACAGTGCCAAATGCGTAATAACAATCGTAAGACGTAACGTCAAAAGTATCGGGCCAACGTTGTACATAACACGCATATCGTCCGTTTTCCGACGTTAACGTTACGGGAATGTGTAAAGAAAGTTACAACTTTCCCCAAAACACGAGAAATGGCAAATATCAATATTTTACCAACTCAACTCAACTCAATTCAACATTTTTTTATTCGGCACGTCCTGTACCTCTGGCCAAAAGAAAACATTTTCCAAATAATACCAATACATGCATGAATGAAAATAGCACCGTACAAAATTTATAATCTCAACTATCAATAAATAAACAACAGAGTAATTTCGTAAGTTTTGAAAAATCAAGCTCTTATGAATATTGAAAATGAATATTTTACACCTGTCGGAGAAATGGAACCGTTTCAAACAATAAATATCAGGCCCGTAGGAAGCAATTTCATATTGGGGGGCTAAAGCCCTTATCCTGAATATTGGGGAGGGCTAATTTGGATTTTCCCAAAATTTTCAGTGTAAGATTAAGAAAATTCGGCATTTTTGACCAACATTGAGGGGTGGGGGCTTTAGAACAATCAGATCGAC
The DNA here is from genome assembly GCA_963680895.1 of Fragum sueziense. Taxonomy (NCBI): domain Eukaryota; kingdom Metazoa; phylum Mollusca; class Bivalvia; order Cardiida; family Cardiidae; genus Fragum; species Fragum sueziense. The sequence continues at coordinate 31,469,898 of OY804599.1, forward strand.
CAATCTTAAGGGAAAGTGTAGGCCCTTAAACAACGTTCAGAGAATGAATGGAGAGAAGGAAAATACGAGAATAGTTTTACCATCAGCAGTTCCCTTATTGTTATTGTCTAGATATATTCGAGTGATAATATGAGAAAGAAGTCAACCAGAAATGTCGTAAAATAATCACTTATTACAGAAATAAAACTACATTCAGTAGCATGAGTACAATTAGCATTGAAAGAAAACAACATACAATCTTAGCTATCCAGCAATTAAAGTTAGCTTTAAACGTGAGTATTTCTGGTAGGAAACATTGGATAGGCCTAGCTCAAATGTGTAAATATATTGAGTGTAATGGTGGTTCTAAAAAAACCCAAAAATGCGTAAAAATGTCAGATGTATATTGTTTGTACCACAGAAGGTAAAATACGCGTAGGCCTATGATATATCAATGCTAGTTACCCTTACCAAAATATTAGCCCTGCCGCAAACAGTTGCGGCAACTTCGCTGCAAATTTGCGGCGAATTCGCTACAAATATTTGCCGCAAATTTGCGGCCACTTCGTTTTTCGTATGCAAATTAGCTTTCTGGCAAACTATTTGCCGCGAAGTTGCTGCAAACTGTTGCTGCAAAGTTGCAGCGAACTGTTGCTGCAAAGTTGCCGCAAACTGGTCCAAATTCTTCTCGCAAACTTCCCGCAACTATTTGCCGCAAAGTTGCGGCCACTTCGTTTTTCGTATGCAAATTAGCTTTCTCGCAAACTATTTGCCGCAAAGTTGCTGCAAACTGTTGCTGCAAAGTTGCAGCGAACTGTTGCTGCAAAGTTGCCGCAAACTCATCCAAATTCTTCTTGCGAACTTCCCGCAACTATTTGCCGCAAAGTTGCGGCCACTTCGTTTTTCGTATGCAAATTAGTTTTCTTGCAAACTATTTGCCGCAAAGTTGCAGCAAACCGTTGCTGCAACTTTCCAGCAAACTGGTTTGTTTATATTTCTTCCAATCTTCCTGCAAACAAGAAAGCTATTTGATTGAATGCAGAGTAAAATAGGTCACCTTTTCGTCAATTTGGGATTTACATTCAACCAAATACTTCCTCACTAAAACCGGAAGAGGCTTTAAATGAAAGTAAGGCCTTGGAAAGCTTTTGATTACATTTGGTGACAGTGATCAGTTTCACATTTTCTTAAGAAACCTCGCTTTACCCTATCCCAAACAAGACCTGGTTTTGACGTCCCTACTAAATAAGGCTGGGGAAAACATTGAGGCAAAAGAAGTAAATACTGATAATCAGCATTTTCTCCTTTTGCCTTAGTATTTTCTAAGCTATATACACAAATCCTTTCTTTTTCTATTTTGTTGTATGCCGCAACTTTCTAATTAATTAAATACCAATTCATTAAAATCTTATCCGAAACTTTTAATTTCTTAAATTAACAGAAGTTGATGTAGATAACAGTTTTTAAAGAAGGCATATTTCTCGGATAAAAGTTATCTTTCTCAGCTCATTTTCAGAAGCAAAACAAATAACATTCCTCACCAGGAAGAACAAGATTCTCAATAAACACTTTTAAGGTAGTCCACCCCTAATGAAATTCGCGAGACATCGGCATTATTTGGGCTATGTCGAAAACATCTGGCGATGAAACTTTCCATCGCCGAATGTTCACGACCGAGCCTGAATAGCTTCAGATACGTAATGATGCCGCCAAAAAAACCTGATGTTTTGTGAATCCCAAAATGGCCATATTACGGGTATTCTACCTTAAATCAATATCGGTTGTTGATGCATCAAGTCTATTAGGCTGACATTATTTTGTGTTCATCAAGTCTGTTTATTTGATTTTCGATGCGGCATGTTGTTCATTCTGTGTATCAAATCTTCAATCAATTTGTAGAAACGAATTCGCAGTCTGTTGTCCAAGAATCTTTCGTAGTTTATATTGTGCAGGTCCTTCTTCTTCGAATTCTGTATCACTTATTCACACTGTAGATTTTTCTAACACTTTGATATTCATTCTATTGGGCAATAATATAGCCCATTCACTAAAACACTCCGGCAATACATTGCGGCCCTGTTACACTTTACACTTATAGGGCATTACTACAGCCCATATTTACACCAAGCTGTTTCACAAGTGGACACAGGCGGTCAACTGGTCTCAGAGTTTTGTTGATTGGTATATATATAGATCTCGGTCCCCATGCAAGTTTCTTATCTGTGATAGGTCTACATGATCCAACCAATTTTCTGCTTGTTCAGGTCGTAAATTTAAATCAATCACCATTATGATGTCCCCAATAGCAAAGTTTTAGTAACAAGCATTTGATTGACCATTAGAAGTATATGAAGCTAAATTTTTTTGTAACTTCTTACAAAACTTGTCTGTACATGTACATGTGATTAAAGGTAAATATTAGTCCAGACTGTCCATACTTTAGATGTACATTGATGTTCAACACTTCAGTTTAACTTTAAGTATTTTAGAAGAGCTGACGGACAGTTACTTGTCGAAGTTGTTTAATTTCAACGACGTTTTTCTTATCTTTCATGTCAAAATTGGACTTCTCTGTTGCTGTACGTAGTAGCCAACAGTCTTCATATCTCCAGCATTGTAAGGTTCTGTTTACACTGGAAATAAACAAAAACAGCAAGGTTTAAATTGTGAACAAAAACATTTTTCTCATAATGTGGGGCATTTGTAAACATTGATTTTAACAAGAGGACCATGATGGTCCTATATCGCTCTCCTGAACCTAAATGATATGAGCAACACTTTTGTTCAATTCAATTAATATTTATTACTTTAAGACTGAAAAAGAACTTATGGCCAATAAGGTTGTGAAAATCTAACTCATCCGAGATCTTAATTATGGTGCCAAACATTGTACAGGGCTCCAGATAAGAGGGGGTGGTGACTTTTCAAACTGCAATAATGCTGTCAGTGATCATCAAACCCTATGTTGTAGGTACTCATTTGTATCGTATCGTCGAGACGATTCAAATGAGTACCCACAACACAGGATTTGAATTTGAAAAAACAAGAGATGTTTGTAAAACATATATGCCCCCTCAAGGGCCTACATTTGATGTAGGTCAAAGTCCAAGGTCAAGTTAACAAGGTCAAAGGTCATGGTCAAATATGAAAGGTCTTGGTAGGAGGTGTCTATGTGTGAAATATCAAGGCTGTATATGTAAAAGTAAAATGAAACATAGGCCAGGTTAAAGTTTTTTAAAGTAGCCCAAATGCCAAGGTCAAGTTTATGGTCAAATGTGAAAGGTCTTGGTTGGAGGTGTCCATGTGTGAAATATCAAGGCTGTAGGTGTAAAAGGACATGATATATATGCCTGGTTTCAGTCTTTTTAAAAGTAGGTCAAAGTCCAAGGTCAAGGTTGCAATATTCAAGGTCATGGTCAAATGTGGTAGGTCTTGGTAGGTGTCTATGTGTGAAATATAAAGGATGTAGATGTAATAGGACATAAGATAAAGGCTAGGTTAAAGATTTCTAAAAGTATGTAATAATCAAAGGTCAAGGTCACACAGGCCAAGGTCATGGTCAAATGTGAAAGGTCTTGGTAGGAGGTGTCCATGTGTAAAATATCGAGACTGTATTCGTAACAGGACATGAGAAATATGCCTAGTTTAAGTTTTTTAAAAGTAGGTCAAACTCCAAGGTCAAGGACAAAGGTCATGGTCAAAAGTGAAATGTCTTGGGTGGAAGTGACGATGTGTGAAATATCAAGGCTGTATGTGTAAAATGACATGAAATATAGGCCAGGTTAATGTATTGTAAAAGTAGGTCAAACACCAAGGTCAAGGTCACAAGGTTCAAGGTCATGGTCAAATGTGAAAGGTCTTGGTCGTAAGTGTCCATGTGTCAAATATCAAGGCTGTATGTGTAAAAGGACTTGAAAAATATAGGCCCAGTTTATTTTTTTTAAAAGTAGGTCAAACTCCAAGGTCAAGGTCACAAGGTCCATGGTCAAATGTGAAAGATCTTGGTAGGATGTGTCCATGAGTGAAATATCAAAGCTGTATGTGTAATAGCACGTCATGAGATATAGGCCAAGTTTATTTTTTTTTAAAAGTAGGTCAAACTCCAAGGTCAAGGTCAAAGGTCATGGTCAAAAGTGAAATGTCTTGGCTGGAAGTGACCATGTGTGAAATATCAAGGCTGCATGTGTTAAAGGACATGAAATATAGGCCAGGTTAATGTATTATAAAAGTAGGTCAAACTCCAAGGTCAAGGTCACAAGGTCCAAGGTCATGGTCAAATGTGAACGATGTTGATAGGAGGTATCTATGTGTGAGATATCAAGGCTGTATGTGTAAAAAGACATGAGATATAGGCAAGGTTAAGAGTTTGAGTTTATTGGGGTTTTACGCCGTTTTCAACTACCAGGGTCATATCGCGGCGGCTGGAGCACCTACCCATGGATTCCTGTTGTTTCTCAAACCAGTACTACCACAACACCCTTACCGAGCCTCCAGCTGCTCGCCCACTTAGGTTAACGATTTCAAACCCATTGGTGGGAGACAATTTTGTCAGAAAGGGTATTCGCCGCGGCCGGGTATCGAACCCGGGACCTCTCGAATGAGGGTCAGATGCGCTACCAACTGCGCGGCAAGGTTAAGAATTAAGTGTAAAAATCAACAAAGGGCAATAACTCCCAAGAATTTGATCGGCAAGGTTATGATTCTTGTGCACTGCACCTCTCCATAATAAAATCTATCCACCTGTAAAGTTTCATGATTCTACCTTACATACTTTTTGAGTTGTGCTCTAGACAAAATCAACAAAGGGCAATAACTCAAAAATTTGATCGGCGGAGTTACGGTTCTTGTGCACTGCACCTCTCCATAATGAGATCTATCAACCTGTAAAGTTTCATGATTCTACCTTTAGGAACATACTTTTTGAGTTATGCTCCGGACAAGAATCAAGCTTGAAAATCAACAAACGGCAATAACTCAAAAAATTTGATCGGCAGAGTTACAGTTCTTGTGCACTGCACCTCTCCATAATGAGATCTATCCACCTGTAAAGTTTCATGATTCTACCTTACATACTTTTTGAGTTATGCTCCGGACAAGAATCACGTTTGAAAATCAACAAAGGGCAATAACTCAAAAAATTGATCGGCAGAGTTACGGTTCTTGTGCACTGCACCTCTCCATAATGAGATCTATCCACCTGTAAAGTTTCCCGATTCTACCTTACATACTTTTCGAGTTATGCTCCGGACAAGGTTTGGTCTACGGACAGACCGACCAACGGACCGACCTACCGATGGACACTTGCAAAACAATATACCCCCTGGGTAGGTTCCAGTTTAGCGGTCCCCAGACAAAATGGCCGCCACTCTGTTACCGTACATTCAGAAGTAAAGGGATGAAATAGCGTATTTCTTCATCAATAAAAGGGAAAATAAGCAGGGGTGTGGGGGCGGCAGCCCCCATAAATGATTTTAAAATGAAATGAAGCGGGGGTGTGGGGGCGGCAGCCCCCATAAATACATTCAAGTGGACAAGGTAAATGGACGCCATTTTGGTAGGGACCGCTAAACTGGAAGTGTTCCTACCCCCTTTTTCTTCGAAAGGCAATTACATGACTAGAATATTGATAAAAGACTAGATGCTTGATTGCCGCAACACATCTAGTATACCGGTCCCTATTTTCTAGGAAGTATTTTTGGGGGCTGCCGCCCCCACACCCCCGCTTTATTTTATTTTGAAATTATTTATGTGGGCTGCTGCCCCCACACACCCGCTTATTTCTTCTTTATTGATGAAAAATTACTCTATTTTGTCACTTTACTGGCGACCATTTAGTTTGAGGACCGGCTAACTAGAAACTACCCTAAAAATAGAATTCCTTTGTGTACCAGCGTGGTCTCGATTCAACTGCGAATATCTTCGCCTATACCAAATGTCATGCCGTTAGACTAAATATGCATAAACAACAATGTTTTATACCTCGATTCTCGACCAAGCTGCTGAAAATAACACGTTCTTTGATGAATTAAATTGACTTTTCGCTCTTCTTTGCCAGTTCGTTGAAATCTTTGTTTGAAAATATTCGTTTGCGCATGCTCAGTTTATACTAGAAGCCTCTTTTGAACTTCCCGTTTAGACTAGAGTACCTGGAAGTTTGCCGATTTTCTTAACGCTAACAAACGAAGCGAAGAAATATAAACAAGCTACAAGGTGAATACAACTTGGAAAGATCCAATAATAAAATTTATGAAACAACAAAATTGGGGACATTTACATAGCTTCTAAAAGGGGCGGCTAGAATGGGCTAAGCCCCTCCCCAAAGTTGCCCAAAAATGCCGAAAGTTTCTTTTTAAATACACTGAAAATTTAGGATCAATCTAATTTTACCCCTCCGATATCTAGTAACTGGCTCTGACAGGGGCCAGATTCTCATTTCTTATGAAAATCGCTTCCTATGGACTTGACAGGCCCGTAGGAACAGGGGGGGGGGGGGCTAAGCCCCCAATGTTGGCCAAAAATGCCGAATTTTCCTTATTTCACACTGAAAATTCAGGGAAAATCCAAATCAGCCCGCCTACGAATATTCAGACACTTGGGCTTTAGCCCACCATCCAATATTAAATTGCTTCCTACGGGCCTGGGGCCTGTGTAACATTATGCCATTTGGGAAGGGTACAAAGGCTTTGCACAAATATATGCATGCATGTTTGTGTAAAAAATGTGCACACATGTACATGTAACATGTACATGTGTGCACATTATGATGTACACTGATTAAAGGGACATTTCATCCTCATTTTGATTTTTTAAAGTATGTCTTGATGCCAAGATTGATTTTTATAATGGGTATCTAAATGGTATCAGTTTTTTTGAAGTTGTTGATGATAGGCGATAAACACGCCTTCAAAGTTGAGACAGAAACGACAAATTCTATATACATCTGAACTGTTGTGGACGACAATTTGTTTAATTTTAACACAAAAATATATATTTCTCGTAAACGGCGCAATATTTTGGCTTGAAATTTTCAGAATTTTCATAAGAAAATATGCTCTTTATAATAAAAATGAAAGTGAAATTTATGAGAAAAAATTCTGAAATGTCACTTTAAAAAACAGTTAAATGACTGACTCTGTAGATGAGTTATTTGGCAACTATAATAATTATTGGATAAATTCAGAAATTGGAAACCGATTTGATTTATTGGGGTTTTACGCCGTTTTCAACTTCTATGGTCATATCGCGGCGGCTGGAGCACCTAACCGTGGGTTCCTGGTATTTCTCGCACCAGTACAACCACAATATCCAAACCGAGCCTCCAGCTGCTCTCTCACATAAATGATTCACACCCATTGGTGAGAGACAAATGACTTTTGTCAAATGTCAGAATGGATACTGGCCGAGCCGGAGTTCGAACTCGCGACACCTGAGTTGACAGACTACGACGTAACCGACTGAGCTATCAGGGCTCGGCAAATTGGAAACCGAACTCTTAGTACCTTACTTATCTAGTTTGCTCTGTCGTATCATGAATTTGTTAGATTATCATCCATTCTAAATAACAAACTTGTCAACGTGAAATTTAAACATGGACATTCTACACTTATATTTGGCAGTGTACACATACCCCGGACTAAATGAAGATAATTTATAGATATACACTGAAAACAAATTAAGTCAGTCTTTATGTATTGGTTCAGAATTTTGAGTCTATCCATGCTTCAATATGTATATCGTCATAGTAAATGCAAAACCTCGTATCTCATTTTTGGAAAATTTTAAAGGGGAGGGAAAAAGTGTAATAGCTTTTCCCAAACTGAAATGTTTTACTTGAAATTTGGACATATTGTTCATAATTAAAGTATTATTGATACTGATCGGTAAAATTATCTCAAAACCTGCGAGAATTGTCTAAATGGACACACGAGTTTGTACTTTGAAAATCGCAAGAATCGACGCACGAGGTTTTGCATTTACACCGACGATATGCAAGAATTTTACAGGTATTTAAAGCTCCTTGAATGAGCACTGGACAAGTTTAATTTCCTGCAAATTTCTTGCAAACTGCATGATATTCAATAATGTTCAAGATAGGCTTCTTGCAAAGTTCCGGCAAACTACATGTAAAATATTTGATGGATGACTTTCCTGCGAAGTTCCGACAAACTTTCTTACTTCTGGCAAACTTGTCGCAAAGTGAAACGTGTTTGCCAGAAGATTGCAGGAAGGTTGCAGCTAGCGGCAAACATCGGCGAAGTTCCGGCAAACCCTTCTAGCGAACTAATTTGTTTGCAGCAAATTCGCGGCGAATTTGCTGCAAATTTGCAGCAAAGTTTTCATTTCTGTAAGGGTAGTGTCATTACAATGTATCCGATCAGATTTGTGTACATGTAGGCCTATCTTCTGCAGGGAAATTTAGAAGGAAAAAAACATGCGAAGGAAAATAATATAAGGCGGTTTACAAAAGTTTCTCCTTGCGTGGAGTTGGAGTTGTGACTTTTTGATAGTCCACATGACATTGTGTAGATGAAGGTGTGTATTTTATGGTAAAAACATGAATATCACGACCCGTATCACGCGACACAACAAATACAGAAAATCTTCAATATTTCTGTTAATACTGACCAATTCAAAAACGATTTGAAGCAGAGAAGGTAGACACTAGTCAAGGTTTGGATAGAAACGGTAGATTTTTATAAAAACCAGTTTACAAAAAAAGTTATTGACGAATAACTAAAATTTTTGATTGGTCGTCAATAACTTTTGTATCGTCTGATTTTAAGATCCTTTGTATTAAGCAAACTCCTGGTGTTTTTCCGCATTCTCTGCTTAATATCTTTTTTGCCTAATAGGTTATATATTGACAGAAATATTGAAAAAATATCAGGAACGTGTTACGTGATTCCCTACCGCGTAGGCCTATATACCAGCCTGCATGTCTTCTTTATACCTGGAATAATTGGCATACATTGTATATATCTAAGGTTATCGTTCAAAATGATTAATTATATACTGAACAAAAATGAAAACGCTCCACTGCAAGATTTCTTATATCTGGGAAAGTATCTAACTAATAGCATAAAATATATTTTGATGGTATTTCCCAGGCTTTCAGCTATTGTTTATCGAAATTCCATTGCATTGTCTCCTTTAGTGTCAGAGTTCCATTTCCTCGATGTACAGACACACAAGTTATCACTCAAAGACAAGTGTTCACACACTTCCGCTCCTACACTGTGAAATCTATATAGCCGGGTGCGTTCTGGCATAAGACCAAACCGGGGTTAGAAGGTTCCAAATTACAAAGTCTTTCAAGAATTTCTTTAGTTCATAATTTTGTCTGTTTAAATAAAATTTTACATCGGCCGCCAAGGAAAGAGGCTCGTTTGAAAATAGAGTGTATTGTGTCCAGTTACCGCTATAAGAGAGGGCGAAAAGTTAATTATATAAAAATCTGGAAAAAAAATTCAATTCAAACATTTTAAATCACTCAGAAGCACTTAAAGTAGATGTTTACTTTATAAATGATATTTTTAACATAAAAGCATACGGAGGTTTGATTATTAATCCTATTAAATGAATAAAAGGTACGCATTGCTCAGTTTTCTTTATAAGGAATATAAAGGGAAGTAGTTCCTAGTTTTATTACTATTCCTTATTGGGGAAAAAAGATTCTTGAACCGGCGAGGGAAAAGAATAAAATGCTTTTTACAAAGGTATTTTTTCTTGTCGATATATGACTTTGTAGAATCTAATAGCCTACACGATATTACGCAGGTGAGGGTATGTCTTTGATGGTAATGACAACATGCATATCACGGTCGAGAATCATGTGACACAACAATTACAGAAAAATTTCAATAGGTCTAGATCTAGTTTTGTTTTAAAATACCGACCGAACCGAAAATCATTTTAAGCAGAGAAGGTAGACAAAAGTTAAGATTTAGATCCTACATAGATCTAGTGTGGTAGATTCTATGAAAAAAAGTTTTGGTTGGTCGTTAATAACAATTTTATCAGCTAATTTATAAAGATCCTTCGTATTCAGCAAATCCCTGGTGTTTCCCGCATTCTATGCTTTATGTCTTTTTTTCAAATTGGTCATAATTATATTGACAGAATTACCAAATATTATCAAAAAATATTGTGTCAGTCGATTTCCTGTCGTGATTAGGCCTATACCAGCCTGTACGACTTGGTTTTAAGCCTACGTTGGATAAGTATCATAATTAATTAAGATGGTAGCCTACTCCAATGCCAGCTTGTCATTGAAATGTTTGCTCATTTTGAAACCCGTCACTGGTAAGGAGCTTGAACTCTCATAATGTTAGATAGGCTTTGAAATCTATAGATCTAGTCGGTTAACCCTTTTCTCAAACAATTTTTAGTCCTGATGGTAGGCCTATGATAAATAAAACGCATACAAACACATTTTGGAAAAGCAGAATAGGCCTACATTCTCTAGACTGCAATATTAAATGAAAATTAATAGATCTAAGTGTTTTATAGAAAATGTTTGGGAAGAGACGTAAAGACATGGTTTGTTAGTATGCTGGTAACCAGTATTGTGCTGGTCCCTCATTCATTTCAATATCCCAAGTACAATAAGATTACAAACCATCGCTTCGTTCGTTCGTTCGTTTATACAGGCATTTTCCATGCTTGCTTTCGGGACAACACTAGCTTTTAAAAAGGCCGTCTCACACAGAACACGGTTGGACACACGCTTCCAATACGGTGTAGGGGATACCGGGGTATCATGAACCATTTTTTGATTTTTAACCCCTTTGACGGGGTAGGTTGAACCAGTACGTGGGGTAAGTTGAACCAAACGGTATGTTTGCGATAATTATTCACACTAAAAAGAGAATTAAACACAAGATTTCATTCAAAATAATGAATAGGGGTGTTACCTGCAATAATATCAAGAAATTTCACACAAAGAATGAAAAAAAAAATATTCCAGTTTTCAAGATATATATTTGTGAAAAAAATCTAACGACGTCAATAACGGAGTGCAATATTTCATTCTGAGGATATTATATTTTTGTAAGATGTAAAAATACTGTTGAGATTTGCTGTGCATTGTAGTGCGAAGATGGAATGCATGAATTGTGAAAATCAATTTTAAGGTCAAAATTTCTTCTTTTTTTTTTTTTTTTTTTTTTTTTTTTTGGACATAAAATCCAGCTAATAAGACAAAATTTCTCGATATTTTCACCGATGAAAATCGGTCTAGTACGATAAAACACGACTTTTACTCGATTTACAGGACACAATAGGCCTACAGGGTGCCACCGACTTTTGTTCGAGTAAAGCACCAGCAGCACACATTCGTGTATGTTTTGATAATTGATTGGCTTCATGAATTGGCGAACAGTCACCTGAGAAGTCATAAAATGGCAGATGACGGAATAAGAGAATTAAAAATTCAAATAAGATTGCTTGACACCGAGCTTATTATGGCCAGAATGCGTGAGCGGAGACATGAACAAGCCAACAGAGGGAGAAGAAGGAGAAGGCAAGTTTGGACAAAAGTGTCATGTTTGGTCAATACTAGCAATTTTACCTGTCTCGAAATTTGACCTTTGACCTCGATGACCTTGACCCCTCGATGACCTTGACCTATCCGGGGCTGCCCTCCACATAATCCCGTCCCGTAACCCGTAAGCAATCCCGTCCCGTAACCCGTAAAAACGATACCCGTAACCGTAAAAACATAAATTTGACCTTTGACCTCGATGACCTTGACCTTTCAAAAAATGAACCCCTCAAGCTAATACCCGGGGCCGCCCTCCACCTTCCCTCCAAGTTTGGTGAAGATCGGCCCAAGGACCTGGGAGGAGTAGGGGAACAAACGAACAAACAGACAAACGGACAAACGTATCAAATTATATGGTCTATATATGATAATCTGAACATTACGTGAACTAAGAGAAGATCCCAAATGTTACAAGAACTTTCTCCGTATTGATGCTGACATATTTCATGAGTTTGTGAGACGTGTCAGACCACAGATAACAAGGAAGACAATTAATTTGAGGTAAACTATAGTATATATTATTCTGTACAAGGGCGGATCTAGAAATTTTTTCCAGGGGGGGTCCAGGCCCAAAATTTTTTCCAGGGGGGGGGTCCAAGCCCAAATTATGGCTTAAAATGTAGTAAATAGGTAACGTTACACTAAATTTATATAGTCAAAATTCAAATTTCGGCCAATGCCAGGGGGGTCCGGACCCCTCCGACCCCCCTCTAGATCCGCCCATGCTGTACTATTCTTTGCAAGAACATACGTGACGGTTAACTGGATAAAATCGTTCACCATTAGTGTGTATATAGTAAAGGGAAGTAATCTAAAATTTTGGAAAAAAATCGTGTTTTCACAAATCTTTTATATAAAGAAAGCATTTGGCCTGATAATCGTATATAATTCTCTAAAAAAAACTCCATTTTTATTGGCTTGTTTGTTTAGATTTTTTAAAAAAAAGGATTGAAATAAATCTACATGTATATAGACCTATCTTAAAAACGTATAGATAGTTATATAAAACCACCGCAAGATTCTAGATTCAACATTTGAAGAAAGCCCGAATGGTTCTGAAGGAAACGTCGAAGCTCCACAAGCCCAGCGTCTCTAGTTCGAACCCAGGGTCGGCCAGAATCCATTCAGACGTTTACTAGCAAACGTCTTGTGTATCTATCATCCATATGATAGAGCAGCTGGAGGCTCGGCTTGGATATTGTGATAGTACTGGTGGAGAAATTACCAGGCCCCGGTTTTTCGAAAAAACCTTCTCATGCTCAATTTTGAGCACCGTGCTCAAATCGCACAAAGTCAACGTGAACTTCAATTTATTACCCCTTAACGTTGGAGAGTATTACTTTGAAGTTATGCATGTTCCCATAAGTATATACTTCAGTTTTTTCGAGAAACCGGGAGCCGGAAACCACGGTAAGGTGCTTAAGCCGTCGCGGTAGTATCATATAGTAGTTGAGTTTGAGGGGTTTTACGCTGTTTTCAACTGCAAGGGTCATATCGCAGCAGCTGGAGCACCTAACCATGGATTCCTGTTGTTTCTCATACCAGTATACTACCACAATACCCGATTAATTTTGAATTGGCAGCTGAAATGTGAAGTCAGCTGCCAGTTGCCAGTTGCCAATTCACTATTTGTGCATTGTTGAATAGGCAACTGGATGTGAAGTTAGCTGCCAGTTCGAATTACACGATAAGGGACTGTTTTTTCCGTTATTTTGAATTGGCAACTGTAAGTGTGAAGTTAGCTGCCAGTTGCCGGTTGCCTATTCAGGACTGCGATTATTTTTTTTGAATTGGCAGCTGTAAGTGTGAAGTAAGCTGCCAGTTCAAAGTGGACGATTCAGGACTGTTTATCCTTTATTTTGAATTGGCAGCTGTAAATGTGAAATTAGCTGCCAGTTGCCAATTCACATTTTGTGCATTGTTGAATAGGCAACTGGATGTGAAGTTATTTGCCAGTTCGAATTATACGATTCATGACTATTTATCCATTATTTTGAATTGGCAGCTGTAAGTGTGAAGTTAGCTGCCAGTTTCCAGTTGCCAATTCACTATTTGTGCATTGTTGAATAGGCAACTGGATGTGAAGTTAGCTGCCAGTTGGAATTACACGATTCATGACTGTTTATCCTTTATTTTGAATTGGCAGCTGTAAGTGTGAAGTTAGCTGCCAGTTGCCAGTTGCCAATTCACTAGTTGTGCATTGTTGAATAGGCAACTGGATGTGAAGTTAGCTGCCAGTTCGAATTATACGATTCATGACTGTTTATCCTTTATTTTGAATTGGCAGCTGTAAGTGTGAAGTTAGCTGCTAGTTGCCAGTTGCCAATTCACTATTTGTGCATTGTTGAATAGGCAACTGGATGTAAAGTTAGCTGCCAGTTCGAATTAAACGGTTTATGACTGTTTATCATTTACTTTGAATTGGCAGCTGTAAGTGTGAAGTTAGCTGCCAGTTGCCAGTTGCCAATTCACTATTTGTGCATTGTTGAATAGGCAACTGGATGTGAAGTTATAGCTGCCAGTTCGAATTACACGATTCATGACTGTTTATCCTTTATTTTGAATTGGCAGCTGTAAGTGTGAGGTTAGCTGCCAGTTGCCAGTTGCCAATTCACTAGCTGTGCATTGTTGAATAGGCAACTGGATTAGAAGTTAGCTGCCAGTTCGAATAACACGATTCATGACTGTTTATCCATTATTTTGAATTGGCAGTTGTAAGTGTGAAGTTAGCTGCCAGTTGCCAGTTGCCAATTCACTATTTATGCATTGTTGAATAGGCAACTGGATGTGAAGTTAGCTGCCAGTTCGAATAACACGGTTTATGACTGTTTATCCTTTATTTTGAATTGGCAGCTGTAAGTGTGAAGTTAGCTGCTAGTTGCCAGTTGCCAATTCACTATTTGTACATTGTTGAATAGGCAACTGGATGCGAAGTTATAGCTGCCAGTTCGAATTACACGATTCATGACTGTTTATCCTTTATTTTGAATTGGCAGCTGTAAGTGTGAAGTTAGCTGCCAGTTGCCAGTTGCCAATTCACTATTTGTGCATTGTTGAATAGGCAACTGGATGTGAAGTTAGCTGCCAGTTAGAATTGTACGATTCATGACTGTTTATCCTTTATTTTGAATTGGCAGCTGTAAGTGTGAAGTTAGCTGCCAGTTGCCAGTTGCCAATTCACAATTTGTGCATTGTTGAATAGGCAACTGGATGTGAAGTTATAGCTGCCAGTTCGAATAACACAATTCATGACTGTTTATCCTTTATTTTGAATTGGCAGCTGTAAGTGTGAAGTTAGCTGCCAGTTGCCAGTTGCCAATTCACTGTTTGTGCATTGTTGAATAGGCAACTGGATGTGAAGTTAGCTGCCAGTTCAAATTACACGATTCATGACTGTTTATCCTTTATTTTGAATTGGCAGCTGTAAGTGTGAAGTTAGCTGCCAGTTGCCAGTTGCCAATTCACTATTTGTGCATTGTTGAATAGGCAACTGGATGCGAAGTTAGCTGCCAGTTCGAATTACACGGTTCATGACTGTTTATCCTTTATTTTGAATTGACAGCTGTAAGTGTGAAGTTAGCTGCCAGTTGCCAGTTGCCAATTCACTATTTGTGCATTATTGAATAGGCAACTGGATGTGAAGTTAGCTGCCAGTTCGAATTACACGATTCATGACTGTTTATCCTTTGTTTTGAATTGGCAGCTGTAAGTGTGAAGTTAGCTGCCAGTTGCCAGTTGCCAATTCACTATTTGTGCATTGTTGAATAGGCAACTGGATG
The DNA here is from genome assembly GCA_963680895.1 of Fragum sueziense. Taxonomy (NCBI): domain Eukaryota; kingdom Metazoa; phylum Mollusca; class Bivalvia; order Cardiida; family Cardiidae; genus Fragum; species Fragum sueziense. The sequence continues at coordinate 31,485,198 of OY804599.1, forward strand.
TGAAGTTAGCTGTCAGTTCGAATTGTACGATTCATGACTGTTTATCCTTTATTTTGAATTGGCAGCTGTAAGTGTGAAGTTAGCTGCCAGTTGCCAGTTGCCAATTCACTATTTGTGCATTGTTGAATAGGCAACTGGATGTGAAAATATAGCTGCCAGTTCGAATAACACGATTCATGACTGTTTATCCTTTATTTTGAATTGGCAGCTATAAGTGTGAAGTTAGCTGCCAGTTGCCAGTTGCCAATTCACTATTTGTGCATTGTTGAATAGGCAACTGGATGTGAAGTTAGCTGCCAGTTCAAATTACACAATTCATGACTGTTTATCCTTTATTTTGAATTGGCAGCTGTAAGTGTGCAGTTAGCTGCCAGTTGCCAGTTGCCAATTCACTATTTGTGCATTGTTGAATAGGCAACTGGATGCGAAGTTAGCTGCCAGTTCGAATTACACGGTTCATGACTGTTTATCCTTTATTTTGAATTGGCAGCTGTAAGTGTGAAGTTAGCTGCCAGTTGCCAGTTGCCAATTCACTATTTGTGCATTGTTAAATAGGCAACTGGATGTGAAGTTATAGCTGCCAGTTCGAATTACACGATTCCTGATTGTTTATCCTTTATTTTGAATTGGCAGCTGTAAGTGTGAAGTTAGCTGCCAGTTGCCAGTTGCCAATTCACTATTTGTGCATTGTTGAATAGGCAACTGGATGTGAAGTTAGCTGCCAGTTCGAATAACACAATTAATGACTGTTTATCCTTTATTTTGAATTGGCAGCTGTAAGTGTGAAGTTAGCTGCCAGTTGCCAGTTGCCAATTCACTATTTGTGCATTGTTGAATAGGCAACTGGATGTGAAGTTAGCTGCCAGTTCGAATTACACGATTCATGACTGTTTATCCTTTATTTTGAATTGGCAGCTGTAAGTGTGAAGTTAGCTGCCAGTTGCCAGTTCACTATTTGTGCATTGTTGAATAGGCAACTGGATGTGAAGTTAGCTGCCAGTTCGAATTACACGATTCATGACTGTTTATCCTTTATTTTGAATTGGCAGCTGTAAGTGTGAAGTTAGCTGCCAGTTGCCAGTTGCCAATTCACTATTTGTGCATTGTTGAATAGGCAACTGGATGTGAAGTTAGCTGCTAGTTCGAATAACACAATTAATGACTATTTATCCTTTATTTTGAATTGGCAGCTGTAAGTGTGAAGTTAGCTGCCAGTTGCCAGTTGCCAATTCACTATTTGTGCATTGTTGAATAGGCAACTGGATGTGAAGTTAGCTGCCAGTTCGAATTACACGATTCATGACTGTTTATCCTTTATTTTGAATTGGCAGCTGTAAGTGTGAAGTTAGCTGCCAGTTGCCAGTTGCCAATTCACTATTTGTGCATTGTTGAATAGGCAACTGGATGTGAAGTTATAGCTGCCAGTTCGAATAACACGATTCATGACTGTTTATCCTTTATTTTGAATTGGCAGCTGTAAGTGTGAAGTTAGCTGCCAGTTGCCAGTTGCCAATTCACTAGTTGTGCATTGTTGAATAGGCAACTGGATGTGAAGTTAGCTGCCAGTTCGAATTACACGATTTATGACTGTTTATCCTTTATTTTGAATTGGCAGCTGTAAGTGTGAAGTTAGCTGCCAGTTGCCAGTTGCCAATTCGCTATTTGTGCATTGTTGAATAGGCAACTGGATGTGAAGTTAGCTGCCAGTTCGAATTACACGATTCATGACTGTTTGTCCTTTATTTTGAATTGGCAGCTGTAAGTGTGAAGTTAGCTGCCAGTTGCCAGTTGCCAATTCACTATTTGTGCATTGTTGAATAGGCAACTGGATGTGAAGTTATAGCTGCCAGTTCGAATTACACGATTCATGACTGTTTATCCTTTATTTTGAATTGGCAGCTGTAAGTGTGAAGTTAGCTGCCAGTTGCCAGTTGCCAATTCACTATTTGTGCATTGTTGAATAGGCAACTGGATGTGAAGTTAGCTGCCAGTTCGAATTGTACGATTCATGACTGTTTATCCTTTATTTTGAATTGGCAGCTGTAAGTGTGAAGTTAGTTGCCAGTTGCCAATTCACTATTTGTGCATTGTTGAATAGGCAACTGGATGTGAAGTTATAGCTGCCAGTTGGAATTACACGATTCATGACTGTTTATCCTTTATTTTGAATTGGCAGCTGTAAGTGTGAAGTTAGCTGCCAGTTGCCAGTTGCCAATTCACTAGTTGTGCATTGTTGAATAGGCAACTGGATGTGAAGTTAGCTGCCAGTTGGAATTACACGATTCATGACTGTTATCCTTTATTTTGAATTGGCAGCTGTCAGTGTGAAGTTAGCTGCCAGTTGCCAATTCACTATTTGTGCATTGTTGAATAGGCAACTGGATGTGAAGTTAGCTGCCAGTTCAAATTACACGATTCATGACTGTTTATCTTTTATTTTGAATTGACAGCTGTAAGTGTGAAGTTAGCTGCCAGTTGCCGGTTGTCTTTACCGGACTCCGATCTATTTTTGAATTGGCAGCTGTACGTGTGAAGTTAGTTGCCAGTTGCCGGTTGCCTATTCGGGGCTTCGATTCATTTTGAATTGGCATCTGTAAGTGTGAAATCAGCTGCCAGTTGCCAATTCGATAATTTGATTCATTTTGAATTGGCAGCTGTATGTGTGAACTTAGCTGCCAGTTGCCGGTTGCCTATTCGGGACTCCGATTTATTTTGAATTGGCAGCTGCATGTGTGAAGTTAGCTGCCAGTTGCCGGTTGCCAATTCACTAGTTGTGCATTGTTGAATAGGCAACTGGATGTGAAGTTAGCTGCCAGTTGGAATCACACGATTCATGACTGTTATCCTTTATTTTGAATTGGCAGCTGTCAGTGTGAAGTTAGCTGCCAGTTGCCAGTTGCCAATTCACTATTTGTGCATTGTTGAATAGGCAACTGGATGTGAAGTTAGCTGCCAGTTCAAATTACACGATTCATGACTGTTTATCTTTTATTTTGAATTGGCAGCTGTAAGTGTGAAGTTAGCTGCCAGTTGCCGGTTGTCTTTACCGGACTCCGATCTATTTTTGAATTGGCAGCTGTAAGTGTGAAGTTAGTTGCCAGTTGCCGGTTGCCTATTCGGGGCTTCGATTCATTTTGAATTGGCATCTGTAAGTGTGAAATCAGCTGCCAGTTGCCAATTCGATAATTTGATTCATTTTGAATTGGCAGCTGTATGTGTGAACTTAGCTGCCAGTTGCCGGTTGCCTATTCGGGACTCCGATTTATTTTGAATTGGCAGCTGCATGTGTGAAGTTAGATGCCAGTTGCCGGTTGCCTATTCGGGGCTTCGATTCATTTTGAATTGGCATCTGTAAGTGTGAAGTCAGCTGCCAGTTGCCGGTTGCCTATTCGGGAGCATTTTGAATTGGCAGCTGCATGTGTGAAGTTAGCTGCCAGTTGCCAGTTACCAATTCACATTTTGTTCATTTTTGAATCGGCAACTGGATGTGAAGTTAGCTGCCAGTTGCCAGTTGCCCATTGAATTGGCAACTGGCAACTGGCAACTGGCAGCTAACTTCACACGCATATAAAATCGTTCCCTATTCGTCGTCGTCAAAATTTTATCCGCCACGCTAAAAGGTGCCTTTTGAAAGTGTGAGAAGTATCGATCCTAGTCTACCTGCGCGGACTGGGCAGACTAATTAGGGTCGTGACTTTTCAGCCATATGTCGTTTTTTCCCTATCTTACTACTAATCAATATCCTTTTTCAAAACACAAGATCTGGTTGACTGATCAGTTTCTAAAAAAAAAGATTTTATTGACTTCCGAGAAGGTCCCATAGGCCATCCAGTGAAATTTTTGGTTAATCAATTTTGATGACAATAATATTATTAGGGCCTATATCTGATCAGTGGCGGATCCAGAGTATTACAGAGTATTAGAAAAAATGATTGAATATCTGCATGAAAACGAAATAACCAGGCTACAAATGTTGTTCGTTTGAACCCCCGAACCCCCTTTGTAACCTAGTTATTTCATTTTCGAGCAGAAATTCAGTCAGAATTTTGTAATACTTGTAAAACGAATCCCCTTTTTGTAACAACGAACCCCCTCATAGAAATCCTGGATCCGCCACTGTGGATCCAACTGTAAAACATTTCTTCACTCACTAACGACATATTCTTTGCATGAGTTTCGTTTTACCGAACGTGTGTATTTCTACACCAAAGAATGGAACATTGTACACGGAACAGTTTCGCTCATCGGTTGAAATTGTATGTCATCTCTGCCAATGGTCTGATCCAAAATTATCCCCGGTTAATTCGAGATCGTCGCTTTTCGATAAAAAAAAATCGTATCTACAGCTTTAAAAAAGCTGTAGATACGAGTTTTTTATGAAAAGCAGCGAAATTGTCTAAGTACAGGAATAATGTAAACTTTAAACATACCTGCAATTGCATACAGCACTAAAATTAGGCTTCCTAACACAACCAAGTCTTTCATGGTGGAATAAATTTAATTAAATTATAGGCCTACTGCTAACAGAAATAAGAACGCAAATGATTAATGAGCGCCTGTAACACAGTCACTATAATTGTATGTCTCTTCTATCTCTTAACCCTTTCCCAGACAAAATTTTGACTAATCCGAGTTTTCTCTGATGAAATTCGCTCTTTGGTATATTGATGTCGCTCATTTACATCCGAGTTTTCTCTGATGAAATTCGCTCTTTGATATGCTGATGTCGCTCATTGTAAATGAGCGACATCAACATATCAAAGAACGAATTTCATCAGAGAAAAATGAGCGACATCAGCATATCAAAGAGCGAATTTCATCAGAGAAAACTCGGATTAGAAATTGACGTCCCTCAAAGAATATGATTGTGAAAACATTGAAACAAAATAAGAAATTGCTGATAATCGGCAATTTCTCCTTTTTATCACACTATTTTCTGTGCTATATTTTACACGAATGATTATCTGAAATAACAACCATTTCGTTGTCAGCAGCAGCAACTTTCAAATTGGATCAGTGTAACTTCTTCCGTTTGGGAAAGGGTTAACCCTTTCCCAGACAAATCATGCTGGTACCCGTTGTATACGGTGTCACAACGTAGTGGATCAGAGACGGGAACCAGACTAGTTTGAGACTTGTCAAATTTGAAACATGATGCAGTCGACAATTTAAAAGAAGGGGATGATTTAGGATTTTTGTACTTTGTACATAATTAATATAGTCTGGAGTCCTCATACTAAAACCAATATCCACAAGCTCGAGATGGTTCAACGACGCGCCGCAAGATATGTCACATACAGATATAGGAACACCAGTAGTGTAACTGACATGTTGGACCACCTAGAATGGGAGTCACTATCATCTCGCAGGACAAAGACTAAGTTGACAATGCTATTCAAGATTGTCCATGGCTTAGTAGCAATACCCGCGGATGACTATTTGACACCAACACAGACATCTAGATCCACACGTTCTACACATGACAAGAGATTTCTTCAAATTCCAGTGTCAACTGAACTATACAAGAATAGCTTCTTTCCAAGCACCATCAGGACCTGGAACTCTTTACCAGCATCAGCAGCTGAGGCTCCCGGATTGGCATCCTTCAAGCGGGGGCTATCAAACCTGAAATTCTAATAAGTACGAGGGTCCATGTCAAGTACACTCTAGGGATATCTTTAGGCTATGCTCTCGGGGACAATTGGTCCCTGGCACCGCCTCGGAAGGGAGACAGGTTAGAGATTGAAGATTGGAAAGTCATGGATACCCCCCTTTTCTATTCTTTTCTAACTTTCCTCTAAACTGCTTTCTACCTTTCCTATTATTCCAATACTTTTTCTTTTCTAACGCAGACCCAAACGCGCTATAACAGTCAAGTGTGACGGCCGCGCGAAACGTGTAGATGTAGATGTAAATAAAAAATGAGGGGTAAAGAGAAAATAATTTGTTATAATCATTTACTTCTTTTCTACCAATATTTTTTTCAAACTCTCTATTGGCGAAACTTCAAAAGATGTTGCTGTTTCGTAAAGTATTGTGTTTGATTCAATGGCACTTCTCAAAGGTCTTAACTCTTTCCCAAACGACAATAGGCTAAACTATGGTGGCAGTGGCGGATCCAGGGGGGTCGGGGAGCTCAAACGAACCATCTCGGTAGCCTGATTATTACATTTTCATGCAGAAATGCAGTCAAAATTGTGTAACTCTAAGAAAACGAACCCCCCTTTTTGTATAATCGAACCCCCTTACAGAAATCCTAGATCCGCCGCTGGGTGACCATGTTTGAAAATCGCTACAGGCGACAAAATGGATGTTAAAAAAGACATGTTTCTGTACAATACCGGTAGGCCTATAAGATAGAAAACATTGAGAAAAAATGAGAAATGTCAAAACTAGTTGCAATATTGTAACATACCCTTGGCTTTTCAACCTGGTGCTTTTCATCCCTTTCGGGGACCCAATACCAATACAAAATCATTAAAGTTTTAAGATAGGTCTACAATATCGCAGATTCGTGAACACTAGGTTTTATTCGGGAATGGGATAAAAGCTGATGAAGATGGTAGAATTTAACCCTTTCCCAAACGTCGAAATTTTTGGGTGTTCCAATTCAAAAGATGCTGACGACAGCAAAATGGGTGTTGATATTGATTGAATTTATGTATGATATAGCATGGAAAACATTGAGACAAAAGGAGAAACTGCTGGTTATCAGCAGTTTCTTCTTTTGTCTCAATGTTTTCCCAATCCTATTCAATTAGGGACGTCAAAACCAGGTCTTGTTTGGGAAAGGGTTAAACTGCTTGACACTCCTCCTTGACTGAAAATAGGCTACTCAAAGTTACTAATAGGACAAAGATCGTAATGACAATTTCAAAAGCTTATGCAACTTTGCTGACTTGACATAGGCCCTTAGCAATTTTATTTTGGGTGTAGACCTTGTCCGGGCCAGTGTCTGAATATTGGAGGGGCTAAATTGGATTTTAAATAAATTTTCAGTGTAAAATGGAGGAAATTTGGCATGTTTGGCCAACTTAATTTGGGGAGGGGGACACCCCACCACCTTAGCCACCTGTTCCTACGGGCCGGGCCTGTGACACTTTCGAAAATCATGTTGGTTTTAGATCTATAACTTTTTATTGACTTTTTTATATCATAGCCCTAGCACTGGTGGTGAACTCGGCCAAAGCGAGGGACGTTTTTTGCGCGATCAATGTATTCCGTCGGTGTTGTTATAAAATCTCGTAACTACGGCTTCGATAAAGCCGTAGTTACGAGATTTTATAACAACACCGACGGTTTGTCAATAGATAACGGAATACCCGGTCTATCTTAGTACAAATTCATTGTCAAAACATTTAAACGCAAAATATCTATACCTTGTTGTAGCGAAAAACGTCCATCGCTTTGGCCGAGTTCACCACCAGTGCTTAGGCTATATTTATGCGTTTCCTTCTCCTTTCTTAAGGTAAGAAGGACCTAATTAGCACAAAAGAGCCAGCGGCAAAATTTGAAAAGTGCCAGTAATTCCTAAACTGTGTTACATTTCCATTCCAAATACAAACATAAGCATTTTGTACGGTTTAGAATTTTGAATTAATGCATATTTATGGAAATATTTGACAAAAATGTTCAAAATTACCTCCCTTGCATATGAATATAGAGTAAAATGATATTTGTAAATTATTTTCTTCTTGAAGCATAATCTTGAAATCCGGCACGGTGAATCAACTTATGTGAAGTGTATTTACAAGTGTGTGTAATTTGATACATTTCGTATGGCTAGAAAGTGGTGTTTTTCATTAGGCACTTTATACCTTAATAGTTCCACAGTTCGTAGGTCTATTTTCAAGTTATTTCGTGCAAAAATTTATTTGGGAAGCAAGCAGACCTCAAGCCCGCAACCCCTACTGCTAACCATTTTCGAAAACCTGGCTTCGCCCCATCTAAGACCAGGCCCGTAGGAAGCATTTCAATATAGGGGTGTCAAGCCCCAGTGTTTGAAGTTTGAAGGCGGGGGGGGGGGGGGGGGGCTTAATATGATTTTCCCTGAATTTTTAGTGTGAGATGAGGAAAATTCGGTATTTTGGCAACTTTGTGGGGGAGGGCTTTGTGGAAAGGGCTTAACCCCCCCTCTACCCCCCGTTCCTACGGGCCTGAAGATTTTAACCCTTTCCCAAAACGATAGAATTTTATGGCGGTCCTATTTAAAAAGTGCTGCAGACAACGAAAATGGTGATGATAATAGGCCTATATAGATACAGGTATATGTAGGCTACAACATCAGCATCTTCTTTTGTCTCAATATTTTCCCAAGCCTGGCTTACTAGATCTATTGAGGACATCAAAACCAGGTCTCGTTTTCGGAAAGTAATAATGGTAGTCCCTTGGGTGGATCTAGAGGGGGGTCGGGGGTCCGGATAAACTGGTACTCCGTTGTCTCTCTGTGAGATCTAGGGACAGGGAACCAGTCTATGGTCCGACCCCCCCCCCCCGGGCATTGGCCGAAAATTTAATTTTGACTATATAAATTTAGTGTAACGTTACATATTTACTACATCTTAAGCCATAATATGGGCTTGGACCCCCTCTGAAAAAAAAATATTGGGCTTGGAAACCCTCTCCCCTGGAAAAAAAATCCTGGATCCGCTTTCAGAGAGTCCATAGGCATAGCCTACTAGTAACAATTCTTTTAACGTGCCTCTGACTCAGAATTTCAGATAATCTTTACTATTTTTGTTAATACTTGACAATTTCGGTTAGATACAGAAAAGGTGGGAAAATGACAGAAATAAGCTGGAGGTGGTGGACTTATTTTTGCAACATTAATCAGTCTTGCTAATTCAGACCATGACATTATTTTTCATGAAATCAAACTAAACCGGGGCCGACCTATTCAGCCTAGGCGCCCAATAAAGAATTACAAGAGAACAAACTGGGACAGCATAAAATCAGATATGGTCAAATTCTCTTGTAGTTTCTTCCAAACAAACCATGATGACCCTAATAAAGCCTGGGTGTCATTCAAGGAAAGCTTAAATCATTCCTGCAACAAGCACATCCCAACAAAAATATGCAAATCACGTGCAGACTTACCATGGATCACGCCCAAACTTAAGAGACTTATCCATAAGCGTGATAAGCTTTACTCAAAACTTAAACACAAGCCCGATCCTGGTAAGCAAGACAGATTAAAGTCACTTAAGTCTGGCATCCAAAAAATGATAAGATCCTCCTACTGGACATATATGGAAAATATTATCTTTAACCATGATTCTCAACCAGGCAGGAATAAGAAATTTTATTCGTACATCAAGCACAACAAGAAAGAGAATGTTGGCATATCCCCCTTAAAGTCAGAGGGTATTGTCTATACTGACCCGGTCTCCAAAGCCAACATTCTCAACAAACAGTTCGAGTCTGTATTTTCCCCGCCCAAACCTCTCAGCCTTTCACACCTATGCTCCAGAATACTCAAACCTGCCAGCACAAACATGAGTGAAATTGTGGTCACCACCTGCGAAGTACAGAAACTCCTCCAAGGATTATCACCCCATAAAGCAAGTGGACCCGATGAGATATCTCCCCGAATCCTTAAAGAACTTAGCCAGGAAATAGCCCCCGTCCTCACAGTAATTTTTAACTTGTCACTCCAAACTGGCATTGTTCCTGACGACTGGAAGAAAGCTACTGTCGCCCCAGTCTTTAAAAAAGGTCAAAAGTCCCAACCCAGTAATTATAGGCCCATTTCCCTGACTTGTATTGCCTCGAAGCTCCTAGAACATGTCATAGTTACCAACCTTATGTCTTATCTGGACAAAAACAATATTCTTAGCCAATTCCAACATGGTTTTAGATCAGGTCACAGCTGCGAAACCCAGCTTCTAAATTTTACTAAGGATCTCTTCAACAACTTGGAATCTGGGTATCAAACTGATGTCGTCGTCATGGATTTTTCTAAAGCCTTTGACAAAGTGGACCACCTTTCCCTCTTATATAAGCTACAGCAACTTGGTATAAACCCCCAAATTGTCAACTGGGTCAAGTCTTTCCTTAATAATCGCTCCCAAAGAGTTGCTGTAGAAGGTCAACTTTCCAGTGAACTTCCAGTTCTTTCTGGTGTCCCTCAGGGATCAGTTCTAGGCCCCTGTCTCTTCCTCATATACATTAACGACCTCCCAGACTCTGTCAAATGTAACACCAGAATGTTTGCTGATGATACTATTGTTTACTTAACCATCCATACAAATACTGATACCCTATCCCTTCAACAAGACTTACTCAATTTAGAAAAATGGGAGAGAACCTGGTCAATGGAATTTAACCCCGATAAATGTGAAATTTTGAGAATTACGAGGAAGAGACATCCACTAATCTATCCATACAGACTACATAACACAGAACTCAAGGCAACAAACGCAGCCAAGTACTTAGGTGTCACTATTACTTCTGATTTAAACTGGTCTAAACACATTGAAAACATTACATCCAAAGCAACATCAACCCTCCGCTTCATTCAAAGAAACGTTAGAACTAATAACCAGCAGGTCAAAATAGCTGCATATAATACCTATGTAAGACCCCAGTTAGAATATTGCTCATGTATATGGCATCCATGGCAAAAAACCCTTTCCCACAATATCGAAAGAGTGCAAAGGTCGGCAGCGAGATACGTTATGAATGACTATGACTACACCAACAGCGTCACCCAAATGATAAATACTCTAGATTGGAAATCCTTACACGAAAGAAGACTACATAATTCCCTCATACTGTTTTATAAAATTAGAGCTGGTACAATTGCTGTAGATAATAGTCACCTTATTCCAACCAGAAATCTTAATTATCTTATTCCTTTCTCCAAGACCCAATGCACCGTTCCGATACTGATAGTTTCATCCAATCAGATCGCGTCATTTATTCACCGCCGATAAGCTTGTTGCTCCGCTTCCCAAACACTACCTAGCAACGTATACGCTCTAGTTAAGGCCGCCGGTTTAAAAATACGAAATTTGTACCCATTTCTAGCATTTTGATGCAAAAATGCGATTTGGGAAACTTTTGCATGGATTTAGGTATCCAAAACGAATGAAAGGGGCAAGGTTCATTACATTTCACAAGCCCCAAACAAAGCAAAAGAGCTGTTTACGCTTGATTTGTACATAACGCATTTGACCCCATTCATTTAGCAGATTTAAAGGCTTTGAAGACAGCAGATTAGATTTTGATAGAAAACCCAGCATAGAAACTATTGGGACAAAAGGAAGAATTGTGGATTTTCAACGTGGATTTCTTCTTTTGTCTCAATATTTAGCAAACTTTGTTTTATTAGGGACGTCAAAATCGGGCTTGTTTGGGAAAAGGTGAAACACTTTCTCTGTTACGATGCTGCAACTGGTTAACTCAAAATCATTCTCCTTGCATTTTCCATACAGGTACGAACATAACATCAAATCCAAGCCTCCAGCTGCTCATCCCGAGTAGAAATCAAGTTGAATGTTAGTTGTAAATCAGTGGCGGATCCAGAGGGGGTTCGGGGGGGGGTGGTTCAAACGAACCCCCCTCTGAAGCCTAATTCTTTCATTTTCATGCAGAAATTCAGTCAAAATTGTATATTAATAGCAAAACGAACCCGCCTAAAGGTAAATTCGACCCCACCCTTTTAGAAATCCTGGATCCGCCACTGTAAATGGACGCGGGACCTAAAATTACTGAGAGTGTTAGATCTACTAAGTGTAGAAAGTTGGATGTAGATCTAAATCTACTAACATGAATATCCTTCAAAGAAAAGTAGAAAACAGGTTGGGTATCAGCATGTTCTTCTTTTCTCTCTATGCCTTTCAAAATGACATTTATTCAGAATCAGGTTTTATTTGGGAAAGGATTAACAAAATAGGTTTAAGCCAAGGGCGGATCCAGATTTTTTTCCAAGGGGGGGGGGGGGTCAAAGCCCAAACAATGGCTTAAATATGTGTTAAATATGTTTTATATAGTCAAAATTCAATTTTTGATCAATTCCAGGGGGGTCATGGCCCCCTGACCCCATCCCTAGATCCGCCCTTGGTTTAAGCTGTGTGATAATTTTGCCATTGATTCAAGTACCACCACCATTGCTTTTTCATACACTTGTTTTATTTTTTGAAATAAAAATGCACAAAACAATTCAAGTCAATGTGCTTCATTTCACTGTTTGGTCTACTTGATAAATTGGTTAAACCTTCATTCAACTCCTTTTGATAGAAGATCAATCTGGAAAAAAAACCACACACACAAAACAGTTAGTATGAGTGTTAATTCATTAAAAAGTCACTAAACTTTCTAACTTTTAACCCTTTTCAGAATAATACTTGCAAATAAGCATACTCACAAAGTATATTTATTTGTAAACAAGAACTGCTTTGAACACACTGGGGCCATTTAATCCCAAATTTTGATGATAAAACAACTGATACATGTGGCAAACACAGCAATGCATATGATGAACAGCAAAATACATTTGTAATTATAAAAATCTTTTGTTATTTCAAATCCTAAGTCATATGATTTGGGGTCAGGAGCATGGGGTTTAATGTTTTGTGTGTGCTTTCAACATCAAAATAAATTGACAAAGCACCACAAACTCCTTTGTAGCTTTATGGGTAATTTGGTCACCTACCTTAAAAGAATATTTTGGGAAAAGGATTTAAATCAGGTTATATCAAAGGTCATTAAGGTACTACACCCCTAATGAGATTCATACATATCCAAACTTATTTGGTCCAGGTTGTAAACATTCGGGGGAACGTTCACCGCTGAAAATTTACGTTGACCGAATAAGTTTGGATATGTAATGAATGTGTCGCGCGAAAAAATCCGATGTCACATATATATCTTATTCGGGGTGTACTACCTTAAATTAATATTTAGCTCAAAATAGCATTTTTCCTTCAACTGTAATTTTGTTCATGCTTTTATGCACTGACACCAAAATGTAGAACCTTATGTTGGCCATATCTTGCTTCCTACAAAGAGACTTTCATCAAGATAATATTAATATTAATGTTTACAACTTACCAATGAAACAATAGATTCTCAGGAAGAACTGGAAATCCATAAATATGTTTCCGAGAAGTGAGCATGAGAGTGTCTTGAATTCTTCAGCATGGATTCACCTGTTATTTGAAAGATAATTCTCAATATACATGGTATTTGTATTTGTGCATGCAAATGCTTTCAACATTATACTATCTATCTAGTCACAATATCCTAACTTATTATGACAATGGCAATAAATATCATTGAAAAAAGATAAATCCTGACCTCAAATAACAAAGATTTGAAAAATACTCCTAGAATTGCATAAAAATTGAATATTATAACATATAATTCTAATCACTTATCCCTATCCCAAACAACAATCAAACTAACTGATCCAGGTTGAAAGACCAGAGTGCATTCAAATTTAAAACTATTGAATTAAAGAAATCTCTTCTTTTCACTAAATGATTTTTAAAGGCAGTAGCTATTTGTCTGGTTCAGACTATAAGTCATTTATATTATCTGTCAGGAACCGGATAACTAGCCATATAGAGCAGTTAACATTATTTGTACGGAACCATACAAGCCGCTATAAATGATGCATTGGAGATATTTGTGCATTCTTACTGGTGGATGTGTTGTAAATACATTTATCCATAAAAATATCTTCATTGAATATGAATGAGGTTACTAAACTGTCTGAACAGAATATAATTTAACCTGTAGATATAGCTTTTTGTCATTTGGAAATAAATGACAATTTTGTGCTGAGCTGTTAACTAAGTTTTTTTTTATTTTGTTACCTTTGGACTAAGAGGGACCTTCTGGTGAGTCCATAAAACCAGAAATGCATCTGATTTAGTAGATGACAACCAGATGTCTATTTTTTGGGACCAAAGACAAAGTAGGCAAGGGGTTTTCTATGTTTTAACTTGTTTTCTCATTAACCCCATGGAATAGTTACAAAAGTAGCAAAGGGTTGATACCCAAATGGAAGGAAAAAATCCCCAAGCCCCCATACACCTTTAAGGAAAGCTCGGCCAGTATCCATTCTGACATTTGATAAAAGTCATTTGTCTCTCACCAATGGGTGTGAATCATCTATGTGAGAGAGCAGCTGGAGGCTCGGTTTGGATATTGTGGTTGTACTGGTGCCAGAAATACCAGGAACCCACGGTTAGGTGCTCCAGCCGCCGCGATATGACCCTGGTAGTTGAAAACGGCGTAAAACCCCAATAAAACTCAAACCCTTTAACCCTTTCCCAAACAAGACCTGGTTTTGACGTCCCTAATAGAAAAAGGCTTGGTAAAACATTGAAACAAAAGAAGAAACTGCGGATAACCAGCAGTTTCTCCTTTTGTCTCAATATTTTCTGTGCCATATTTTACACAAATCATGTCTTTATCATCATAATTTTTGTCGTCTGCAGCAGCTTTCAAATTGGATCACCCTAAATTTTGCCGTTTGGGAAAGGGTTAAGGAAACCCCTGAATTATAATATTAATGGCTAATTGTTTGGTTCGTAACAAACAAAACTCAGCTGTGTATAGGTAATCTGTCCGGGACCGGATAAATTTATAGCTTTTAGCAGAGTACAGGCAATTAGTCCGGTAACATAAAAAAAACATCCTGCATACTACTCATGCAAGCTAGGAATTGTTTGGGAAAGGGGTAAATAACTGATTAATCTCATTTGGCAATAAGTACAAACAAAGATCAGCCTCTTTTGTGAAATATGATCTTTATCTTCTTTACATCTGGTAGAATAAAACACAGAAAATATTGACAATTTGCTACCTTGGCTTGGATGGAAGGAAAGTTCATTGAAACCTACTTTCACTTTCACTTTATCATTGGCGTTGGAAAGGCTTGGTTAAAACTGCTTAGATGTAAACTCTATAGTTCTGAGATTTAAAATGAAATCACTTACCATACTTAACAAGTACAACGTGACTGTACAATCTCCTCATCCCTCATTTCACTGGGAAAGGATGCATATCCTACTTTCATTTTGAGCTTCGACCTGCAGCCAGCAAGTTGAGCAACTAGCGACACTTTCACGCCTGGATTTCCGGATTAATCTTGGTGTTATGAATATAACCTTGATTGTAGTAATTCTGTCCTGTTTTTTTAATTCGACCAGCATGTTTTTTGTGGTCAGGTAGATAAAATATAGAAATATTCTCCGAAATAGAAGATAAACAATCGGTCGTTCAGCATCCGCGGCGGTCATATTGGATTTTGTTTGTGAAGGATAGCAACAGTAACTAGGGGACTGATTTATCGCGGAACGGTGCATACTATACTAACTCCTTTTTCCCTAGAACAGTAAAACATTGGAATGCTCTACCAATCATTATCAAGTCTAGCCCTAGTCTCGGCATATTCTCAGAGAGACTAGCGGCAGTCAATCTTGTATAAACCACTAAATTCACTTTTACTTTTTTAATTGTAGCATACTGTCCTCTTTTAAAATTTTAACCATGTAAAATAGCTCTTTTACCGGTTATTAGCACACCTTCACCCAGTGATAATCGGCAATCGATTGTTGGGTTAAACAGTAGATGTAGATGTAGATGTAGAAAAAAGCTAAATTGACGATCAACCCAAAGGTTGAAAAATTCTTCAACCACTTTTTTTATGATCAGCTGATTTTTCAAAGATCAACCACGTTAATCTCATGCGTGACATCTGTCCACCTTCACTGCTTTAAACCGAATTCAAATCGATCTTGTTTTTACAAAATTATTGAAGATTTTCTGAATGTTTTTGTCTCACGTGATTATCCACCTTAAATAGATATTTCTAAAAATAAATTATGACGTCTTATAGACTGTCTCACGGTAAATTCTACACGATCGACGTATTGTAAAGGCGAGGTACAGAACTAGTCTGTATGAAAAGTGGGCGTGTCGTAGAATAATCATGTCTGAACAGGTAATGTTGTTGACTATTTATAAGGTCAATTGCGAGTGAAATGACAGATCGACATTGATCATCGAAGACAGACACAAGCAGAAACACATTCAAGCGTTGACAACCGGCCTGACAACCTTATCATTCAAGTTAGTAATAAATATGATAAGACGTCCGTCATATGGAATCAAAACAAACAAAAAGCAATTTTCTCTCTTGTCAAACATTGAACAACACCTGTCAAAATTCTTTAACAGCAATAAATATTGGTTTCCCAGCCCTAGCACTGTAGATAAGACCTAGATCAGCATTATGTTGTGCAAGGTTTCATACTGAATGGTAAATAAACATAAATCCACGGGATGATAGGCAAATAAAAATATTCAATCCCTTATATAGGAAGTGCCCCATTTGCTTTGTGGTGAGCAAACTCACAAATTCATGTTTATTGAGCTCTGGGGTGTGTGCCCATGCACAAGTATATATGATACTTAACATTTTTACAACATTTGCATCAGTTAAGTTAGCTACAAATCAACATTTCTAAAGCTCAATAAACTAAAAACTAACAGCTTCTCTGAATAAACCATCCAAGCTCTGACTTTACATATTAATGATATACTCATCATTGCAGAATGCCAACAAGCAAAGAGAAGTGTAAATATTGGGAGAAATGTTTCCGACTAGACAAAACCCATCTTGCAGCGTTTCTACACCCTGACAAGGAAGAGAAAAAGATTGTAAAAGAAGGTACAATTTATGTAGCATGGATTTATCCTTTCCAAAATGAGACATGTTTTTGAAGCTTCAAAAACTTTAACCCTTTCCCAAACGACAAAATTTTACGGTGATCCACTTCAAAAACTGCCACGAAAGACAAAATGAGTGTCATTAAAGATATGATTTGTGCAAAATATGGCACAGAAAATATTGAGACAAAAGGAGAAACTGCTGGTTATCAGCAGTTTCTTCTTTTGTTTCAATGTTTTCCCAAGCCTTTTCTATTAGGGACGTCAAAACCAGGTCTTGTTTGGGAAAGGGTCAATTGTTTCCAAAACGAGACATGTTTTTGAAGCTTCAAAAACTGTAAGACAAAGGAAGAAAATACAGCTAACTAATGTTTTCTATGCTATGACAAGGCCTGTATAAGAATTGATACATCCATGTATTCCTTTTTAGGCACAACTAATGATTTGGTGCCTGTAATATTGAAATTCAAATTGATTCTGCAACCTTTTTCATTTCTGTGTTGGTAAATACTTTTGGAATTGTAATGCTTAAGCCCTCAGTATGTCATAATCTTTTGATAAAGAGTACAACTAGTTTGAGTTATTTTTCTTTGAGAAAGCAAACTTTCTAATCCATTAAGTGATTTGTTTCATTATTTTCATAGATCCCAGTGTTACAAAGTTGAGGAAAAAGAAGACATTGGAAGTAGAGGAAGATTCAGAAAAGAAACCTACAGATGAGGTCAAAACAGGTAAATATCATTATTATAACTGGTAATTTTTGAGGATGCAAATTTTTGCAGATTACGGCCAAAAACGATGCTTTTAACTTTTGTGAATTTAATTTTTGCGATTTCTCTTTCCAAATTAAAATGAATATATAATAAGATCAAATATTCCACTTTAGTAAAGTACATTACAGTGAAAAGTATTGACCCTAGTCAGGCTGCGCAAACTGCACAGTCTGGCTGGGGTTGATAATTTTCACAATTACCAGAAGGACCCTTTTAGCGTGACAGGTCACATGACATTATTGTGTTCTTTATTGTTGTAGGTTTAACAAAGAAACCATCCCTAAAGAAGAGAAAAACCCATGAAATGAGCGTATATGATGACGAAGAAATTGAGGAACCAAAGCCAAAAAAAGGTAAAAATGTTAGGATAAATATCAGTATTGATTCAAAAGAAGAAAACTTTCACTATCAACACCAACTTTGTCATTGGCAGCAGCTTTCAATTTGGAACATCCTAAAAATTAAAAATTTCATTGTTTTCGAAAAGGTTAAATTTACATAAAGAACAAAGCATTCTCTGTAACTATGTGTTATATTTCTGCAATGGATCCAGAATTTCTATGAGGGGGGTTCAAACATGCAAAATAGAAAGGTTTGTTTTCCTATTGTTACACAATTTTAACTGAATTTCTATATGAAAATGAAACACTCAGGCAAAAGATGACAGGATCTTTTGAACCACCCTAACACCCTATAGATTCACCTCTGTATTTATTCATTCTTCAGCCAAAGTAGAAAAACCAGAACCCATGGAAACCTCCGAGGAGGATGCTCCCCAGCCGTCCACATCAAAAACTACGCAAAAACGTGTCAAATGTAAATACTGGAATAAATGTTACCGTAAAGATAAGGGCCATAGAAAATTATATGTACATCCTGGTGATGCTGATGAAAAAACTGCACTAGGTGAGTGGTATTTATTGTTTTTTGTACTTTTGACATTTCCCAAACAAGACCAGGTTTTGATGTCCCTATGAGAAAAGGCATGAGAAAACATTGGTACAAAAGAAGAAAATGCTGATAATCAGCATTTCCTCCTTTTGTCTCAATATTTTCTGTGCTATGTTTTACATAGTTCTTTTATTCATAACAGGGGCCCACGCTCGGTTTTTCAGGGATTAATAGATCAAAATGGGAACTGTAAGAGTATGCATTGTTGTGTGGTGCATTGCATTATCTAGGGCCAAAAAGAATGGAATAGCGCTGATACCAAATTTTCACTATCTATGAAGATCCATTTTCCCATAAATGTTACTGAAAATATAAATGGCGGGTTAGTCAATTATATATACAGATTGATCAAGAAGGACTAAATGAACTTT
The DNA here is from genome assembly GCA_963680895.1 of Fragum sueziense. Taxonomy (NCBI): domain Eukaryota; kingdom Metazoa; phylum Mollusca; class Bivalvia; order Cardiida; family Cardiidae; genus Fragum; species Fragum sueziense. The sequence continues at coordinate 31,503,976 of OY804599.1, forward strand.
ATTTAGAAATTCCTTGGACAGAAATATTATCAAGCTTTGCATGTTGACCATTAATAAATATGATATTTCTTGAATATAGATTTTTATGCTCCCCAAAGGGAGAGCATATAGTCGCCGCTTTGTCTGTCCGTCCGTCCTGTCCGTCCGTCATTCCGTCCGTCCGTCCGAAGCGATTTCTCCATAACCCTTGGGCCAAATCAAATGAAACTTACCATGTGAACTCCCTATGACAAAATGCTGATGTACTTTTCCCGGTTTTTGGATTTAAGGCCTCGTCATGGGAAAAGGGGACTTAAGGTAAAATACAGTTTTTCTCTAATTTCTCCTAGTCTAATGGTCAGAATTTGATGAAATTTCATATTTGTGTAGCAAATCAGATGCCCTTGACAATAAAGTGCTCTCCATGGCATACATTTATTGTGACAATGCCTTATTCGGGGAGCATTGTCCGTCTCTGACGGCCCTTGTTATCTCTGACAACCTAGCATAGGTCCCTTTAGTAATTGTATAAATATATATTTTGACAGCCTCTTCAGAAGGTAGAACTCGCAGCTCAAACCGTCCAACCCCGCTACATAAAATAGACAGTTTAGAAACAGTTGATGTTTCAGGGTTTAAATTAAAAAGGACCGGCAGTGTGTATGAATGCAAGTAAGTTGACATTTAACCCTTTAACAAATATTTTATAATTGTTCAAATTCAAAGATAGTGCAGACAACAATTTCAAGTCAATGAAAATTTACATATTTTGGAAAACATAGTGAGAAATGAATAAATTGCTAGTCAAAACATAGTAGGAAACAAAGAAATTGCTTGTCACAAGCAATTTCTTCATTTTCCACATTGTTCTCCAAAGCCATTTTCTTGTGGGGAGTCAAAACAAGTCTTTTTGCCTATTTTACCAATAAGTTCTTGAGTTTTTCGTATTTGACATCTACTTAAAACTTAAGAAATTCTTAAGGTTTACAGGCCCTGAAAAAATCACCGATTTCTAGCCGTACGAAATGCACCAAATTACACACACTTGTAAATACACTTCATATTAGTTGATTCACCGTGCCGGATTTCAAGATTATGCTTCAAGAAGAAAATAATTTACAAATATTATTTTTCTCTATATTCCTATGCAAGGGAGGTAATTTTGAACATTTTTGTCAAATATTTCCGTAAGTATGCATTAATTCAAAATTCTAAACCGTGCAAAATACTTATGTTTGTATTTGGAATGGAAATGTAACACAGTTTAGGAATTATTTGCACTTTTCAAATTTTGCCTCTGGCTCTTTGGTGCTTTTGAGGGTTTGGATACCTTAAGTGCATTTTACAAAATGTTTGTAAGAAAATTTTAAAATTGTTGTCTATCTTAGAGTAGAGATTTTAATCTTGGAATGTTTCTCAGCCGAATGTTTACGATGTCACCAGAATAGGTTCGGATATTAATTAAATGTTCATGATGTTGCACAAAGAATTGCAAAATTGCCTTAATTTCATCAAGCTGAATTACCTTAACCCTTTCCCAAACAAGACCTGGTTTTGACGTCCTTAATAGAGAAAACTTGGGAAAACATTGAAACAAAAGAAGAAACTGCTGATAACCAGCAGTTTCTTCTTTTGCCTCAATGTTTTCCCTGTAATATTTTACAGAAATCTCATCTTTATCAACACATATTTTGTCCTTTGTAGCAGATTTCAAATTGGACCACCCTGGGAATTTGTCGTTTGGGAAAGGGTTAAATTCTATTTTCAGTTGTGGCAAGTTTACTGGCACCAGTAATTTTGGGAAAGCTGCCAATCAGAAAACATGCCCACATTTGATTGAATATTTGGGTGAAGACTTCGAGAGAGCGCGCTGTGACCTCCCAAAGAAAGGTCAAAAAGAGAGAATAGCCAATCATATCAACATCAGTGTATTACTTGCTCACAAATACCAAGATGGGTAAGTAGAGTTTTAAGCCGCGTTCCCATTGCCGACCAAATCAACTCGATCGCCTAAATTCCCCGATCATACCCGATCAAATGTGTTTACAAGACTTCTTCTTTATCTCTTGTAGATTAATTCTTGATCCTTTTTGCCGACCACACTCGATCGTCCCGATCACTCTTGCCGACCAAGCTCATGCAGTACTCAATCGCTTGATCGAGTTGATTTGGTCGGCAATGGGAACACACCTTTAATTAAATAAAAATAAACTCAAAATAAGTTCTCTTTTATTTAACCCAATTGATGTCCCTGGTAATATGCCTCAAGAAGACATTGGGTTAAAAGAAGAAAATGGTTATTAACAGCATTTACTACTTTTGCCTCAATATTTTTTGTGTTATTATATACTCAAATCCTGTTTATGAATTATAAATTTTGCAAAAAAGAATACCAAGTTCTCCAATGTCTCTTTTTCATTGAGTGAAAATAGTGTTGAAATTCTTTAATCCAATTTAAGGTGTTTCAATTGTTGTAAATTTATAGACATATATCTATTAGATCTACATGATTCATGTCAAAATTGTAGGTTTACCTCATTAAACTTCTGCTATGGAGTACTCTTTCTGGTTTTTGAATGGTAATTGTTGAGGAGAACTTGGAGAAGTGATTTTCATTTCCATTAAATTTCGTAGAATTTGATTTAGAAATATTTTTTACATTGTCATTGCAGTGTAACAAATCCTAAAGGTTGGTGGATGAGTGAAAAGCTAGATGGTGTCCGAGCGTACTGGAACGGAAAATGTTTCTATTCTAGATTAGGAAACGCATTTCATGCTCCCTCTTGGTTTACCAAAGTAAGTCTTAATTGTACTTTCATTAACTGCAAGTAATTCATATGATTAAGAAAATAAAGTTTTGATGTTAAATATTTTATTAGGTCCCCAAGACTTTTTTGACTCAAAATAAAAAAATACCCTGACCTTATATACATAAATGTGCATTTGTACTTCTTGGTTTTTGAGTGTGTACATGTTTAGTATCAACTAGGCAAGTAAAATTATAATATTTCCTTCATTTTGGACTGCAGTTGTTCAGATTTCATTGTCAATACACTGTCTCATTTTGTGGCATTTTAATGATATATTTTATGGATTTTTTTTTTATATAGACAGACTTTTTTAAATACAAATGAGTCAAGATATGAAAAAAGTCCTTTAAAGCTTTTGAGCCCAACATGGTTCAAGACCAGTCTACGTATACATGCAGTCTGATCATGAACCATGTTGGTTTCCATATAGCTTATTCGTGGCCTGTAGCAACTGTGAGACAGCAGGACAGATCCTGGTCAGCTTGCTTTTAGGCACAGGCTGATAGTGAAACACAAGAGCAATAAGGGTCCTTTTTCCAGATCTCAGCCAAAATATTTCTTTAACACCCATTTCTTCCTGATACAGGATCTGCCCAGAGATATGCATTTAGATGGTGAACTGTTTGGTGGTCGTAAAAAGTTTCAGTCTACAGTCAGTATTGTAAAGACACCAGACCATGATCACTGGAATAAAATCATGTACTGTGTAAGTTATCTATCTTAGTTTAACCATTTCCCAAACGACAAAAAATTAGGGTGATCCACTTAAAAAACTGCCACAAATGACAAAATGGAAGTAAGGAAAGAAAGAAATTGTGTAAAATATAGCATAGAAAATATTGAGACAAAAGGAGAAACTGCTGGTTATCAGCAGTTTCTTCTTTTGTTTCAATGTTTTCCTAAGCCTTTTCTAATAGGGACGTCAAAACCAGGTCTTGTTTGGGAAAGGTTTAACCATTACCCCAAGGAACAATTTTGGACTGTTCCAATTTGAATGGAGTTGTAGACGAAAAAATGATGTGGATAGAGATTTGTGTAAAATAAAGTATAGAAGAATATTGAGGCAAAAGGAAAAATGCTGATCATCAACATTTTCTTCTTTTGTCTCAATCTTTTCCCAAGCCTTTTGATGTAAGTATGTCAAAACCGGGTCTTGTTTGGGAAATTATGAACTGGTCCAAATTCAAATGAACTACTTAGTTTATGTGACCTTATCAATGCTAATACAAAATTGAAAATTTGATTCAACATGGTTTGAAACATTAATGGGAAAGAAGAAAATCGGGTTATAAAAAGTTTTGAGAAGTTTAAGCAAATCTTCATTTGTCTTGAACAAGAGTATTTGCAGAGTAGCGTTAAAAACGACATGTACTGTATGTCAATATAAATTTATGTGCATTTACAATGTAGCTTAATTTTATGCTTATCCCTTTCATAAGTTGTCTATTATGATGTATTTACAGTATTAGTTGTTTTTAATTGAAAATTTGGATAGCTGCACTTTGAAATAAATATCAATATTAATTTTATCTTGATGCAGGTGTTCGATGCACCACATATAGAAAAAGAACCGTTTGAAAAGCGCATGAAAGCCATACAAGAATACTTTGATAAAGCGAAGTAAGTCGGGTTGTATAAAGTTAGTGCAACAGTATTGTAATGCATCTACATTGTATTTGGAATTACAATAATGTTGCTCTAATAATTCAATTGTAATGATTCTTAAAGGATTTGAAATGCTTGTGAAATTCAGAAAATTTTGATAGAATTTTTGTCTCAATTCTGATTTATAAATGTGTTTTAACCCTTTTGCAAATAATCATGTTTGATTATCCTTGAAACAAAAGCTTAAAAATAGAAGAAAATGCAGGTTAGCAGCATATTTTTCTTCTTTAAGGTACTCCACCCCTTATGAGCTTCGCGCAGCATCTGAATTTTTGGGCGACGTCGTTAACATTCAGCGGTGGAATGTTCCACCGCCAAACGTTTACAATGTCGCCTGAATAGCTTCCGATACATAACTAATGTTAACAATGATGCACAAAAAAAATAGTTGGGGCGCAAATATCATTAGGGATGGACTACCTTATCTATAGATGCTAGATGAAAATTTTGTTTTTCATGAAATCTTAGCTCTCAGAAATCTCTTTTTTCGATAAATTCAATTCTCTCTATATTTTTTTCCAGGCCAAAGTATGCCAAGGTTTGTGAGCATGAAGTGTGTACAGGCTCTGACCATGTTGATAAAGAGTTAAAGAGAATTATCGCTCTTGGTGGGGAGGGGCTAATGATCAGACAGCCAGGCTCCAAATATGAACGGACACGGTCCAAAACGTTGCTGAAAATTAAGAAATTCCACGATGCCGAGGTAGGGGTTCTTTTCAATTCACTCATTTTTGAGACACCAACATTTTAGACTGGAAAATTTACCCCAATCAAAGATTTAGACTGGAAAATTTACCCCAATCAAAGATAACTAAATGTAAAGCCGGTTGTTAGCAGTTTGTGAATTTAAGTTTTCTGTCCGTCAATACAGGGCTATAATAGGCTGGAAAAACACATTGTTTGCAATAATTAATTTCAATACTAAATGACCTAAGGTGAAAATAAATTCTTAAACAATTCAGATTGATGTTTTGGAAGCATTAGTCTAAATTTTAACACTAATCTCTTGACCTGTTTTTGGTTTACAGGCTGTAGTTATTGGGTATGAACCCAGTAAAGCCCAACCTGGACTGACCGGTGCATTATGGGTAAAAATGGCATGTGGTAAAAAGTTTAAGGTCGGATCTGGGTAAGTATTATGATGAACAGTGTGGACTTTATACTCTTATTTATTTGTTTGGGAAAGGGTTGAAAATTATTCTGTATATTCTGAAGACATAATTTTATTCTGAATTTCTAAAACTTTCCATTTTAAAGGCATGTAGGTCTATTATTCAGCACTTTTCAAGTAAAACCTGGTAACTGCAGCTTAAAACAAGCTGCAGTTACAAGATTTTTGTTGGAAAGCAGAGATATACATGTACTTATTTACACTTGAATTCAATCAAGACTTTAATACAATATCACCTTCTACAGTATAGCTTTTTTTCCTTACCAGTTTTTCAGAAATCTCAAGACTAATTTTTCGCATTCTTTCCATTTCCAGGCTAGACAACAAATTAAGAAGAAATCCACCCAAAAAGGGAACCATCATAACATACAAGTTCCAGGAATATACCAACTCAGGGACTCCACGATTCCCAACCTTTCTCGGAATTAGAATAGACATGACAGAACCAAAAGATGCAGAGGGAGTCGTTACAGAAGCTAAGGAAGGTTAAACTATCACACAAATATTGCTGAAAAAATTCAGGGGCAGCAGTTCTTCATTTTGTTGGTTTTCAACGAAAACCTCGTAACTGCAGCTTAAACAAGCTGCAGTTACGAGGTTTTTGTTGAAAAGCAGCGATTTTTATATCTTGAACTAAGTCTGTTTCTATACTAAAGCATCTGTGATATTTTCATTGATTGTGCTGGCACACTAAAATTGCTTAACTCTATCCCAAACAAGACCTGGTTTTGACTTACCCAGTAGAATAGACTTGGGAAAAACAGTGAGATGAAAGAAGAAACTGCTGATAACCAGCAGTTTCTCCTTTTGCCTCAATATTTTCTGTGTTATTTTGTACACAAATCCTGTCTTCATCAAAACACATTTCGTTGCAAGCTGCAGCTACCAAATAGGAAAAGTCCAAATTGTTACCGTTTGGGAAAGGGTTAATGCAAAAGCATTTACCATAACCATACTCATTCATGACATAAGCATCATAACAACCACAGGGTTCCCTGCGGAATAATAAGAAATAGTAGTGGAACAGTCTCATTGAAACCTTAAAAAGAATCCTCATACAAATGTTCATCTAAGCAAATGTTATGGGAAAAGAAGAAATTGTTCAACATGAGCAATTTCTCCTGTTTCCCAGAATGTTTCATTTCTCTGGTTTCAATACATGGTATACCTCAAAATCACATTTTTTAGTGACAAATTTAAGTTATAAAGCAGTTTTGGGGGATTTTTAAAGGTGTGTGGTCATTGCAATGTTTTACTCGAAGATGTAGGTATTCACTACAGCTTAATAGACTGGGGGAGAACTCCAAACCAACTTTGTGATCTCATGTATAGTAGATTGTTCAAAGGTAGATTGTTAAGTATGTGTGTTAGGAATTAAATTCAGGCTTTTTCTTTAAGAATCCATTCACTATTTATTGAAAGCTTTCGGCATTGGCAATCAAATCAGTTTGAAAATATGTTAGGATAATGTGGAAAGCCTTCAATCAGCTTTCAATCCATGTTGTTATTTATTTTAATAATTAAATTTATTACTTTGTTATTGACATAATCATTGTGATAGAAATCCATTTACATGTAGTTTTACCATTTAACTTTTTTTTTTTATTATAAAAGGTACTCTCGAAACATCTTTTATTTTAATGGTATTTATTTGTAAGAATGTTTTAATTTATTAACCTTTGTTATCCTTTTAATTAAACTTATGTGGACATATTTCAAAAAATGTTTTTTCAAATCTACTCTTTGTTCACCTATAGCGGTGATAGTTGTTGTTTCAGTTTTATATATTAATCCTTTCCAAAACAAGCCAAAGTTTTTGCATGTCTAAACTAAATGATTTGGAAAGCATTGAGAGAAAAGAAGAAAATGCTGAAAATCAGCATTTCCTCCTTTTCTCTCATGCTTTTCATATTGCAGGTATACAAATTTCTTAAGTTAGCAAACTTTCATTTTGTTGTCTGCAACTCTCAAAATGAAAAATTCTATTATTTTTGGTAGAGGTTTAATACTGTTAATGATAATGTGATGGCGGTGATCTTTTTATGATATTTGAAATAAAATTTTATATTTTGATAGGTCTTGTTTTAGTTTCTTTATTTTCCAAGAATAACTTACAATTTCATGTTGGAAGCACAGATATTGTTTTACTCTTTCCCAAACAAGACTTGGTTTTGACATCCCAAATAGAAAACGCTTGGGAAAACATTGAGGCAAAAGGAGAAAATGCTGATAATCATGTCTGTAGAGATCGAATACATTAACAAGGTTTATGTAGCCCTAAAAGTTCCGACGTTGCATGAACCTTGGGCTTCCTAAAATCAGATACAAACTGGAGGAGGAATTGTGTTTAACCCTTATCCAAACAAGACCTTGTTTTGACGTCCCTGGTGGAATAGGCTTGGGAAAACATTGCGACAAAAGAGGAAACTGCTGATGACCAGCAGTTTCTCCTTTTGTCTCAATATTTTCTATGCCATATTTTACACAAATTCTATCTTTAATAATGTCTATTTTGTCATTTGTGGCAGTTTTTGAAATGGATCACCCTAAAATTTTGGTGTTTGGGAGAGGGTTAACCCTATCCCAGTGTGGTGTCCTTGGTCGAGAGGCAGAGTGTCAGCTTCACGTTCAAGAGGTTCCGAGTTTGATCCCCAGTAGCGGAGGTTGATCTTGGCATTTTATTGAAACTAACCCTTTCTCTAACAGCAAATATTTAAAAAAAAAACAACAACAAAAAACATTCAGCTTACAAAACCAAAGTCGACAAAGATAGGATGTGTATACAACATAGCTAGGAAAAATATTGAGGCAAAAGAAGAAAATTCTGTTAATCAGCATTTTCTCCTTTTGTCTCAATGTTTTCTCTCGCCTTTCTATTGAGGACATCAAATCCTGGCCTTGTTCGGGAAAGGATTGAAAGATTTTTCAGACAGGCAGACTGATAACATAAGAGCAATATTACTCTTTGTACTCCTTTTTGAAAAACCAAGAAATTTTTTGACTGGTCTTATTTGAGAGCTGCTGAAGATGCCAAATATTTTGTTGATTAAGATAGCATTTCTGTATTATACAGTCCAGAGAATATTGAGGCAAAAGTTCAAGAAAGTGCTGTTTACCAGCATTTTCTTCTTTTGTCTCAATGTTTTCCCAAGCATTTACAACTAGGAAAGTCAAAGCAGTCTTGTTGGAGAAAGGATTAATGTCAGAGACAATAACAAACTTTCAAAAGTTCAAGATTGCAGATATACATGACAGACACTTTACCAACCCTTCTCATGCTGTTCATGTCATATTGGTGTTGTGGCCAAAGCTTTGGCAAGTAGTATAGACTAAGATCAGCCTGCAGAGACATGCAGTCTGATCTTAGTCTACACTGCCTGCTTTCTACTAAGTTATTGTTACTAAAACTTGAGACAAACTTATTGAAAAGTCTCTTAACCCTTTCTCAAACAAGACCTGGTTTTAACGTCCCAAGTGGAAAAGGCTTGGGAAACCATTGAGACAAAAGAAGAAACTGCTGATAACAAGCAGGTTCTCCTTTTGCCTCAATATTTTCTGTGCTATTTTGTACATGAATCCCATTTATAGGAACACACAGTTTGTGGTCTGTGGCAGCTTTCAAATTGAAATAGATTAGAATTTTGCTGTTTGGGAAAGGATTAAACGGCCAATTTGTTTTAAACAAAGTTAAAAGTCAGTAGAACAAGCGTTTATATCTTTATTCTTTCCGAAATCACTGAATTAATAGCTAGTATAAATTGAAAGGTGTTTCAGGTGACAAATAAATGTTTAAGCAGAAAATCTGCATGTTATGGAAAGTTTAAAAGAAGTTCTCAATTTTCCTCCAGTGTTTCTGCCACGGCCATATCGCAGTTGATAGCCCATCAGACACTCGGGTTTGATCCATGCTTGTGTCAGACGACCTATCTGACAAAATTGTCTCCAACCAACAGTTTGATAACAGTTATCCTATGTGGGCCAGCAGTTTTAGGCTCGGTAACGATGTTGTGTTAGTACTGGTATGAGAAATGACAGGAATTCATGGTTAGGTGCTCCAGCTGCATGATATGTCCATAGCAGGTGAAAGAGGTATTAAACCCCAATCAATCAATCAATCAATTGATTACACTATTACAACCAGCCTTTCATATTAGGGTAGCATTACCAGATGGCAATATGTTAGACTGGTCCAAATTCAAAGATGATGCAGCTGACACTTTCAATGATGACATTTAACATTTTTTGGGGTAGAAGACATTGTGGGAAGGAAGAAATTGCTTGTCACAAGCAATTTCTTCATTTGCCACAATGTTTTCCAATTAGCCTTTATCTTGTGGGGCATCAAAAGGCATCAATATGTGATAATGGGCTAAAATTTATTTTTGGTTGCTTAAAGCTCAGACAAGTCAAACAATCCATAATCTAGGAAATGATTAAAGCCTGATACCGTAATTATTCTAATAAACGCCCAGACATTTATTGGAAGCATGGTCGATGGAAAAGTAGGGGTGGGCGTTTATTAGAGGTATTTTAATTTTATTTGGCAAAATGTGCGAATTAACCCTTTCCCAAACAAGACCTGGTTTTGACGTCCCTAATAGAAACGTCTTTGGAAAACATTGAGGCTAAAGAAGAAACTGCTGATAACCAGCAGTTTCTCCTTTTGCCTCAATATTTTCTGTGCTTTCTTCTTCACAAATTTTGTCTTTAAGAACAAGCATTTTGTTATCTGCCGCAGATTTAAGATTATACAACCCTAAAATTTTGCTGTTCCGGAAAGGGTTAAGTATCAATTCATGGGCTCAAAGTTCAGCATGTTGGATTTGGCAACGTTTTGTAGTAAGGACTGCAAAATACCATTTTTCGATGAAAATCCTTCATTACCAACCGATTCAGTGCTGGACATTCTCTTTTTCAGTGCTTTTGGAAATGATCTTTGGTTATGACTTACATTTTTTAATCAGGGATCAGGGGATGGGCGTTTATTAGAATCAACCCTTTTTGCTAAAATTGTGCTTGAAACAAGCAGATTTTCAGCCAAGATTTTGGGGATGGGCGTTTATTAGAATAATAACGGTATTTCTTGACTGGTAAAACAAAATGAAGTTGAAAATCAATAAGAAATTAAAACATAAAGGAGTCTATTAATTTAAAGATTTATATGTTTACATTCATAAATTAAATATATAATAACAGAAAAAAAAGCCTAGATGTTAAACCTTGTCATGCTAATTCCTGATTTTTGTTGCTTTGGACTAAAATAAGAAAATATTTTCAATCTGATCCTGGTCTACAAAGCCTAAATATCCTAAACCATCTAGAAATTTAGCAAAACAAAGACTTTTTAGTGGTCCTCTGTAAGAATATAAAGAAATATTAACCCTTTCCCAAACAAGACCAGGTTTTGACATCCCTTATAGATATGGCTTAGGAAAACATTAAGACAAAAGAAGAAACTGCTGATAACCAGCAGTTTCTCCTTTTGGCTCAATGTTTTTTAAGCCATAAAATTTTGTCATTTGGAAAAGGGTTAAATTAGAAGAATATAAAATATGTTGACCCTTTCCATTTCACAAACAAATCCTGGACTTAATGTCCCTTTACCATAGAAAGGTTGGAAAATATTGAGGGAAAAGAAAAGTTAACTTTCTAACTGACATTAACTCATTCCCACCACAAAACGCTTTTTGAAGCCCCAAGTGTTGAACATTTGAAAAACATTATGATAAGCAATATTTTCATTTCCCACAAAATTTTTCATCCCGAAATTTCAGAAAATGTAAAATTCCATTCACTTGGAATTGTCATCTGCAAATAGCCCTAAGTTTGGAACAGCCAATTTTGTTGTTGTTTGGAATAGATTGAAATTACCACAAGTATCATATTATGGTCTAACTTACAGGGTGCCCAGTGACTTATGGTGTCAAAAATATAGGTATGTCCCAAAAATATAGGTATCAGTTCGCCAGAAATATAGGATAATATAGGTTGTGATTATTATGAAGAGAACCATACTTGAAACATTTCTCTACCACCACCACTACCTTCCAGCTCTCTGTTATTAATAGGACAACAGGAGAAAAAGACAAGAAAGGAAATTATTGTATTTAATATCTTCTGTCTCATCCTAGACCCACAACTTCCAGCCAATTTTCAATGAAAAAAGGCAATTTGAAGAATTTGGGCAGATAGTCATATTGCCTTGATACATGGAAAAACCTCAATATAGGGTCTCTGAAAAAATGATTTGTCAAGAGAAGTTTGCTCTAGATTTTCTTCTAATTTCTTTGTCTCTTTATGGAATCTTATATGGAATCACTCCACAACAAAGAGTCGAATTTCATAATACTACAAAACTTTGAAGTGTTTTGATGGAGGGTCATTAGAAATTCTACACACCACGCTTGAAGGTCATTGGTTAAATAATTGGAGTAGAAGATGAATGAAAGAAATTTGATATTCTACAACATAGGCCAAATTTCACAGAACCAAAAAATTTTGTTGTGCTTTGGTAGTGGGCCTGAATTCTACAAACCAAATTGAAAAGACATAGGCCAAACTGTTTCTAAAGGAGAAAAAGAATGTGCATGATTTCCTACTTTGTCTCTCATGAAATACAATATCAAACAACATATGACCAATTGTCATTATATCACAATATTTTGAAGGATATTGGTAAGAGGGCCATGAGGTGGTTCTACACAGCAAATTGAAAGCCCTAGGTCAAATGATTCAGGAGTAGAAAATTGCCTAAGATTTCCTGTTTTGTTTGTGTATGAATACTGATACTCAAACACACATGGCCACTTTTCATTGTACCAATATAATTTGAAAAGTATTGGCAGAGGACCATGAGACAATTATTTAAACCAAGTTTAAAGCCCTAGGCAAAAAATATTAGACTTTACAAGATTTCCTTCTTTATCCCTATATGAAATCTGATACCCCACCACACAGGGCCAGTTTTTATCCTTTCATAAATTTGTGATAATAAGTATTTTGGTAGAGGGTCAAAAGATAGTTTCACATACCATTTTCAATGCCATGGGCCAAACAATTCAGGAGAAGTAGATTGTCCTTCCTTGTCCATATATGAAATAAGATACCCCCAGAACATAGGACCAGTTTTCATAATACCACAATGATTTTAAGTATTTCGGTAGCAGGCCTTTGGCTGATGCTACAAACAAAATTTTAAGACACTTTGCTGTATTGTTTGAGAAAATATGTTTAAGGACAGGCGGATGGATGACCATGGTTAGCAATCACGATACCTCACACTTAACACTAATTGCTAAGGTGATCTGAAATTAGATGTTTAATTTCATTATGTTTAATTTTAAACATACTGGCTGTCCCTAACAAGCATAAAACAACAAGCAACTCCATGTACAAATTTCAATCAGTCTCTGTGACAGCAAGATGAAAATTTAAACATTTCTACCTAAATTTGGCTTCTAGTCATTAACACTGAGTTCAAAAGAAGGTATTGTATTCTTTAATCTTCCTCAGAGCTTAAATGGAAGACTGGTACTGACTATGTGATAACTTCAGGACAGAAACTCAACCTGAGCTAAGCAAAACTGGCCTGCTTCAAGTTATACAGGTTTTCCCATGCATTCATATTAAGATATCATAATTCGTTTGTCCATAAGTAATACTTGCAAAGTTATTTGATCAGAACTTAACTATTCATAAAAGGCACATATCCGCTAAATAAAATGGTCAATACCAGTAAAAGATGACAAAATAAACATGAAAGCTTCTTCAACAATGATTAATATCATGTTCGATCAGTCTTTCCCTGGCATTAAAGTTTGAAAGAGGCCTGAAAAGAATATACTAATTTCTACTGTATATTTATAGATAGTAATTACTTTTAAATCATAGAAAACTGCTATTTTGAAAGTATTTGTTTTAAATTTGTAATCATCGCTTACCAAAGACACAAAAATATAGGTATTTATATGTATTTGGGGCAAAATGGGTGATATTATAGGTTTTTATAGGTAAGGCCCAGAAATATAGGATAATATAGGTATTTATAGGTATTTATAGGTTACTGGGCGCCCTGAACTTAAAACCCTTTCCCAAACAAGTCCTGCTTTTGACGTCCCTAAGAGAAAAGGCTTTGGGAAACATTGAAACAAAAGAAGAAACTGCTGATGACCAGCAGTTTCTCCTTTTGTCTCAATATTTTCCATATTGTATCATACACAAATTCTATCTTTTTCAACACCGTTTTTGTCGCTAGCAGCAGCTTTAAGGTTGGACTGCCCTAAAATTTTGCCGTTTGGGAAAGGGTTAACTTTTTCACAAATGACAATAATTAAAATTTTCTAATTTGAAAGCTGATGCAGATGACAAAATAAAAGTTAAATTGAGACATTATCTGTATTTTCGTTTTTGCCTCAATGTTTTCACAAGCCTATCCTATTAGGGATGTCAAAAGCCAGTTCTTGTTTGGGAAAGGATTAACCCCTTACCAGACGGCAAAATTATAGACTGGTCAAAGTTCATAGATGTTTCAGACAACAATTTCAAGTCAATGAAATCATGCAGATTGTAGTCATTCTCTTTAGAAAATATTGTGGGAAATTAAGCAATTTCTTCACTATCCACTATGTTTTCTGACCAAAAAATAAAGAATTTCAAAATTATCTCAACTTGAAATTGTTCTCTGCAGCAAGTTTCATTTTGGAAGAGTCCAAATTATTGCTGTCTGGTACTGTGTTAACACATTACCAAACGACAAAATGTTAGGGTGAAAGATCCAGCAGACTACAATTTCAAGTTGATGGAATTGTTAATTTTGGGGTAGTTTTGGACGAAAAACATCGTGGGAAATGAAGAAATTGCTTGTCACAAGCAATTTCTTCATTTACCATAATGTTTTTCAAGGCCATTATTTTGTGGGGAGTCAAAAAGAGTCAATGTGTGGTAATGGGTTAATTAACCCTTTCCCAAACGACAAAGTTTTAGAGTGATCCACTTCAAAAACTGCCACAAATGACAAAATGGATGTTATTAAAGATAGAATTTGTGTAAAATATGGCATAGAAAATATTGAGACAAAAGGAGAAACTACTGGTTATCAGCAGCTTCTTCTTTTGTTTCAATGTTTTCCCAAGCCATTTCGATTAGGGACGTCAAAACCAGGTCTTGTTTGGGAAAGGGTTAAACCATGTAACTCTGGGATATTCTTCTAACCTTGACAGGCTGTATAGAACATGAGCAGTAATCAATCTAATTCTACACTGCCTATTTGTTTTAACCCTCTCCCAAACAGTAAAATTTGAGCAAACTGAGATGGTAGTCCAACTTGAAAGCTGCTGTAGACAACACAATTAACTTTATTAAGGATAGGATTTATGTATTAACCCTTTCCCAAACAAGACCTGGTTTTGACGTCCATAATTGAAAAGGCTTGGGAAAACATTGAAACAAAAGAAGAAACTGCTGATAACCAGCAGTTTCTCCTTTGGTCTCAATATTTTCTGTGTCATATTTTACACAAATTCTATCTTTAAAAACACCAATTTTGTCATTCGTGGCAGTTTTGTTGTTTGGGAAAGGGTTAAATAGCATAGAAAATATTCAATTGAGGCAAAGGGATAACATGCTGATTATCAGTATTTTCTTCTTTTGCCTCAATATTTTCCCAACCCATAAAAATGTGACACATCAAAAACGGGTCTAGTTTAGGGAAAGGGTAAATTAATTCAGCAGGACAACAGTAAGGGTTACTATTAACCCTTTCCTAGACAAGAACTGGTTCTAAATTCCCAGTAAAGAGTGCTTGAGAAAACAATGAGACAAAAGAAGATTGATTGATTGGGGTTTAATGCTTCTTTCAACTGCTATGGCGATATCGCGGTGGCTGGAGCACCTTACCATGGATTCGTGTCCTTATTCAAACCAGTACAACCACAACATCCTTACCAAGCCTCCAGCTGCTCACCAACATTTATAAGTTAACAATTATCAAACCATACATGCCAATCAATTTGTAAGAAATGATTCGCAATGGTCGTAGATCAAACTTAGGACCTCATGAGTAAGAGTCTGATGCGCTACCGACCACACTATGACTGCAACCTGGCAAAAAACGACACCACTGATGATCAGCAATTTCTCCCTTTGCCTCAATATTTTCTATGCTATGATGATCTCAAATTTGTTTTTATTAACATTAATTTTGCAGTTTGCAGCAGCTTTCAAATTTAAGCAGTTTGAAAGTTCTACTGTTTGTTGCATTGAAAGGGTTAAAACAGTACATTCAAAATGGTATATAAAATTAAATGAAATTTTGAGTATGTGTGAATATGAAAATGAAAACAACGAATTACATGTTGCTTTTCAACAAAAACCTTGTAACTGCAGCTTAAAACAAGCTGCAGTTACAAGGTTTTTGTTGAAAAGCGACAATTAACAATTATCCTGCTTTTACCCTACTTATTGCAATATAAAACTCTTTCGCAGCACTCAAATCGTGATATCCAATTGGTCCAATTTCACAGTCAGCACATATCAAGTATTTTCGTCCCTCCACAGAGTTTGTAAATCCAACATTCTCAAATGTGAACATGTCGTCAACAACCCAGAAGTCCTGAAGGGTCTCACCGCCGCCGACACTGCCGTCTGATTTCTTCTTCATGTGTGGTAGGTAACACTGAAAATACAAACAATCATGGAGGATAATTAACCCTTTCCCAAACGAAGAAATTTTACGGTGATCCGCTTCGAAAACGGCTACAAATGACAAAATAGAAGTTATTAAAGATAGAGTTTGTGTAAAATATGCCACAGAAAATATTGAGACAAAAGGAGAAACTGCTGATTATCAGCAGTTTCTTCTTTTGTCTCAATGTTTTCCCAAGCCTGTTTGATTAGGGATGTCAAAACCAGGTCTTGTTTGGGAAAGGGTTAATCCATAACTAAATGGCAAATTTTTAGACTGGTCCAAATTCAAACATGTTGCAGACGACAATTTTCAAGTGAATGTAATACAATTGTTTTGGTCTTTCTGGGTAAAAAAACAGTGTGGGAATTGAAGAAATTGTTTGTCACGGAAAAGAGGCAAGTAATCAACCTTGTCTGTTATTTCAGATTTTCTTATCTTTCAAAAATGTTTATTCAGTTTCTAACTCATTTAATTTTAATTTAAGCCCATATTACACTAAGAAACCCAGCCTGTGTTGGCTACCTGTGGGACGTGTGGGTAGCGATATAAAAGGATGGAATCAAGGAAGGCAACCACCCTTGTTCACTTTCATGACAAAGTGTTGAAGCTATCTTTCATTTCTAACTTCTATCCTGTTTTGACAAGTAGAATTAGGAGTTCCAATAGCCTGCTTTAGTGTGAATATGAGCGCATTTGAGTATCTATTAGCGCATTTTTGTACTTTAAAGGGACATTTCATTCCAATTTCAATTTTTTAAAGTATGTCTTGATGCCAAGATTGGTTATTCTAATGAGTATAAATACTATTGGGTTTTTGAAGTTGTTGCCAATAAGCGAGAAACACACATTTGAAGTTGAGACATAATCGATAAATTGCATATAAATCCGAACTGTTGTCCACAACAATTTGTTCAATTTTAACACAAAAATATAAATTTCTCGTAAACAGCGCAATATTTTGACTCGAAATTTTCAGAATTTTCATAAGGAAATATGCTCTTTCAGATAAAAATAAAAGTAAAATTTATGACAAAAAATTCTGAAATGTCACTTTAACTTGAAACATGAAAACAAAGTGACAGATTAGGGGAGTTAATCTGCAAACTTTAAACCTCATCAGGGGTGTGGAATTCACATGCCCGACTTGCCCGACCTGGGTTTTGTGGTGGACGGGCAAGGGCTTTTTTCAAGTGAGCTTGTCCGTGGGCAAGGGCATATCAAGGGGATCAAAATGTGATAAAAACGAAATTTTAATGTTATTTTTTCTTCATTATCCGTCTGAAAAAATCAATTTCAATCAAATCACATTTTAATTCTAAAAGGTAAACATGTGTTTGAATTGTGGTCATTCAGTTTTAGATGTTAACTGAAAATAGAGTTAAAATAAAGTTTAAATTTTATTTTCCTGTCTAGATGTGGTATTTTTCTGGACAAGTAAACTTTGCCTTCGGACAAGTAGAAATTTGAGTTCAACTTGTCCGAGGACAAGTGGAAAAATTCCATATTTCCACAACCCTGCTCATTAACTTCCTTATTTCTCAATCAATTTTGATTGAATAAACAAGAGTTTTCGTACACCTAACAGATAGCAACCAAACCAGTTAATTTGAATGGTTTTACAAAATAAATTCTCTTTTGATATCGCTATAAGACCTGACATTACAACAACTTGGCTTATAAATCATGTAAATAGGACTATGGTAAACCGACTAAACCCAATCTGTATTTAGCAAAAAATTCATTACTGATAGAGTTCTTGTTGTACTTTTGTCAGATCATACAAGATTGGCTTATTAGGCAATAACTTACTGGAATCTCACAAACCTAATGACATGAATGACCTAATCTAGCTGTTATCCGATGTTATCAATCATCGGACATTTTAAATGATTGTTGGTTGAGTGGAGCCAACATTAGGTTATTACCTGTTTGTTTTTATAAACTGCTTTTTGTGGCAGTAAAATAATTGATGAGCATCTTTCACAGACTAACTTGTCAACGTTTGATGACCCTTCCATTGGAGAAACTGGCTCAATTTCATTCATTTTTTAACGTTATTTTTTCATGTGACAGAACTGTTCCTTGTTTCTTAGACGCTTGTAAACGTACATCAAGCGCTCAGGAAATTCTGATCAACCGGTGCACATGAAAACAACACTAACGTATTTTTCAGTCAGAAATGAATTTTATGACCAATGGGAAGTAACTCAAATACAATGTTCTAGAGGAAAACTGTAAGAGTTGTTTCCCTTTGACCATAAATGAATCGAAAGAGCCATTCAATTTCGGTTACCTTACAATCCAGTTGTAGTTGTTTCGGGAAACGGTCAATTTGTCTTCTGTGATTTCTTCTTAATATTGTCAATAGAGAAAGATTTGACCCTGGCCATGCAAAACAAATCTACCCATCGTTTTGTCTGCACCATCAGGAGGAGGCCAGCCTTTATGGTCAAAGGGAAATAACTCCGATCATGTTTAAGATGATTTCTCTCAGAGTTAAATCCCTTTGACCAAGTATGATCAGGGAGGTCCAAACAATTTCAGTAGCCTTTCAACATGTGCACTGGTAAAGTTACCCAAATCATTTCAGATAACCCTTTCTCAAACAACAAAAAGTACACAAGTTCATTACCAGAACTGTCATGGAAAAAACCCATTTAAAAACCTGCCGGCCCCTTTCTTTCAGCAACAAAATTTAAGTTAAAATATCTTCCTTAATAGATAACATTGCCCCATTATCAGACGGCAAAATTCTAGGCTAGTTATCCCTTTCCCGAACAACAAAATTTTAGGATGGCTAAAATCGAAAGCTGCTACAGACGACAAATTTGATGATGATATAGATCTAGATCTAATTTGTGTAAAATGTTGTAAAGAAAATATTGAGGCAAAAGGAGAAACTGCTGATTATCAGCAGTTTCTTCTTTTGTCTCAATGTTTTCCCAAGTGTTTTCTGTTGGATTCGTCAAAACCAGGTCTTGTTTGGGAATGGGTTAAAAGACGTTGCAGACAACAATTTCATGAGAATGAACTTTTAAATTGTTTGATCCTTTGTGACAGGGCAGAGTCAAGTTATCTCCCTTAGTTGACCTTGGAGAGCGAAGAAATTTCTTAACCCTTTCCCAAACAACAAAATTTTAGGGTGGTCCAATTTGAAAACTGCCACAAATGAAAAAATGGACGTTATCAAAGATATAATTTGTGTAAAATTTAGCACAGAAAATATTGAGACAAAAGGAGAAACTGCTGGTTATCAGCAGTTTCTTCTTTTGTTTCAATATTTTCCCAAGCCTTTTCTATTAGGGACGTTAAAACCAGGTCTTGTTTGGGAAAGGGTTAATGCAAAATGTCTATGTCATGTTGACGATTCCTGTGAATTTTCATAAAAGTCCGTCCAGGCGTTTGGGAGGAGTTGCATTCACAAGAAATCTGGACGGACAGACAGACAGGGTGATTCTCATTATTATATACCCCCCAAACTTTGTTTTCGGGGTATAATGTGACTGATTTTCAAACTAATTGCTACATGGCAGTACTTAGCTATAAAGCCTTGAACGACTATGGCCGACTTCGATTGGCAATAGCTTGCGCCATCGTTCGGACCATCGCCCCAATCGGATACCAATAGTGCGAGCTATTGACATCATTTCCATAGCTATAGCTCCAATCAAACAGCAATGGCGCGAACTATAGTCCGACCACTGGAAAAAGTGTGGTCCGGCCATCCGAGCCATTACGTCATTCGGAACTCCTCGGATAACAGCGGACCAATCAATGTCAAGGTAAACAAACGTTTTGATTGGCCAACTCAGAACGGGGAGGAATTCAATGGACATAACAGCGCTGATTCCCAATGATGGTTCCCGTTCGCGCGAGCTATAGTGCCAAACGAAGTCAGTCTTGGATCTTGTACTACACCTATTAATGATGCAGTCATTTTCACTGTTAGGTCTGAGAATTTCTGGTGGTCTCTGGGCTGAACCTCCTATATATCTCAGTAAGAACATCAATCCATAGGTTGCAAAGGCAGATCCAGGATTTTTTTCCAGGGGGGTCAAAGCCCAAAGGATGGCTTTTAATAAGAAGTTATGTATATAGAAAATCAGCCAATTCCAGGGGGGTCATGACCCCCTGACCCCCACCCCTAGATCCGCCCTTGGGTCGTAAAGTTGAACCCATGATCAACAAATAACCAAGAGCTACAGATAATTAACCCTTTCCCCAACAACAAATCTTCAAAATTTACATTTCAAAAGCTGCTGTAGACGCCAATGGACCTTGTTTAAGATAGAATATGTGTACGATACAGCACAGAAAAAACATTGAGGCAAAAGGAGAAACTGCTGGTTGCAGCAGTTTCTTCTTTTGTCTCAATGTTTTCCCAAGCCTCTTCTATTAGGGACGTCAAAAGCAGGTCTGGTTAAGGGTGTAGACATTCTAATTTTGTTATTTCAATTCAAAACCCTATGTTGTGGGTACTCATTGGAATCGTCTCAATGAGACGATTCCAATGAGTACCCACAACATAGGATTTGATGAACAATAAATCATTTATTAAATGTAATATTGTACATATATTTTGAAAAGCCTTCACTACTCCTTATTTGTAGCTCTGCAACCTTTCTGAAAATTGACAAGTCAATTGTCTCTCACCAATGGATGTATTTTCTTGATCAATCCTCTAGTTGAGATAAGCAGATGGAGGCTCAAATCGGATGCTGCATTTGTACTGGTGCCAGAAATAACAGGATTACATGGTTAGGTGCATCAGTCCTCATGATGTAACTGATAAATTATTGCAGCATTAACCCATTCCCAAACATGACCTGCTTTCGATGTCCCTAGTAGGTATATTAGGTAAAGTTTGGGATTAGAATAAAGTACTGGTATTCAGCAATTTCTCCTTTTCCCTAAATGTTTATATGCCATAACATAATACTACTTTTAATATCAATAACATTTTTTTTTTGGTTTGTAGCTGGTTTTGAACTGGACTGATCATAAGGTTTGCTGATGGTTAAACCCCATTTAGTCGACTGTCTGTGGACCTTCTTGCACAAACATTATTCAGAGAGGTAATTTCAATGTGATGAAATTCTAAAAACCGTACCATTTTGGTTTAAAAAACAGAGAGAAAAATAAAGAAATTGCTTGTTACAAGAAATTTCTTTATTTTTCACAACGTTTTCTCAAGCATTTTCAGTGAGGGGCATAAAAAACGCCACAGTGTGGGAACAGGTTAATACGTTACCAGATGGCAAAACTTCAGACTTTCCCAAAATCAAAGATATTCAAGACGAGGATTTCATGTGCATGAAATGGTATTTCTAAGTAGAAAACAAGGTTGGAAATAAAGAAATTGCTTGTGAGAAGCAATTTCATCATTTCCCACAATGTTTTTCATAGCCTTTATCTTTTTTTGTGGAGGGGGGCGTCAAAGGGCGTCATTGTGTGGTAATGGGTAGGATAAACAAATGCAAAAGCAAATGAATTGATTTATTTCATAAAATACCTTTATTTATCTGTTTTCTAATACATTAATGATACCAAGTAAACTGTAAACCAACAACAAAAAGCATAATGAAGGACAAAAAGCTTTTAACTTACATCTAACAAGCAAGATTCATCCATGCCTTTGCTAAATTCCAAACAAGATAACTTTTTGACATTCCTTTGGTAAACAAGAAGAAAATGCTCTTAATCTTTTAAAAATGTACAACATCCTTCTATGTTCATCAAACCCTATGTTGTTGGTGCTCATTGCAATTGTCTCCTGTAGAAGGTTTCAATGAGTCCAATAACATAGGGGTTTGGATTTGAAATATCAAATTAAAAACATCCTTTCCCCCCTCTTATCATATTTTGTTGCTATGGCATTACTATTTTGTTGTTTGAAAAAAGGAAGGGTATATGGTTGCCTTTCATCAAAAACCTTGTAAATACAACTTATTTAAAGCTGTAGTTACAAGATTTTTGAAGAAAAGCAGCATTTCATTTAGTGTATCTGTACTGGTACAAATTGAAATGTCAAATGGAAATGACTACATGACGCATTTGATGCAAATATGAATTTCTTTTCAAATTATGTGGACAAGCTACACCATGAATGAATACAAAATCTATGAAGCATTCACTGACTAGGCACATAACCTTATGTACAATTTGAAAAATGTTATCTCCCATTATGGTTTTAACCTTTCATGAAACAATTTACAAATATTGAAAATCTGTATAAAAATTATCATGGACCAAACTGTTGATACCATTTGGATCAGGAATTGAAAGAACAAAATACTGCTTACTCAAATTTTCTAACATATTTTTTTTTAATCTATCCAAAAATTTTCTTAGCATTGAGATCCAAGATAGATTAAGCTTTTAAAAAAAATATGAAATAATTTATTAGGCATGCAGATATTTAGCATTATAGTTACATTGTACTGTTCTTAGTAACATATCAATCCTTTCCCACATAAGACCTGGTTTTGAAGTCCCTAAAAGGTTTTGAAAAATATAGAGGCATAAGAAGAAAATGCTGGTTATCAGCATTTTCTCCCTTTGCCACAACATTTTCTATGATATTATGTTGCACAAAAATCCATTGTTTTTATTTACATTCATTATTTTGTCTGTAAACACTTTCAAATCAGACCAGTCTAAAATTGAGTTGTTTGGGAAAGGGTTTACAGAAAAGAAAATCTGAATAAGAATCATATGTTAACTAAAATACGAATAATAATAATTTATAGCACTACAATTTTGCAGCTTGTTGAACAAGTAATTTCAATTCTCGTGCAGAACGTGAAACATCAACAATACGATCAACCATATCCTGAACTGCTGGCACAGAGGGGTATTGTAACGCCGCTGTTTTTGTTGACACCACAGCCTGCTTTAAACAGTCACATAATAAATTTGCACTCTGTATGATCCTAGTCCTCACTTGATCATGTTTCAAGTTTCTGTGTAAACTATCACCGATGTATACAAGTTTGTGCGCAGACACAACAACAAATTTACTGTGCGAGATGAACACTTTTGGAGCTTGATTGTTTTCGATACAACTGAAAAACGCATCTATTGAGTTTGTGAGAAGTGTGGAGTGTGTGTCAAACTGTTCTCGGTAGAACGCGAGCACCTGCCTATCCTCAGGATCGAGCGGTAATAATTGTTTGACAGGTTCCTTATCATGAACCGGAACCTCAACACTGTCTGAACTTATATCTGTCACTTTTACACTAGAGATTTGTGTTATTTCATTACTCAAGTCTTGTTTCACATTCTCTACAGAGTCATATGTAGCTGGTTTTGTGTCTCGTTTAAGAGTGCCTTCATCTCGCTCCTCACTAGAGTCTTTATCAAATTTATCTGAACTTATGTCATCCACACACTTATCTATCATATCACTGATCTTTTCTCGTTTCAATGTTCCTCCTTTTTCACAATCCTCATCTATTTCACATTTAGCCTGGTTTCGTTTCAATGTACCAGTTTCGTCAGAATAGATACTAACATCATTGATTTGATCAAGAGTTTTCTCTAATTCATTCTCGTAAGAGTCAAGGTCTTTACCCTCTAAATGTTCCTTGGGAGAGGTTTCTTTTTTCAGTTTGTGTATTTTACCATCGACGGTATCACCAGTTTGCTTTTCATTCTCATCCTCCAACTCCACATAATCGTATTCCTGAACAAGATCAGCTTCCTTATACACACCAGTGCTCTCTGTATCTTTATCCACAGACAGACGTTTGACCTGGAACTCTCCAGACCAGTGTTTATATTCACCTGAAAGTCGCTTTGTCTCTGGTCCACTAAACCCGAATCCCTGAGGTTTCTTCTCTGTGGGTGTTGGGGGCTGTGGTAGGGGTCGCTCGGACGGCGGGGGAGCGGGTAGGGGTCTAGCTTGTACTGTGGTGGGTGGAGTAGACTTGGCAGGTAACACAGGTTTTCTACTTATCGGTGGTTTTCCTGCAGTCACAGGGCTGGAATGTTCATTCACATTTCCTCTTGAGCTTCTATTAAAGTCTTTGGCACGTTTGAATAATAATGAAGAGTTACCTTGAATAAATGATGCTAGCTTTCTCACATCCCCCGATAGATCCTTCGCGAGGGACGCTATCATACCGAGATCATCTTTCTTACTAGAGTCACTAGACGACATATGTTTTGATATTTGCCAGTTAGCATCATCTAGATGTTTTATATTCACACGAATCTGTTGATGTGCTTGTTGCAGGGGTATTAAATACTTGCTCAATTTGTTTATCAACTTTCTGTCCGAGAGTTTAGCAGAATTTGCCAGAGTTCCTTGCCCAAAGTCCACAAATTCACCAAGGGCATCACTTAAACAAAGACAAGCTTGCTTGATATCATACAGTTTTTGATCAATGTTTTCCTTTTTCCTCCATGAGCTATGTGACAAGTTTGTGAATTTCTGTGTGGCTTTCTGAACATCTTGTTGCAGTTTTATCACAAGATCATTGGCCGCATCCAGCTCCAGTGGAAGTTCATCATAGAAGAAATACTCCGCACCCTTGGAGTCCATACTTGAGTTGGACCATCGATGGTTGCCGTTCTCAGTTCCGTCTGATGAATCTGACCGTGATGAGATGACGGAATCCCGAGTAACCTGCGGTGGGATGTCATACGGCGCTCCAACAAGCTCTGGTTTTGATTGAATAGAAATAGCTGAGAACTCTTTTGACATATTTTTGACAGGAGCGTTATTTTTGGGTGTGTCATACATGGCATCCACATCGTGCTCCTGGTTTAATGTTACACCTTTCACGTCCAACACTTTCTTTGTGACAGCTGCATCCGGTTCATCATAATTATTCTCATCATCTGTAAACTGTCTTGTGTATGCACTGTCCTTCGCTGTCTGATTTAACTTTGTGAACAAATCATCCTTGGATAGTTTTGTGGATCCAGCGCTTGGCGTGTCATAGTCATCTAACAATGATCCCAGAGAGTTTGATTTGAACCTTTTCGGAGTAATGGCAGAGAGTGGAGGTTTACCACTAACAGATGCTGGATTCTGTTTAGGTACATCATAATCTTCCAACCCTGGCTGCTCCTCAAGTGACTTCGACGTTTTGAGGAGATGCGACATTTTACTCCCTACAGATGATTTAGGAACATCGTAATCCTCTAACAGAGATCCGGGTGATGATGGTTCAGACTGGGCTATATTCATACTCCGGAACTGTTTCTCCCTCTCCTGTTCTAGAGCAGTCAGTCTAGGTACATCGTAATCGTCAACCATGGATGGCGGGGATTTCAGTTTAGGTGGAGAGTCATACATATCTAGACCAGAATCTTTCGAGGATCTGATAGGCGGATATTGACCAGCCATCTTTGCTTCTCGTTCCCTCTGTGATGGGGGAACATCGTACATATCCAGCGGAGTAATGTCCATACTAGATCTAGCCGAGTCACACATACTCGGCGGATTCGATTTTGACATTCCACTAGACAAACTCATCGTCTCCTCCGACAATTTAGAAGCGAGACTCGTCCGTACAGATCCAGACGGTATATCATACGGATCTAAATGAAGCTGCGATGGTGGCGTATCGTACATACTGCTATCAGCTGACATCATACTGCGGTTCTGTGGTGGAGTATCGTATAACGATCGTTCAAAGTTTGACAACGACGTGTCCAGCTCCTCCCTGGATGAGTGAGGGCTGCTGTTTGATCTGCAGCTATTGTTGAGGGACGACGCAGGATGTCGGCTCGGTGGTACGTCATAGTCGGACTGTACGGACGATTGTTGGTTGTACCCAAACATGTCACCATGACGGGCTGGCGTTAAAACCTGAAAATATACATGAAACGAAAATTTAATATTTAATTTAGATTTTCCTTGTTACATTAATCCATTACCATGCAACAAAGTTGTAGACTGATCCAAATCTAAGATGGTGCATAAAACAATTTGAAATTGATAGAAATTTACATTTTTTGGTATATCTAGGTAGAAAACATTGTGGGAAATGAAGAAATTGCTTGTCACAAGCAATTTCTTCATTTTCTACAATGTTTTCCAAAGCCTTTATCATTTAAGGAGTAGAAAAGAGTCAATGTGTGGTAATGGATGAAATAAGGGCAACCAAAATATTGGTCAAAATCACTGACACTTCCACACTTTTTATGAGTCAAACAATTTACAGCTGACAATGATTATAATAGTACTTAACCCTTTCCCAAACGACGAAAATTTTAAGAGGTCCGATTTGAAAGGAGTTGCAGACAACAAAATAAGTCCTGTCAAATGGAGAAAATATGTGTTATAGCCCAGAAAATAATTGAGACAAAAGGAGAAAGTGCTGATTATCAGCACTTTCTTCTTTTGCCTCAATGTTTTCCCAAACCTTTTCTCTTAGAGATGTCAAAACCCGGTCTTGTTTGGGAAAGGGTTAAAGCCAGGCTCTGACATTTAGAAGATACAATTATTGTCAATGGAAGTCTATAATTTATTCAGTGCCCTTTAAAAAACAACTGAGCCTTTTCGCAAACTATGACTTAATTTATCCAGCAAAGGATTAAGTTTTTCAAAGCATTAAAACATTTAAGAAAACATTGGCGTCTCCTTTTTCCTCTAAGTTTTCTATTTATATAGCTAACAGATTAACATTCAATTTGTTGCATGCATGGGGATGAATTTTGGCATAATTCTGGAAAAATGTTTAACATTTTGAGCTTTAAAAAAAAATTCAAATTTTACTTTTTTGTAGCACATGAGTATATTGTTAGTTAGAACTACAGCTGACAAAGCTGGAGTTAGCAATTTGATCTTTGAGGGTAATTTCGGTAATTTTACATCATAAATTTCATAAACATGAGATGTAAACAAAGAACTTTTCCTCATAGCCAAGGGCAAATTCATCCCAAGTCAATGTCAATTAATGGTAATCAATTAACCTTTTCCCAATAAAGACCTTGTTTTGACAACCAAAATAGAAAAGACTTGGGAAAACATTGAGACAAAAGGAGGAAATGCTGATAATCAGCATTTTCTCCTTTTGTCTGAATATTTTCTGTGCTACATTGCACATAAATTCTACATTATCTAAATCTGTTTGTGGTATGCAGCAGCTTTCTAAGAGTCCAAATTTCTGTCCTTTGGGAAAGGGTTAAACGATGACAATGTAAATCAATATTCAAATGTCAACAAAAAGTGAGCAAGGCCTCAAGTCATCAGCATAACATTATATTGACAGCCTTTAACCTATCACCAAACGACAAATTTGTAGGTTTGTCAAAATTTACAAGCAATTTCTTCCTTTTCACAACATTTTCAAAAGCATTTGTTTTGTAATGCATCAAAAGGCGTCACTCTATGTTAATGGATTAATGCTGAAGTTTCATGAGGAGACATGATCATGTAATGAATCATGGATGTTGTAAATCTAAGTAGGTAATCAAAACCTCGTAACTACAGCTTGCAGGGGGCTGTGTTACCAGTTTTTGGTCTCCCACTGGTGATGTATGTGCAATCAATGCAATCCCTTCATTACCAATAATATCTGATTATATCTTGTGATAGCAATTGTATCATAGCTAACCCTGTCTCAGACAACTACAGTCTTTGGCTTCTTGGAAAGCGTTGAGGGAAAAGGAGAAAATGATATTGTCCAATCATACCACTTTATCTTGTAAATTTCTTGGCTATTTTAAGGTTAATTTAATTCCTGACTGGACATATATCTAATTTGTTGTTAACAAATTGTTCTGGCAGGTTTTCTTTGATCATTCAGAGTTACAATTCTGTTACATTGTTTATTATGTATTTTTGGCCACAATAACAAGACAAACAAGTTGTTCATGTAATGGTACTTGTCCTATACCTTGTATAGTCCAGCTTCTGTCAATCAAATTGGATTATCCCTTGGCCAGACAACAAAATTTTAGACCGGTCCAAATTCATAGACTTTTCAGACGACAATGTCTAGTGAATGAAATTATACTTATTTTAGTCATTATCTGTAAAAAAAAAATGTGGAAAATGAAGAAATTGTTTGTCTGTCTCAAGCTATTTCTTCATTTTCCACAATGTTTTCCAAAGTATTTATCTTGTTGAGCTTCAAAAGGATTCATTGAGTGGGAATGGGATAACTTTTGTTTGAAACAAAGTGCAAACTTTGGAGACATTGCAATGAGTAATTAATACAAATAATGTCTCAAGGCTTTGCCAGAAAGCAAGCAGTGTAGGCTAAGATCAGACTGCAAATCTGGTTTTGAAAAACTTGATGACTAAGGCATGGAATAACATCTATAGAAAAGAAGAAATGCATACCCCTGCAAAAACAGTTCAAGAACTTATTTTAGTTCAAGAACTGTTCTAGAATGTTCTGGAACATTAAATGGCAGTTCTGTAACTGGTCTAGAACTGCCATTTAATGTTCCAGAACACTCTAGAACAGTTCTATAACTAAAATAAGTTCTTGAACAGTTTTCGCAGGGGTAAGGCCAATATTTTCTCCTTTTTTCTCTATGTTTCCATAGCTTCATTTCAAAAAACAAATTTTATAATCCACAACACCTTCTTTTCTTAAAAATTTTGTTCTTCGCAAAAGAATTAAAATCTACTCACACTGAATTTAAGATCTATATTACCCCCAGCACTTTCAAAAGTATAAGTAGCTATCAGCACATGTATAGCAAACTAAATCACACGTTAAAACTCCAAGTTCAAATCTAACTGTGGTTACGATAATCATTACCGCAGCTGCTATGAATATTAAATGGCAGTTTTCAACACGCAAAGTCACTACCCTTAATTATTTCCATACAACATTTTCACTTTCTCCAAACATTTTCTGACTGTTAAAGTCCCTATCTAACTGGTATTGAACTTCAGAGCTCAATCAGTGTCTCAAGAGGAATTAAATTGTCCTTATCGGAGTTTGTCATCAACAGAAGCAAAAGACTTGGGGATTGAGTCATTGTGACTCGTCATCCGAAAAGAAACACTTTACTCTAGTCTATCACGGTGGATAATCACATGATACAACAACTTTTGGAAATCTTCAATAATTTTGTTAATACAGACCAATTTGAATTCGGTTTGTTTGAAGCAGAGCAGGTCGACAAAAGTCACGCATTAGATGGTCAAAGTGGATTTTTGAAAAACCAGCTGATAAAAAAAATTATTGAAGATCGACCAAAATTTTGGTTGATCTTCAATAACTATTTTATCAGTTGATTTTTTAAAAAATCAATCATATCTAGCTTCTTCCTGGCATTTTCCCACCTTCTCTGCTTCAAACCGAATTCAAATTGGTCAAGTATTAGCAAAAATATTGATGAATTTCTGAAATTCTGAGTCATATGATTATCCACCGTGATAGAGAGAACCTTTCGGTACATGTCAGTAACAGAAAATTTGTTCGACCCTTTCCCACACAAGACCAGGTTTTGACGTACCTAATAGGAAAGGCTTGGGAAAACATTGAGACAAAAGAAGAAACTGCTGATAACCAGCAGTTTCTCCTTTAGTCTCAACATTTTCTTTGCTATATATATTGTACACATATTCCTTCCTTTTTGGCATCAATTTTGTCACATACCACAGCTTTTGAATTGGATCACCCTAAAATGTTGTCGTTTTGGAAAGGGTTAATAAGCTGCCTTAACCTGGCACTTATTGACAAAGTCAAAACTTTCAAACTACTATGTTTTCACCTAATTATGTAACTTAGAAAAATTGAAATTGACTTTTGTCTATTCAAATATTTTGATTCTACACTGTATTTATCCATGTTTTTTAACAAAAGAAAGGGCTCTATTGATACTGATACATTAAACAATGACATGAAACAACAATGCCTCCTCTCTGAATATTGGTATTCAATACAATCAACCAACATTTCATTTTCCCGCTTTGGTTCTTGAATATTGCTATTTACAGCTTTCACCAAAATTATGTTGTGTGACAAAGTTAATGAATGAAATAAAATACTTGCTCAATTGGGGAGCTGCTTATAAAATGTTGTAACTATATAGCTTATTCCATTTGTAGTTAAAAATGGTAAGGTTGTAACCTATCAAAATTTCAAATTGCAGAAAATGACATATTAGAAATGGGACTGCAGGATCTCATTTTACAGCTTAAAAAATAATTTAGAAAAAATCAGTCAAAAGAAAAGCAATTTTAGTTTTGTTGATAGGTTAAAGGGCTAACTGGACTAAATGGAAAACCTAAAGAAATTAATTTGACAACTTATAAGTTTTCATGTCTTGAGGGTTTTTCAATCCGTAAATCATGACTCTGTCAATGTAACCCTTTCCCAAACAGCAATTTCTCAAAATTTTCATTAAAAGCAGCTCCAGGAGACAAAGTTACCTTGTTTAAGACACAAAAAATATGCATAATATAGCACAGAAAATATTGAGACAAAAGGAGAAACTGCTGATCATCAGCAGTTTCTTCTTTTGTCTCAATGTTTTCCCAAGCCTTTTCTTTTAGGGACGTCAAAACCAGTTCTTGTTTGGGAAAGGGGTAATTAGATTAGCCCTTACCCCTAACGACAAGAATTTGGACTGACCCAATTTGAAAACTTCTGTGGAAGACAAAACAGATGTTGGTTTAGATGGAAATTGTGAACAATAAGGCACAGAAAAATATTGAGCCAAAAGAAGAAAATGTTGGTAATCAATTTGCCTCAATGTTTTCACAATCCTTTCAAATAAGGATGTCACAAACCAGTATTGTTTGGGAAAGGGTTAACACATGGTCATCTGTCATTTTCTCACCTTAACTGACCAGCGTGGCATAACTGTGGGTTATAAAAGTGTCCAGTAATTTAGGTTTTTTCAACTTTTTACATGATGGATTGACGGATTTCTGGACTTTTCGCATGTCATCCCCCTCGATCTGTCACCTTTAACTGTGAAATACTGATGGACAACAAATGTTGGAAAGAAAACACAGCTGGTCAGTGTGTGAATGACCTATTAGTTTTCATTGATAGTTTCTTAGCCTTTTCTGAATAAGCTATATTTTAATGATAACCCCTTCCCAAACAAGACCTGGTTTTGACTTCCCTAATAGTAAAGATTTGGGAAAATCATTTCAGCAATATTGTCTTGATATTTGCTATGTTAAATAGTACATAAATCCCATTTTTACTAGTATTTCTTTGTTGTCTGTAGCTGCATTCAAACTGGAAGCAACATTTTCTTAAGTTTTGCCTCAATATTTTCCATGATATAATACATTGTATACATAACTTCTATGTCCAGAATTTCTCTGTTTGGGGGATAGTTAAGTTTGGCTAACCAGTTAAATAATCAAGCAATTTTTGTGACACTAAGTCCTACATGACAGATTAAATTGGTTTCCAACATCATTCATGTCAGACTAAATGTCAGAGGGCAGTTGTAATGCTCCTAGCCTAAGTTTTTGTTTTGTATTCAAAGTCTAAGGTTCTTTCTCCTGATGTGGTTCAATGGATTAACACTATCCGAAACAACACAATTTTAGGGTGATCCAATTTGAATTTGTATATATCAAAGCAATGAAAATATTGAGGCAAAAGGAGACAATGCTAATCATCATTTGAACCTCAGATCCAGCTCATTTACACATAAACTCACGATGGATAATCACATGATACAATATTTTCAGAAAATCTTCAATAATTTTTTAAATACTTGACCGATTTGAATTCGGTTTGAAGCAGAGAATGTGAACAGGTGTCACACATTAGATGGATGTGTTGGATTTTTTTAAAAATCAACTGATAAAAAAGTTATTGAAGATAAACCAAAATTTTGGTTTATCTTCAATAACTTTTTTATCCATTGATTTTTAAAAAATCCAACATGCCCAGCTTATTCCTGCCATTTTCCCACATTCTCTGCTTCAAACCGAATTCAAATTGGTCAAGTAATCAAAAAAAAATATTGAAGATTATCAGAAATTCTGAGTCACATGATTATACACCGTGAAACTGGCATTTGAAAGAAATCACAAAAATCTCAGTAGTTTATTGTGCTGGGATGGTTTGATAAATGTAGCTACCTGGGGCTTATCAGCTATCTGCTTGCTATGTTTTATCATCATGTCATCACTCTTATCAACACCAGGCCTATTTTAAGCTCAATTTTCCATCAAAGCATGACTATGAAGTTATTAAAACTTTATGAATGAATGTTGGAACCCTTACATTTTTCAGACAAGTTCATTCTACATGCCTCATGCTTATCCTTAAGACACAGTTTTACACATAATATAGCAATTTTCTTATGAAGCACAATGTATTTTTTGCAATGAATAACAGAATTTCCCAGAGAGAACTTGAATGTTTGATGCATTGTGCCTTATGGAAAACTCATTAACATTACCCACTGCCGTCTTTTTTTTGTCGACTTGCGAGCATTCAGAGAGAAATACTGTCAACACCTTTCCATGTCAATGCTCCAAAATACCTCTCCGAACTAAATCATAGAAACCTGTTTTTTATCTTTTCCTCAATTTCTCTGGGACTATATCCACAAGGTGCAAGATAATAAGGAACTGTGTCATGATAATCCAGGAATATTCCTGTTTAACCCTTTCCCAAATAACAAAATTTTAGGGTGATCCACTTCAAAAACTGCCACAACTGACAAAATGGATGTTATTAAAGATAGGATTTGTGTAAAATATGGCACAGAAAATATTGAGACAAAAGGAGAAACTGCTGGTTATCAGCAGTTTCTTCTTTTGCTTCAATGTTTTCCCAAGCCTTTTCTATTAGGGACGTCAAAACCAGGTCTTGTTTGGGAAAGGGTTAAGGTAGAATGCCCATAATGTGGCCATTTTGAGATTCATAAAACATCAGATTTTTTCGAGCACCGTCGTTACGTATCGAAACTTATTCGGGCGCGTTCGTAAACATTCGTCGGTGGAAAGTTCCACTGGCGAATGTTTTCGACGTCGCCCAAATTATTCCGACGTTAATTGCACGAATCTGATTGGGGTATAGACTACTTTGAAATGTTTGTCTGGCAGAATAGGACCAATGACAGTCTGCATGATAATACAGTCTGATCTATGTTGTCAACACCTTCCAAAACCTTAAAAGCAGCCTTGGTTAAATTTTTGAGAAATAAAGACCTGCATACAAGCGCTTACTCTCTTATGAACAGAGCACATTATCTCTACATTCCATTTCGATAGAATGAGCTCTGTTCTCGCGGGGTCATTTCACCTCTAATCTCGGGGCCTTGGTGGGATTTCAGTATCCAATCGTTGGCGATACACACCAAAACAATTTAAAAAGCTGATACAAGCTTTCATTGGCTGACGCTTCAAATTACCGGCTTCAGCCAAAAATAGAAGCGACGTAATGTATACGTAATCAAACCAGATCAAACTGAATGATTTTGATTCGATAATTCAAATGTTACCGGCTTCAGCCAAAAATAGAAGCGACGTAATGTATACGTAATGATCATGCAAGATAAAACTGAATGATTTTGATTCGATAATTCAAATGGTGTGCTATAATTAGATTATGACGACCAAATAGGCTGTTGGCGTACCGAAAATTGCAGAGGTCATATTTGATGGTTTAATCAATAGACCTCGGCAATGGAGATCTAACAAGCGCTTTGCACAGCACTTTCGTCTTAGTTTCTAGGTTTCAACTTTGTGTGAGTTTTCATTCAGCATGAAACTTAGTAGGGCTAATATAAATTGTCAAAGATAGTTGAAAAGAAAGTTGTTACCTTTTCTTTGCTAAATTGGTGCATAGTCATTAATTCACGCTGTAAATCATTCCTTTAATTTCATTAACATGATTCCTCAAAAGATCTGTTCATAAAACATCTTATACAGCTAGAACTTATACAACTAAAAGATTATTTTAGTAAATTAGATTGTTCAAAAACAAATGGCTAATCAGGATTAGGCTATTAAAACTTAACACAAATCTTGTGCAACTGCAAAACACGGTTTTAATCATTGGTTGGTGGTAAAAGAATACATCTTCAGCTTGAATATGCCATAGTTACAATGTTTTGATATCATACATAATTATAATAGTAACTTTTCAACAAAAACTTTGTAACTGCAGCTTGTTTTAAGCTGCAGTTATGAGGTTTTGTTTAAAAAAAACAGCATAATGTTGAATCATAAACAACTTTCAGGAAATGTAATAAATATTCTTGAAAATATGATGATAAACAACACAAAAACATCATAAATTTGTATATATTTTCACATTAATCAATCCCCCTATTTATGTCATAAAGCAGGAAATCCTTTCAAAATCATCTGCATTTAGGTGTGTTGACAGGTGAAAAATATTTACAGGTAAATAAATGAATATCATTTATAAACATGCAAATTAGAGGGCATTTAATAACAGGGGGTATCTTCCCCTGTGAAATGTTCATTTAAGTTGAAGAACTGTTCTAGAACATTAAATGGTACTTCTAGAACTGTTCTAGAGGTGCCATTTATCATTCTAGAATGTACTAGAACAGTTCTTGAACTTGAATGAATTGTTTGCGCTCTTCTTCATGTTAATAATCTTAAGACCTTAAAGGTACATTAGTATCCCCAGGCCTAAATCTCTAATGATCCACAAAAGTTGGCTTTTAGCATGTTGTCACATCGTTTATAGACTTTATATGACAGAATACAAGATTTATACAGTAAAGGACATAAATCGATAATCATGCAGCGGTCTAAAACTACATAAAATATTTACAGCTGGTTGATAGTATTTACGAAATGATGTGATATGAGGTTTTATATTTATCGTAATCTTAGCCAAAACTGGTCAGATGAAGCTGAAATTTTGAACGGAGAAATATTAAATTAGAATTTATTGCAGATGACAACTTCAAATGGATGAATGGATGAAAATTGACATTTTTTGTGTTTATTGGCAGAGTAGAAAACCTTGTGGGAAATGAAAACATAAGAAGTTTTTTTATAAATTTACCATTGACTTCTTTGATCCAATTGTTACTATCCTGGCATGAATGAAAATTTGACGGAACAAATCTGATAAATGGCTGTTATCAAAAGATTATGGATAATTTGGGAGAGCGTGGAAAATGTCACCATCATTTTGTCTGTGATAATTGCCAGGATTTTCATGGCAAATTAGCCTTTAACCCTTTCCCAAATAAGCTCTGGTTTTGGCATCTGTAAAAGAAAAGGCTTGGGTAAACATTGAGACAAAAGAAGAAAATGCTAGTTAGCATTTTCTTCTTTTGCCTCAAAATTTTCTCTTCTTTATTGTACATGAATCCTTACTAAATCATCTCTTTTTTTTTGCTTCTGTTATAGCATTCAAATCGACAAGTCAATAATTGAGGCAATTGGGAAAAGGGTTAACCTTTAAGCTGTATCCTTGTTATAGTGTCATTTTAGAATCAATCTGCAACTTTGTCGCTTGTAAAGCAAAATTAATATTTTCAGGGAATCTAGACAAACATCCATTTTGGAATCATCTTCCATAAAATTGACCATTTGAAGATAGACACAATAAATTTGATGATCGTAAAAGAAAACAAGATGTGTTTGTGAAACAAGAATGCCCCCCCGAAATGGCCAATGTTAAGTCTTCCGACAGATGTAAAGATAGATGGTCACCGGTAAAACAATATCATATCCCCCCCCCTCCGATCTTTTGTATGTTTGTGTTTGTCGTCAACACCCAATTTGCTTATTCATCTGTCAACAGTACAACTTATTCGTATTTCATTCTAGTCTAGAATCTCAAGCCTGGGAAAGGGTTTAATATTTTTGGTCACTTCTAGACACATCACAATGTTTTGATTCATGTGTGATCAAATTATGACTGTGCAATAAATATGGATATAACTTCTTGTTTGTTTGTGAATATTTTTCACGATATTCACAAAATGACCATTCATTGACCTCATGGATGGACGTCAAAACAGAATTAATATTTAGCTTAATTAATCACTTGCTTATTTATTAATCGGTTTAACAACACCCTTTCGGAGATATCATTGCTTTTCAACAAAAACCTGGTAACTGCAGCTTGATTTAAGCTGCAATAAGTAGATCAAGGTATGTTTTTGTTGAAAAGCAGCAGCACTGTCTTGAGATGTTAAATGACAATTCAAACTTCAAATAGTTGGAACTAATTCAGAATTTTGATAATCTTTGTTAACCACTTTTTCTTTAATTCATGTGTCACAAAAAGAAGTTGTTCGATAAAATGTGCATGAAAACAAATTTTTCACGAAATTGATGACTTATTTGTCTGTAAAGATAAGATTTTAGGAGGGGTGACTGAGTGTCATTTTCATTTTATCGTCCCTTTTCTTCAAAAACCTCGTAACTACAGCGTGTTTAAAGCTGTAGTTATGAGGTTTTTAAAGAAAAACAGAGATATAGCCAACCCACTGCATCAGCATGGTTTTATTGCAGGCTTTATGTCCCTATATTTAAATTGGCACACCTCCACGATTTTGAATGGGCGAGAATTTTGAAAACACTTTCATCGCATTTTAAAGTTCATCTGTCGATTTGATTCAAATATAACCCTTACGAAACATTTCCTTCGACATGTTTTATTTAAATGAAATTCAAAGTACCTACATGTACATTGATTTTAATAATGTACATGTTCCTACAACAATTTTGAGCTAAAATTAATTATTTTGTATAGAATTTGATATTTACAAACGATGATAAATAAAACCAAAACATTGTTACCGCAGTTTGCAAAAGCTGTAATTAGGGAATTTAGTCACCAAATTTGTGATAAAAATTTGCCAATTTTCTGTAACCTTCAAAGGGAAAGTTCAAATTAATGTGTAAGGCAGTGATAGGCACAGTGAAACCACAATCTTTTAATCTGGAAAACCGTAAATGGAAGAAATAAAGTTTGGTAACAGTTCAATAAAAAGTCAAATTAATCCATATTTCATTGCTTTTCAACAAAAATCTTGTAACTGCAGTTACGAGGTTTTTGTTGAAAGGCGACATTTTGTAATCTGCTGAATCATTTGCACACACTCTTGCAGCAAGTTTAATCAGAACTTAACAAGATTCCCTTATAATTAACTAAAGTTTATAACAGAAAATTGAATTCAGGATTAATTTTCAAATTCACACCATAATATAATTCGACCTTGCAAAATTTAAAGTTAAACAAGATTTGTTTCTTAAATACAAATGCCCCCAATATGGCCAATAATAAATTTTCGGACAGATGGACGGATACAGACAGATGGACACGAGTAAAACAATATGCCTTTCGATACGGGGCCCCCCAAAAATCTTCATTTTCTTATGCGATAGCATTGAAAGACATTTCAATTTCAAACATCTTACGTCTGTTAGGAATGGTATCTGTGCCTAATTTGCAGAATACATTTTAGCTTATAAACCAATAATCAGTTTATGTTAACACATGCATTAATTACATATATTTTTTTAGGAACTTTTTTTGACGGTTTCCAAAAATTGAACAAAAGCTGTCGAAAGATATAAGGGACATTAAGGGAAAGGGTTTATAAAAGTGAAGAGCAACCATGTTATCTTAAGTTATCTATTAATACATTATTTGATTTGGTGGGGACGAAAGCATTAAGTGCAAAACCGTGACATTCTTAACATTTTATCCCTTCCCAAAAACAGCAATTGTATGTAAGGATCCAAATTAAAGGAGTTTGATTGGCTGAAGTATGCTACCCCACTAATAGTTAAGGGCATACGGAGAGGAGTCCTCCGTTTTTGAAGCAGGGGTGGCAGGGAACCGAGCCAGCACAACCTTGCTTACAATTCTAGCCCTTTTAATTTCATCACCAACCACAATTAGTGCAATAACTCCAAATTAAGATGATAGAATATCTACCTTCTAGAACACAATTATCAAATAACACCTGGAGGAATTCATCGATGTACATTAGTAGAAATTAAGACTTGAAACCTCTCTCAGAATAGTCAAATCCAGGTCTGTTCGGTAAAGGGTTCGGTATAACCAGACATGTGACTGTGGTTAGCTACTCCTGTTGCAGGCGACAATCATTAAACCTAAAATATGCATATTTATGACAAGATAACTTCATCTTTTGCGTCATTGTTAATATGAGATTATATATATCTTATGAAGCTTCATGCGAAAAAGGGTGGTATATAAAGATGTAAAATGCAACATCAACTAATAGTTCCAATTTTTCATCTTTCAACTATCATTTCTGACAACATAAAATTTTAATCTCTAGGCACCAATTTTTAACTAAATGTCATCTTGATAATAATATATTCTGTCCATTCTGATCATAAACATATGAATTTAAAGAGATGCTGAAAATATTATGAGAAACAAAAGGAGTGCTGCTGCTGCGGATACTTGTAATTATGATATACCAGATCATTATCATGTGCTATAAGAATGATTCATTATATTGTTTTCACCTCCAACATATAAAGCAAGCATCGATGCTTACACTAGTCTAGTCTTTGAAATGATCTGGCAATAACAAAGAAAGATTCTCTCTTTTAAGTTAAAAAAGAAGGTTCCTTAAACTAAAGAGCTTCAATATGGTCATCATTAACCCTTTCCAAGACGGCAAAAGGTGAGACTGGTCTGTAGGGAAAGTAGTGACAGAGGTCAAAATAGTGCTTATATTTTCATTTTATATACTGCCATTTCAAGAAACACGACAAAAAGTGCATTGTAGACCAAGCACAAACTAAAACTGTACAGACTGATCTTAGTCTTTAACCCTTTCCCAAACAACAAAATTTTAGGATGGTCCACTTCAAAAACTGCTACAAATGTCAAAATGGAAGTTGTTAAAGATAGGATTTGTGTAAAATATGGCATAGAAAATATTGAGACAAAAGGAGAAACTGCTGGTTATCAGCAGTTTCTTCTTTTGTTTCAATGTTTTCCCCAGCCATTTCTATTAGGGACGTCAAAACCAGGTCTTGTTTGGGAAAGGGTTAAACAGTTAACAACAGTTACTGCCGTTAGTCTGACATTTCATTCTTAGTTGAGCACATCAGTAAAGAAAATTTGTTTAAACGAATGCACACAAATATTCAATCACAGTAAAGGGCTTTGACTTGGCAACCCACCAAGACCTAAATGCAGCCAGTCTTGCATTTGAAACATGATCGCACATTTAAAATGAATTAAGCAGAAGTTCAAATATGCAGACACATGAAAAGTTTATTTTTAGGCACCCTACAGGGTTTAAAAATTAACATGCCTTCCTTGAACATCTATCACAGTTTTCTCGGAAAAACTTGCATGTTAGAATCTTTATATCTTTCTTCACAGCAATGTCTGTGTCAATTCCATTCTTCCACATCAGCTTTAACATCAAAACATGTTACTTTAAGTTTTGCTGCTTTGGAAAGGGTTCTACAAATTTACCCATGTACACCTGTTCAAAAATGCAGATGCCTCTTTTAATCTTTATACTCAAAAAGTCTATCAAATCATGTATCTGTGTTTACATTAATTTACTCCAAGTAAACATTGAGGCAATTGAGCAGTTTTTGTTTATTACTGAATACACTGGGAAGGCCCACATCAAATCAGAGTAATTATCATGAATCAGCATCAAATTATTGTAACTATGCCTTAATCAAGCCTTCAGTTACAACTTTTTGGATAGTCAGTGATAGCATATTTTGCAGATACAAAATTGTTTGTAAACAAGACAAAGAGCAACTTCTTAATATTTGGCACATATGCAAAAGCAGCAAATTATTCATATAGTACTGCAAGAAATTCAAACAACATGATCATAACAAAAGGCCTTGAATAATTGCTGGAAAAAGTTGATAAAATCCTTGACATTCCTTTTGCTTAACCCTTTCCCAAACGTCAAAATTTTAGGGCGATCAACTTCACAAACTGCCACAAATGACAAAATGAAGTTATCAGAGAAAGGATTCGTGTAAAATATGGCATAGAAAATATTGAGACAAAAGGAGAAACTGCTGGTTATCAGCAGCTTCTTCTTTTGTTTTAATATTTTCCAAAGCATTTTCTATAAGGGACGTCAAAACCCGGTCTTGTTTGGCAAAGGGATATTTAAAATAAGGGTTCATTCACAGGCTTATCAGTAAAACGCTTGAACAGTTGAAAATTGAAGAATCAGGAATATTCTCAGGTACTGGAATTAAATTCTCTTATCTTTCTGACAGACACTACCAGGAGGAATCACAAAAACTTATTCAACATGTAAAAACTTGTAAAGTAAAAACTTGATTTTAACACCTATACCCTTTTGCCAAAAAAAGTTCCTAGGTAGATGTCCCTGTAAGAAAAAGTCTTGGAAAAATTTGGACAAATAAGGAAACTATTGACTATAAATTCAGAGCAACAATAATGACATATTGCAAGATATTTATCAACGACATTTTTCATTTTGAAATGTTGTACTTCCTCATGTTATGAGCTTAATGTCCAGAAATTTATCATAGATATCAACAATGACTAGAACTTGTGTGTCTAGCTAGTGTCAAAACACTCATCATTTTTGACAGAAGAAACACTTAATGGGTTTCTGATTGTTTTGCTTCAGGATGTTCCTATTGTAGTATCATAGATTCCTATTTCAAGAACTCAAGTGTGTCCATCTAAGAAACAATAACCCTTTCCCAAACAAGACCTGGTTTTGACATCCCTTATAGAAAAGGCTTGGGAAAACATTGAAACAAAAGAAGAAACTGCTGATATCCAGCAGTTTCTCCTTTTGTCTCAATATTTTCTAAGCCATATTTTACACAAATTATATCTTAAATAACATCTATTTTGTCATTTGTGGCAGTTTTTGAAGATGATCACCCTAAAATTTTGGTGTTTGGGAAAGGGATAATGCTCTCAAGCCATCTTGTCTTGAGGAGCAAATCCTCTTAGAGCACCGTATCATATTTTGACACAAACATTATTCATCTTCACAAAAAAGCTTTCAAATACCTTTTAGAAGAATGAAGAATATTCTGTCATTGATATCTTTCATGTCATTTTTTTTAAATGTTCATGTGATACGTCCTGTGGTGACTTGGTGATTTATGAGGAAATTAAAAGCATTTCCAATACTGTACAGTTATCTGTGTAAGACAAATGAAGGAATTGAAAATTCCAATACAATGATAAGTTTGACTAAAGGACACAAAGAAACAAAGAACTAGAGGCTATCAGTAAAGGGTGAAATAATATTTCATTCTGGTCATCATTCTGGGGGTACTTGAAACATTTTTAATCGGAAATGAACTGTCCCTAATCAGGGAAATAAAGACAGAGAAGTGAGTTAATCAGTCAAAAATCAATCTCAACACCCATGGGGGCCAGCCTGTCAGCTGGACAAAATAATGGACAGGCCTTATTAAGTGATTATAGAAGATGATTATCAGTATTTATTGGCATGCTCCAGGATTCATTTTTGATGACAAACAAGAAAACAAAAGACTTAAACTATTGATCCCCAAGTAACAATGTTTCTGGAATCTAACAAAGAAAGTTTACGGTCTCTGCTGTATATTCAGTCTGAAACAATTGATCTGGGATGTAGAAAAAGGCCATTTTGGTATTTGAGACCGATAGGGATCCTGATCAACTGAAATGCATCAGCATGGATTGTTATGAAGAATCATATAAGCACTGGCTGATCTGAATCAATAGTTGTGTAAATGATAGAAGGGCTCTTTTTCCAAGACAAATCTCATTTAAATCTGTGAGTGCT
Source organism: Fragum sueziense (assembly GCA_963680895.1). Taxonomy (NCBI): domain Eukaryota; kingdom Metazoa; phylum Mollusca; class Bivalvia; order Cardiida; family Cardiidae; genus Fragum; species Fragum sueziense. Next base: position 31,545,974 of record OY804599.1, read on the forward strand.
TCTGAGGTACCTACTTTGAAGATTGATTGGCAATTAAAGCGGAACTTTTTCAAAGTGAATAAGTTAAAAGTATATCTGTCAAACACTAATTGATAGATGATAGCAAATGAATATCCTAGAGTGTTCTCTCAATATTATATTTGCACTTCAAATCAAACTCATATTTTTCAAATATTTATATATAAATGAATAGTCAAAGAAGACTGGAAGTGGGTTAACCCTTTCCCAAACAGCAAATTTTCAAAATTTCCATTTTAATAATTGCCGCAGACGCCAAATTGACCTTGTTTAAGATAGAATTTGTGTATAATATAGCACAGAAAATATTGAGACAAAAGGAGAAACTGCTGGTTATCAGCAGTTTCTTCTTTTGTCTCAATGTTTTCCCAAGCCAATTCTATTAGGGACGTCAAAACCAGGTCTTGTTTGGGAAAGGGTTAATATAATCATCTATGAGGTCTGTGATCTCAAAGAGTTTAATTAATCAGATAATTTGCCAAGAAAAAAATTCTAATAAGTTTAAAAGCATGTTCCTATCTGTTTTAAGTAGGGATTCAACAATTCATTATGTCAAAATGGCATTCACTGTCACAGAACCACCTAACTTTCTCCAACAACTGGAAACTACCATAATTATCTACTTGCATGCAGCTAAGAAATATATTTCTAATGTAATGGTTATTTTATTAGTTTTAATAGCATCCTCAAATTTTGTTTTTCAGCATATTCATTGTATAGGGAAATCCGAAAGAGTTGTTAGAGTCAATAAACTTTGAAATGATACTTTTTGTATTATATTATGACACAAAAACAGAAGGGTCCAGCTATTGACATAAGACAATATGTCAACAGGACTCAGTTTTAATCAATATCCATTATTTTTGTTGGCTTCAATAGAGTTTTTCCAGGGCTCCCATTGTGTATTTTTGTCTTGTTTTATCAATGCCACATGCCATTTTTCATTTTTAAAGAGAACTGTATTCAAATTAATGCACTGTTTTGGAGACGAATTACGTCATAACACTGCATATCGTCGGTGTAAATGCAAAACCTTGTATGTCAATTCTTGCGATTTTCAAAGTGCAAACTTGTGTGTCCAGTTACAGACAATTCTTTCAGTTTTTAAAATATTGTACTGATCAGTATTGATGACAAATCATTTGTGAACAATAATATATCCAAATTTCAAGTAAAACATTTCAGTTTGGGAAAAGCTATTACACTTTTTTCCCTCCCCTTTGAAATTTTCCAAAAACGAGATATGAAGTTTTGCATTTACAACGACGATATATCTTATAAGGGCAAGTGTTGCAGAAGACTGTGACCCATTTTGTGCAAACTGAAAATCAATTAAGACCATGTAGCCATCTACACTACTACTAAGGCATAAAGAATTAAAAATTTTAAAGTTTCAACAATAATTTTTTCTTTCTGGACAGCCGAAAGACTGGCAGTAATGACCCAACTGTTCAAGTCATACAACAGTAATGTAAGGCGAGAATTTTTTTTATTTCTGGTTCTCGGGGCCGCCGACCCTATTTTTTCGAAAACCAGAATAAAAATAAAAGTACCTGAGCTCAATTTTATTTTTTTTATTTCCGCCGACCGCGATAATTCGCCTCGTAACGAAATAAAAATCCGGACTTTTCTTGCGGGAGAGTTTTGTGCCAGAACACCGTTACAGCAACAAACTATTTTGTTGCGTATTGACACACAAGAAGTGTGTCATTTGGTTTTTGGCGCGAGCCCAGTATCCGCGTCTTTGAGGCGCTTGTTTATTTTGAATCGTGAAATTAACGATGATCAACAAGCGCCTCGTAACCTGGTGGTAGATGGATGGAATGGCCAACCAAATCGGACCGGCGGCCTATTTCAAAATCAGTGTAAAAAGTATCGACAAGAAGTTTGAAAGAAGCGAAATCCGTCAAATTCCTCTACAAAATACCATCGGAGAATTCCTGTCATCGTTTCTCCAGGAAGACGACGCGGACGTGACAATCAAAAGATGCAATTGTGGAGGAACAGATGTCAAGATCGATACCCCGGTGTCGGTTATCCACGGCTTTGGGTAACTATGTCCTACATAATGAGTCGACAGTCATACTATATTTTTGTCGTAAACCCAATGAAGTACAGTGCCCTATTCATTTCCCATTAAGCTCTGAGAGATGCTTTTATATGTTATGATTATGAAGAAGCTGTTTGTGAACAGTATGAATCTTGATCAGAATGTTTGTATGCACAGGCTGATCTGAATCCATATTGTTTTCATATAGCTGTTTGTTTGGAACAGTATGAATCTTGATCAGAATGTTTGTATGCACAGGCTGATCTGAATCCATATTGTTTTCATATAGCTGTTTGTGAACAGTATGAATCTTGATCAGAATGTTTGTATGCACAGGCTGATCTGAATCCATATTGTTTTCATATGTGTCATTCTGGTATAAGATCAGACTGCTCCCTATCCCTTTCCCAAACAAAATTTTAGCGAGGTCCAATTTGAAAGCTGCTGCAGACTTCAATTTGGATTTTATTATTTAATTAAAAATTAACCAAAATTATAGCATAGAAAACATTGTGGCAAAGGAGAAAATGCTGATTTATAGCATTTTGTTCTTTTATCTCAATGTTTTCCTACTCATTTTCTTTTAGAGACGCCAAAACCTGGTCTTATTTAGGACAGGATTATCAGTTTTTATTGATTCAAGGCTTAGTTCGAAAAATAAAAAAAAAAGTGAATGTTTTTACTTTTATTTTTTTTTTTATTCCGACTGGGGGATTTTGGGCATTTTATTTTTATTTTTATTTCGTCCTCCGACCCTATGTCTAGCCTGAATTTTCCCGAGAACCAGAAAATAAAAAAATTCTGGCCTAACTGGATTATTTTTTTTCTATCATTCTAATATAATTTCTTTATGCAATTTGCCTGCTAAACGCCATTTTAATTACAAGAACTGACCAATTAGAATCTCAAAGACCATACCAAGATATGTTTTTTACATATATTCTAAAACTTTGCACCGGTCTTTCAGCAATATTACTCAAATATTGTGGTCCTGTTTTACATGACATACTTAATTCTTTTCAATGTGTCGTACTTTAATCCCCACTGTCAAATCTAATCTCGTTAAAAGGTTTAAATAAACTTCTAAATTCCCCTTAAATGGACAGTGCTGGATAAAATACTGATAACATTTAAGCCTTGGCTTTCAAATCTGTAACTGTTACATCACTAGAGCTCAGAGGAATACATAATGACAGCTTTTAGAATTGCAAAAAAGCAGTTAATGATGGACAAATCCTAATTTGTGGGTGCTTATTTGAATTGCCTAGCTGAGACAATTCAAATAAGTACCCACAAAAAAGGATTTAGAGAGGAAATATAAAGTTAGAATGGGATTCCTTCTCAGTATCAGTGGCTATAAATGACATTTGAATTTCACTTTAAAAGGCTATTCACACAAGAGTGAAGATAAATTTGAATTCACATGGACCAAATTTAGACATTCATTTGGTCAAGCTGTCAATGTATTCAACTGATTAGATAACTTTATGACTTAAGACATACAAATGATCTTCTGTGGCAGGGGATCGAACCCTGTACCTCATGAGTGAGAGTCTGATGTGCTACCAACTCTGTTATTGCCGGGGCTATTGCCTTCTACAAGACGATGGCTGAATCCTAAAGGGTTGAATTGAAAACAATTGATAGTTTATGAACAACAGAATGCTTGTTTATGAATATTGGAATGATAAATGACAGTCCTAATTCAATAACACTGGCTGATATATCTGCAAATATCAAGGGCATTTATAATCAGACATTTATCTCCTTTGCAAACATTTCCCCTTCAATGGAAGACAATTGAAATCATCTCCAATGAGTACCCACGACATAGGGTTTGGATTTGAATTAACAAATTCAGAATGCCTTTACCCCTGCTTGCCACTTATCTGGTGCTTATCGTCGGTGGGAAGTCAAAACCTTGTAACCCCAGCTTATTCAAGCTGTAGTTACGAGGTTTTGACTCCCCACCAACATTATGGTCCCATATGAGGACATGTAATTATGGGAGTAAAGTTCTCAGAGGTCAAGTAGAGGAGGTCACAGATAAGGCTGTAATCACATGCAATAAATAGGGATAAATTGTACACTGTGTCCAAACTCATTCAGTTGGACAAACACCAGATTGAGTATTAGCAAACAGTCGAGGACAAAAACCCATCTGTCTGTCCAACTAGAAATAGATAAATCAAGGGCACATGCTTTTTCTAATTATATTTATCAAAATGATAGCATTGTGTGCTGGAAGATGGTGAATATCCTTTATGCAAACAAAAATATATTCATCATTAATAATAATTGTATGCATTTAAGCCTGAAAGATAGTTGGCATTCAAGGTCAAAGGAGACATAAAGAATACTTTTCTATCTTTTTTGCCTACATGTATTTATAATACACAATAGTGAAACAGAATTTTCAGATTTAGTGCAAGAATCTTGAATGATTAACAAGAGCTTCGCAAAGCGGCGCATATACGCCCGAGAGTGGCTTGTCAGTAAAATTGGCCATTTTTCGATTCAAGGGCAGTTAATTCAAACATGAAAAGTTATCAAAATTTTGTTTGCACAACAAGACACCATAGAGATTCATTGTGGCTAGTTTGATTAAATTATGGTTGAAACTATAGGAGTTGCACACAGGAGAAAATGGACATTTTTGAGAAAATGGGCATTTTTTCTTAAATTCAAGGGCAGATAATTCAAGAACGAAAACAGTTATCTTAATACCGTAAGCGGCGTGCACAACTAGACACTATGGAGATTCATTGTGGCAAGTTTGATCAAATTCTGATCAAAACTGTAGAAGGAGTTGCGCACACAAGAAAATGGGCATTTTTTTTTTATTCAAGGGCAGCTAATTCAAGAACGAAAAGAGTTAATTAAATTCCGTAAGCGGGATGCACAACTAGACACCATGGAGATTCATTGTGGCAAGTTTGATCGAATTCTGATCACAACTGTAGGAGGAGTTGCGCACACAAGAAATTGCTAACGGACGGACAGACGGACAGACAGACGAGCGGGGCCATAACATAATACGACCCTTCGGGCGTATAAAAAGACATCATAGAGTATAAGAAGAAAAATCATAATGTAAAACATTGCTGCTATTCAGCATGCATTAAATATTTTGTATCAAACAGTAAAGCCCAGGCAGAAACCATCATTTCGTTGGTGTTATCGTAAAACCTTGTAACTACAGCTTAATAAAAGCTGTAGTTACTAGATTTTGCAATAACATTGACAATTTGAACGTTATCTGTAAAACCAAAGAACCGTAAAAAACGGTCTCCATCCTTCAGTAGCTAATCTTGTTCTGTGATCAAGTAATGAGAGCCCTATTCAACTTTATTGTATTAATTACACTTGATTTCATCTATGCATTTTCAGCATCAACTTTCATCTTTAATCAGCTGTAATGGCCCAGAAGGGGCTTTACTGCTTTGCCCTTGTTTTGCCTATCGAATGAAAATTCAGGATAGATGCATTTTCTTTAAATCCTTTCATTTTCAGTCAATGTTTTCTCATGGTAATGTCTTTATTCATATTAAATTGTTCCTCATTTAAATTATTTTGATGTAATGATTTTGGAACTCACAGTGTTGCTTGCTTTGAGACGGACAGATTACTTCACAACTAGATCTAATGAAAGAACAGTTCTACACGAAAGTGTAATACAATGTATAATGTATCAATTTATATCAAGCAAAGAAAATTGTACCTAAACAAAAATGACTTTATAACATTTCTGTAAATTTTCTGAATTTCATTCTGAATTCTGCCTTTTTCCAGCTAGATGCTAAACCATACCCCCAAAATTATGGGCAAATCACAAATAAGGTCAAAGAGGTACAAAAACCAGTGTCAAGCAACAAAAGGATCCACTAAATTAAATAGTCATAAATGGTCAATTCAACATGACAACCAAATCAGTTTAATTTTCCATCGTTGGGCATGTAAACATCATGAAAATAATGGTCATTCGATCTCTAACAATCCATAAAACTAATTATCTCTTCTCAGTTTTCTGATTTTCATGATGACCAGTGGCAAAATCATACTCTCCAAGGACAATTTCGGCCAATTGATCAGAATGGTCAACAAAGATTTCAGAGATTACAATGCCACAGATGTGAGGATGGAATTGCAAGTTTTAGTAATAAATCTGTTACATGAAATTCAAATCCTATGTTGTGTGTACTCATTTGAATCGTCTCAATGAGACAATTCAAATGAGCACCCACAACATAGGGTTTGAAAGAAGTGAATGGGCTTTTATATAATTAGAAATTCTATTTCTCCATCTTCTGAAGCATTTGGACAACGGTCAACAAGGAATCGTAGATCATTGTATCCAGTACAATTGAAGAACAATCAATGCCAAAATGGCCATAGGTCACTATGTTCACACAATAGGCCTTGGACAGACTGACCGTCTGTAATTATTCTGACCATCCATAATTAAAGACCCTTCCTCTAATTGCAATAATTGTCTCTCTTCACAATCTGCCATCATAATCTAAATAGTCCTTCAATCCCATGTTAATATTTGACCGCTCAAAGTATAGCAAAATGAAAATGAAGTTTCCATTGGTTTTGCGTTCGTTGATAATCTAGTTTGGTAGTTAGTTTGACTGGGGTTTGATACTATTTGGATAGTATCTTGGTCATATCATTACAGTTGCAGCACAGTGATCTCTATCGTTTCTTACACCTAAAACAAAATGCTCATCTTATTTGGTTTACCATTTGTAATACTTTAAATAAACCACAGATATAACGAAGTGTTAAAACATGTAAAATATGTGTGTAACAATGAAGGCCGACATACCACTGAAAAGTGCCAGTCGTCAGACTGTTTTGATTATAGTTCTTTCTAAAAACTGCCAATACAGACAAAATGTCACCCAAAGAATGAGCTAATCACATATAAAAGGATGAAAATATTTCATCCTGGAAGTGTGCAGCCATGATGAAAATGCATTTCCTGCAACACCCAGTAAGACATGCAATAACCACATTAACCCTTGTCTGTCTCAATATCTATTAATGGACAAACCTTTTTTAAATGAGACTATTTTTGCATAGTTCCAATCTGTCATTTGTTTATTTGGGTTTTACACCGTTTTCAACTGCTATGGTCATATTGTGGCGGCTGGACAACCTTAGACCATGGACTCCTGTAGTGTCTCATACCAGTACTACCACAACACCCTATCCAAGCTCCTCCAGCTGCTCGCCAACATAGGTTAACGATATCAAATCATTGATGGGTGACATTTTGTCAGAGAAAGTATTTGCAACGGCCAGGTAACGAACCTACAGTCTCTAGAGTGAGAGGCAGATACGCTATCAACTGCGCTATGGCCACGGCTATGATAGTTCCAATTGAATGGAGCTGCAGACAAGAAAATGGATGTTGGTAAAGATAGAGCTAATGGAGCAGTATAAAATTTTACCATAAAGGAACAAGAGGACCCTGAGGGCCCTAAATCGCTCACCTGAGTAATGTTTAATAATGCCAAATAACTTTGCATATGTTACGCATTGTGGTCCCAGAGAAGAATTTGGCCATGTAGTTTAGGAGGAGATGTCGTTTACAAAAATTGCTGAGTTTTATGACATTTCCCATTTTCCGATGCCATGGCAACCAGAGTTTTTCATGGATTTCAATTATTTTAGCAATATTTATAAGGGACCAACCAAGGAACATTTCTGCCAAGTTTGATTGATTTTAACCCAGAAGTTAAGGAGGAGATGTCGTTTAAAGAAATAATTGAATTTTTGTGAAATTCCCCATTTTCCGATGCCACGGCAACCAGAGTTTTTCATGGATTTCAATTTTTTTAGCAATTTTAACAAGGGACTACCCAAGGAACATTTCTGCCAAGTTTGGTTGATTTTGACCCAGAAGTTAAGGAGGAGATGTCGTTTAAAGAAATCGTTGAGCTTTTGTGAAATTTCCCATTTTCCGATGCCATGACGACCAGAGTTTTCCATGGATTTCAATTCTTTTAGCAATTCTTATAAGGGACCACCCAAAGAACATTTCTGCCAAGTTTGGTTGATTTTGACCCAGAAGTTAAGGAGGAGATGTCGTTTAACCCATTACAACACAGTGACGCCTACTGACGCTCTATAACACAATGGCTTTGGAAAACATTGTGGAAAATGAAGAAATTGCTTGTGACAAGCAATTTCTTCATTTCCCACAATGTTTTCTATTCAAAAAGACCAACAAACTTTAGATTTCATTTACTTGAAATTGTTGTCTGCAACATCTTTGAATTTGGACCAGTCTAAAATTGTGTTGTTTGGTAATGGGTTAAAGAAATTGTTGAGCTTTTGTGAAATTTCCCATTTTCCGATGCCATGACAACCAGAGTTTTTCATGGATTTCAATTCTTTTAGCAATTCTTATAAGGGACTACCCAAGGAACATTTCTGCCAAGTTTGGTTGATTTTAACCCAGAGGTTAAGGAGGAGATGTTGTTTAAAGAAATTGTTGAGCTTTTGTGAAATTCCCCATTTTCCGATGCCACGGCAACCAGAGTTTTTCATGGATTTCAATTATTTTAGCAATATTTATAAGGGACCAACTAAGGAACATTTCTGCCAAGTTTGGTTGATTTTAACCCAGAAGTTAAGGAGGAGATGTGGTTTAAAGAAATAGTTGAATTTTTGTGAAATTCCCCATTTTCCGATGCCACGGCAACCAGAGTTTTTCATGGATTTCAAATATTTTAGCAATTTTAATAAGGGACTACCCAAGGTACATTTCTGCCAAGTTTGGTTGATTTTGACCCAGAAGTTAAGGAGGAGATGTTGTTTAAAGAAATTGTTGAGCTTTTGTGAAATTTCCCATTTTCCGATGCCACGGCAACCAGAGTTTTTCATGGATTTCAATTCTTTTAGCAAATTTTATAAAGGACCACCCAAGGAACATTTCTGCCAAGTTTGGTTGATTTTGACCCAGTAGTTTAGGAGGAGATGTCGTTAGAAGAAATTTTTGAGCTTTTGTGAAATTTCCAATTTTCAGATGCCACGGCAACAAGAGTTTTTCATGGATTTCAATTCTTTTAGCAATTTCTATAAAGGACCACCCAAGGAACATTTCTGCCAAGTTTGGTTGATTTTGACCCAGTAGTTTAGGAGGAGATGTCGTTTAAAGAAATTTTTGAGCTTTTGTGAAATTTCCCATTTTCAGATGCCACGGCAACAAGAGTTTTTCATGGATTTCAATTCTTTTAGCAATTTCTATAAAGGACCACCCAAGGAACATTTCTGCCAAGTTTGGTTGATTTTGACCCAGTAGTTTAGGAGGAGATGTCGTTTAAAGAAATTTTTGAGCTTTTGTGAAATTTCCCATTTTCAGATGCCACGGCAACCAGAGTTTTTCATGGATTTCAAATATTTTAGCAATTTTTGTAAAGGACCACCCAAGGAACATTTCTGCCAAGTTTGGTTGATTTTGACCCAGTAGTTTAGGAGGAGATGTCGTTTAAAGAAATTTTTGAGCTTTTGTGAAATTTCCCATTTTCAGATGCCACGGAAACCAGAGTTTTTCATGGATTTCAATTATTTTAGCAATTTTTATAAGGGACCACCCAAGGAACATTTCTGCCAAGTTTGGTTGATTTTGACCCAGTAGTTTAGGAGGAGATGTCGTTTAAAGAAATTGTTGATGCCGTGACGGACAGACGGACGCCGGACATTGATAGATCTGCCACCGAGGACACTTTTGTGTCAGAATTTTATTAAATAATAAAATAATAAATTGAATAATAAAATAATAAATCAGACAATAAAATAATATTAGTGTGCATATGAAATTGGAGAATCATTTGAAAACATTTGGAAAAAGGGAAAATCATTGATCAAGTCTAATCTTTTGACATGTTTTGACAGAGTTTATTCTTAGAATATTTTTGTGATTGACTTAACTTTGAGAATTGACATATGCTACTAACCATTTCCTTTGAAACTAATCTGTTTGTAAAACAATTTAATCTGTTCTCATACTGTAGACATATGTGTTTTCATTGTTTGATTATTTCTTGGTACACAATAGACTGAGAAAGCAATTGAAGATCAAGGTCACAATGATATTGTTTTAACACCTTTGATTGACATGATTAATTTAATCAACTTGAACTGTAATTACTTAATCTTGAGAGAACTTGCTTCCTTTTGGCTTTGGGAATGTTTAGTATAAATAGTCATGAAATTCTAGACTTGGAATCATTTTAATCAGAGATCATTAATCATTGAATCACAGATCATTATTCATAGATCATATAGGATCTTAATTTGGAAATAGAAACTCAAAATACTCTTACATTGTTGGAAATTCTATCTTACTGAAACACTTGAGAAATTGTTATTAACTAAAACACTGTGGAAATTACCATTGAACTTTAATAAATTAGAACTATCTAAATTAAACATTGTAAATTGTATTGGAAACTGGAACATTTTTGAATAGAAGAAATTGAGTAATTTGGAACTGTAAAACTGTGTTGAGTTTGTTACTTAAAACCTAGAGAATGGAATGTGACTATGGAAAGGGACTCTAACTTAGTACCCAAGTGTCATAGCTGGACATCGGGGTAAAAGCTAAATTCCCCAATCCAAAGTGTATCTGCGCATCCCCAACCTGGTGCCTGCAGCTCTACCAAAGTAGCCCTGGTGTCTAGTAGAACGACATGCGATAACCCCAAGGGTCTGGCGACAACCGAACAGACCAGACCCCGGAAGGCGACTGTGGGAACCGAAACCCCTGTGCTGTTGGTACTCGACCGACGGCACCCCGACAGAAGGAGGTCCCCGGTCCCAAGTGGTGGTAGAATCCTTGGTATCGATCTAGCGGTAACAATCTAACAGAAAATGGATTAACTACAAAGAAGCAATTGATGTAACAACGTTACAGCAAACCACAGATTGGTGTTTAAAGTGAAATAAATTGTGGTGTAGAAATGTGATTTAGTGTAACTCAGTGTGAAGATCGCGAGGTGCAACAACACGACGCTAACTGCAGAATGGACCCCTCTCAACAACTGGAATGCAACTAACATCACACACAATCGATGATAGAAGAAACCAACTAGGCCTCAGTATAATACCAGAGACTTAAGGAACTGTTGCGAAAGATTTCAACCAATAGAAGACTGGTGAGTGCAATCTTTCATTCTGCATGCCTTTCATGTTTCTGCGTATTTGTGACCATACTGATTTGGCTGAACTTGTTAAGAGTATTTAAAATAGGGTTGTTCCTTGAATTTGGATATTAAATTTGAAATTGGAAATTGAAATTACAAAAATCAGAATATCTCAAATATTGAGAGAAAATCATAACAAAAGGTGCAAATATTGAAAATTGAAATAGTCAAAATATAGACAATTTTGTATTAGCAAAGGTTGCTGTGAGTAAGTAAGTTATTTGACCTGTAAGGTAAAGTTTAAATACAATTAAAGTAAAAATGCCTTGTAAAAAGCAAACTTGGGCTTGCTCAAAAGCTGTATGCAAAAATGAAAGTGCTAATGTGAAAAATAAGGGTTTGATCATTGATGTCGGATTCAAACTAAATGTAAATAAGAATTATATTGATGTTCAAATAAATGACTTAAAAGAAAAGTGCTTATTGGATTCTGGTGCAGACATCAGTGCTATATCTAGGCATACTCTGAAAGAAGTGATGCCAGATGCAGTACTGACGCCAAGTCATCTGCGACAAATTGTTGGTGTGTGTGGTGAAAGACATTTAGTGCTAGGACAAACTGAAATTACTTTTACATGTAATGGTGCTATTTTTACTCATAACTTCCATGTCTTTGAGCATTTGCATAGCAAAATTCTAGTTGGGATTGACTTTTTGAATAAGTACAAAATTCAGCTCAATTTTGGTCATGCAGAAGCGACTGTTCCAGCCTTCCCAACTATGCAGACTGTCTCTTTGCCCATTACAAGCAGCGTTAACACCCACACATCATTTGCAAAAGTCCCTCAGGACACAACCATACCTGCACATAGCGAAACTGTGATCTCAGTGAATGTGAATTTACCATCAGAATCCATAGTGCTACTTGAACCAAACAAAACTTTAAATGATAGAAATATTGCTGGAGGTAAAACTGTATCTAAAATTCAAAATTCAATGTGTACATATAGAGTCATAAATCCCACAAGTGCTGATGTATTTATTAAGAAAAACCAAACCATTGCAAAAGCAGTAATAATTGATGACTCATCAATAAATGAGCTAGAAAATTATGAAGATGCTTCAATTTCTAACTTAAGTGCTAAACATCCAAATAAAACAGTAGACTATGAAAGGATAGTTAAAGAACTTGGCATTAATCTTGACAACCAAAATTTAACTTCTGAACAGAAAAGTAAACTTTACGCCTTTTTGGGTAAAAACAAAGACATTTTTGCCAAGGATTTGTCTGAATTGGGGGAGACCAATCTTCATTCTCATGTGATTGAGACTGGGGATGCAAAACCTGTCCGTTCTCCTCCCTACCGCCAAACTCCTGATAAGAGACGAATCATGGAAGAACAATTGAAGGAAATGCTTGATGCTGGTGTAATTGAGGAAAGCAATAGTCCTTGGCATAGTCCAGTTGTATTGGTTAAGAAACCAAACAATGAATGGCGCTTTGCTGTGGACTATCGCAAACTAAATGCAGTAACTGAACCAATGTCTTTCCCAATACCACATATGACTGATGTGTTCGATACTTTGGCCGACGCCAAAGCCTCAATATATTCAGTCTTGGATCTTCGCAGTGGGTTTTGGCAGGTACCCTTGGATGAGTCTACCAAACATAAAAGTGCGTTCATAACTGAACAGGGAATCTTCAATTTCCGGAAACTCAGTTTTGGTTTAATTAACGCCCCGATGACCTTCCAAGCCGTAATGACAAAAGCATTGAGAAATTTGAAGTTTAAAATAGCACTGGTATACATAGATGACTGTATTGTCTTCTCAAAATCTTTTGATGATCATCTTCATCACTTAGATTTGGTATTTCAAAATCTAAGAGCGGCCAACTTAAAGTTACACCCAGGTAAATGTAAATTTGCAACCGATAGCGTGCAATATTTAGGACACATGGTGACAAAAGAAGGAATAAAGGTACTGTCACAAAATACAGACAAAATCCAGAACGCCAAACCACCAAGAAACCCAAAAGAGGTAAAACAAGTATTAGGTTTGTTTGGATATTGCAGGAAATTTGTGAAGGATTTTGCTAAAATAGCACAGCCACTAACTAATTTGTTAAAGAAAGAAAATGAATTTAAATGGACAAAGGATTGTGATAGAGCATTTCAGGATTTGAAACTGAAATTGGTACAAGCACCTATACTAAGATATCCTGACTTTGAAAAAGAGTTTATCTTAGCAGTAGATGCATCTGAGTACTCCATAGGATATGTGTTGTCTCAGATGCATGAAGGTAAGGAACATCCCGTCTGTTTTGGGGGTAGGTCATTGCGAGATGCCGAGAAGAGATGGCACATCACCGACAAAGAAGGTCTTGCTTTAGTTGAAGGAATACAACATTACAGACATTATCTGGTAAGTAAAAAATTTACTGTCTTTACTGATAATGTGTCTGTGAAGTACCTTCAGCAGATCAAGGATCAACAAGGACGACTTGGTCGTTGGAGTATCCTTCTGCAAGCCTATCAGTTCGAGATAAAACACCGATCAGGATCATCGAACCGCAATGCTGACTTTCTCTCAAGACAGGAATATGCTGACTCTACTCCAACTACCTCAACCGATCTTGCAGATCACATAGGTATGTTAAGTGAGGAAACCAGGCAATATACTCAGGTCACATTTGTATATCCTGGTGAAGAAGAGTCAACTGTCATGGCAGCTCTGAAAACAGGAGATGCCAATGTTTCTGTTGATCTGAAATTCCCTGACTTGGTTAAAGCTCAGAGGGAATGTCCAGACTTCAGAGACATTTACATCTATCTTGCTGATCGTGCAGTCCCTGATGACCCTGCTAAAGCCAGAACAGTAGTTGCAGAATCTTACAACTATGAACTGGTTGATGACATCCTTCAACACTTCTATTCCAGACGTGGAAAACAGGTAAGTGATGAGGAACGTCTTGTTAGACAGGTAGCGATTCCAAGAATCCTTAGGGACGAAGTGCTGAAGTCATACCACGACTGCATTGCTGGTGGAGGACACCAAGGTTTTGAAAGAACGTATGCGGCATTACGGAACAAATACTACTGGCCCTCAATGTATGAAAACATTAGGCAGTATGTAAAAACTTGTGAAGTATGTCAGCAATCTAAGCGTGCTTTCAATGCCAAACCTCCTCCATTACATCCGCAGCCAGTCGATGACATCTTTAGCCGATGGCAGATGGATATTTTGAGTGGTCTACCAACATCACCAGATAAGTATAAACACATCTTGCTTGTTGTTGATAGCTACTCCAAGTGGGCAGAATGTTTTCCTCTTCGGACACAGACTTGCGAAGAAGTTGCAGCTGTTCTGTTTAGGGAAATCATCGCTCGCTATGGTGCCCCAAGAGTACTTCTTAGTGATAGAGGTAAGAATTTTATGTCAAACTTAGTAAAGGCTCTTGCTGAATTGTTCAACATTAAACGAACATACACTTCCAGTTACCACGCTATGACCAATGGGCTTGTAGAATCTAAGAATTCTTACATTCTCCAGGCATTTCGTGCGTACTGTAAGGATCAGCAAGACGATTGGCCTGAACTACTACCGGGAATACTTATGGCTTATAGGTCTACACCAGCTACTCAAAGTACCCAGTTCAGTCCATTTTACTTACTATTTGGCAGAGAAATGAATCTTCCTCTAGACAACTGTCTGCAGCCAAAGGACCACCTGCCTCAGAATTTTAAAGTACATCTAAGTAGAATTCTACAAAACTTGGAGGTATGTAGAAAGCTTGCAGGACAGAACATGGCCAAGGCTCAGCATAAGTACAAGCAGCAGTATGATAAGTATTCTAAGATACCAGAATACCATCCAACACAGCGTGTTTGGCTGTATTGTACTAAAGTACCACCAGGTAAGGCACCTAAACTCCATAGGAAATGGGTAGGTCCGTACTATATAAGTATGATAGGACCTAACTATACCTATAGGATTCGGCACAGTAAGACAAATAAAGAGGTAAAGTCATTGGTAAATGCTATGAGACTTAAACCATACTTTGACCCAGAAACTAGGCCTACCAATCCGCCTGATGAACTGGCCGAAGATGATGAAGAACTGGATCCAGAAGAGATCAGTGAAGGAGGTAATGACACTCCAATTATTGAAATAGATCATGAGGATCAAAATGAAATTGTAAATGAAAATAATGATGATCAAGAGGATCAAGCCGAAAGGGCAAATAAAAGAAATAAAGGTCAAAAGGACCAGACCAAAAGGGTCAATGAAAATAATATGGATCAAAGGGATCAACAAGTAAGTAGAAACAATAAAGATCGGAAGGATCAAACCAGAAGGGTAAGTGAAACCCATCAAACTGATGTAGGGCAAAGGGCCCATAGCAAAAGCCAGGTAGGCAAAAATGTAGATAAAAGGAAGGGCAAAGTAGCCAAAAAGGATGATGATAATGATGATGGAAAACAAAATAGAGATAAAGATCTCAACAAAAACAATGGTCAAAGAAATATGAATGTAAATAAACAAACAAATGGTGTAAATAAAATGAAAGGTAAGAATAATGTACATGGTCAAAGAACCACAGGTAAACCAAGCCAACAAAATGGTAATGGTCATGCCAGTCACAAGGGTAAATGCGTGAATGGAAACAAAAACAAGAAAGGTAAGACCAAAGGCAATGTAAAACTTACTGAGCCGTTAGAGCCAGTTAAGACAAAACACAATGCAAAGGTAACTGAGCCGTTAGAGCCAGTTAAGACTAAACACAATACAAAAATTACTGAGCCGTTAGAGCCAGTTAAAACTAAATACAATACAAAAGGTACTGAGCCGTTAGAGCCAGTTGAACAAAACATAAATAAGTCAAATAAACAAAATGTAAATAAGTCAAATACCAAACCTGTTAATACAAATGAAAATGAGCAAAGCCCTAAAAGGAATGAATCTAATAAGTGTCCAGATTGTGAAATAAACAAATGTAGACCATTTAAGGCAGAACACATTAAAGCAATTTTAAGAGCTGTAAGACATCCCAATAATGTAATTTGGTATAAAATCAAATTTCAGGACAATAAAATACAATGGCGACTATCTTGCAAAGTACCAGAGCAGATTGCCAGGGAATTTCATGTTGCCAAGACCATGAATGGTCGAAAAAGGAGAAAGCCTTTAAATTCTGGACACAAATTTTTCAAGAATGTCAATGAAAATGAAAACCCAACTCAAGATACCAATCCAGGATCAGATACACAAACCACACCAAATATAAATAATGTAAATGCTACAAGGGATAGTAATGAAGGACTCACTATTTTAAACAATGATGAACCTCTACCCGAGAAATTAATAGGAGTGAAATTCATTAGAGAGAGAGCATACATGGTTACCAAAGTAGGTACAAACCCAATTGAATTTAAAACTCTCGCTTCAGCAACCAGACATGCCCGTATCCTAATTGATCTGTTGCAAGCAAAAAGGGATGACATGTTAAGACAAGATAAAATTGAAAGGATAAATAATCCTATCAAAAATACTGTCATAAAATTTGACAGAAATGATATGGCTCTCAGCATAAGTCAAAATGGCATCCATGAAATTGTAGTTGACTGTTACGGCAATTGCAAATTTCTTGTGGATTACAAAAATCCTAGTATTCCCCCTGAATGGGTAGGTATTGCAGACATGTCTAATGGAGCAATGTCTGATATTCTGTTTAAACTCAGGAGTCAATTTGCCAATTTTGTGTCACAAAGGAAATACCCTTTCAAACAAAGAAATTAAAGGAATAAAAATAACAACAACAACAACAACAACAACAAACAAGAATCTTTCAATCTATTAGTCTACATAAGATGGACTGACCTTAGAAATAGTAAAGGCATTATTTTACTTTAGTTATTAAAGTGTATATTAGTGCTATGATTGATTTGTAATGCGCATGCAAATCTTTCAAATATTATTAAGCCTTTGCAATTTCTGACATCAGGAAAAACAAATCTTTTAATTTACTTTTAGAACCATTTTAAACTATTTTAGAAGAAAATAGATTTAATAAATGTTTGATTTTGGAAATATTTCATCTTATGTGTAGTTGAAGAAATTTCAAAATTTAATTTGGTAGCACCTATCATTCAGAACAATGTTGGTAAACAACAAATTAGTTTAAGCCAAAAAAGTATATGGTCACAGATGCATGAGCATGATGGTCATGCAGAATAGGATTGCGCTCAGCCAATAATTCTGGTTGGATATTTTAAACACATGTACTCCATGTACCAAAATAGAAGTTTCAGTGTCAAATTAAACCTATAAACAATGGGCTGAAGAAGGAATATGAATAATTGTATTTGTATGTGTTTAACAATGTATATAGTCTTATTTCAGGATGTAAATATGAAAAAAAAAAAAAAAAAAATGAAAAACAAAAAAACAACAAAATTGTGTTGCTTTAGTTCGGGACGAACTAATTCAACAAAGGGGGTATTTGCCACCGAGGACACTTTTGTGTCAGAATTTTATTAAATAATAAAATAATAAATTGAATAATAAAATAATAAATCAGACAATAAAATAATATTAGTGTGCATATGAAATTGGAGAATCATTTGAAAACATTTGGAAAAAGGGAAAATCATTGATCAAGTCTAATCTTTTGACATGTTTTGACAGAGTTTATTCTTAGAATATTTTTGTGATTGACTTAACTTTGAGAATTGACATATGCTACTAACCATTTCCTTTGAAACTAATCTGTTTGTAAAACAATTTAATCTGTTCTCATACTGTAGACATATGTGTTTTCATTGTTTGATTATTTCTTGGTACACAATAGACTGAGAAAGCAATTGAAGATCAAGGTCACAATGATATTGTTTTAACACCTTTGATTGACATGATTAATTTAATCAACTTGAACTGTAATTACTTAATCTTGAGAGAACTTGCTTCCTTTTGGCTTTGGGAATGTTTAGTATAAATAGTCATGAAATTCTAGACTTGGAATCATTTTAATCAGAGATCATTAATCATTGAATCACAGATCATTATTCATAGATCATATAGGATCTTAATTTGGAAATAGAAACTCAAAATACTCTTACATTGTTGGAAATTCTATCTTACTGAAACACTTGAGAAATTGTTATTAACTAAAACACTGTGGAAATTACCATTGAACTTTAATAAATTAGAACTATCTAAATTAAACATTGTAAATTGTATTGGAAACTGGAACATTTTTGAATAGAAGAAATTGAGTAATTTGGAACTGTAAAACTGTGTTGAGTTTGTTACTTAAAACCTAGAGAATGGAATGTGACTATGGAAAGGGACTCTAACTTAGTACCCAAGTGTCATAGCTGGACATCGGGGTAAAAGCTAAATTCCCCAATCCAAAGTGTATCTGCGCATCCCCAACCTGGTGCCTGCAGCTCTACCAAAGTAGCCCTGGTGTCTAGTAGAACGACATGCGATAACCCCAAGGGTCTGGCGACAACCGAACAGACCAGACCCCGGAAGGCGACTGTGGGAACCGAAACCCCTGTGCTGTTGGTACTCGACCGACGGCACCCCGACAGAAGGAGGTCCCCGGTCCCAGATCACAATACCTCACCTTGAGCACTTCGTGCTCAGGTGAGCTAAAAAAGATAATCCAGAATTGTTCTGGAGAGGCATTTGGTAGAAAAATAAGCTGCTTATACAAGCACATGTGCATGACACATGTGGACACAAAGGATTAGCATTGTTTCAAATCAAGTATCATGATGTGTAAATAATCTGTCATAAAGAGCTAAAATAATAAAAATTGTCATTTTTCTTTGAAAACCTCGTAACTGCAGCTTATTTCAAGCTGCAGTTACAAGGTTTTCGAAGAAAAGCAACAAAATACTTAAGCTTATGACCATACAAGTCAGCTGTTGGTAAGTGAAGTTGTTATTCTTGGACTTGCTAAGACTAACCCTTCCCTATACAGCAAAAATAAGACTCTAATTTGAAAGTTGCTACAAATGGGAGGGGGCCCGTTACACATGAAAAAGTTAATTTCCGCCAATCTGAAAAGTGTAAATGTACAATCATGTATTACTTGCTGCACATTGCAAGTCAAGCAAGCTATAATTATATGCTGCACATTTTGAGTACATTCACTCTATTCCCAACTAGTGGTATTGATATTGAAAGTCATTTAACTGAACCAGGACCTGAGAAAAGGGCATTTATGGTATTTAAGATCAACAAGGATCTACATCAGCTTGTGCATATGGACAGTCTGATCAATATCCATGATGTTCTCTAGTAACTTTGTCATAATGGAGCAACATTAAGATAGCAGAATGATTCCTGATCTGGCTACACTTAGTCACAGGTAGATATAAACCCCTGGTAGTCTCAAGTGCTATATTAGCTAGGGCCCCTTTTTCCAGGCCCCAGCTCAATTTAATTCCCAAAAGGTCGTCCCCCACCATTTATCATCCACACTACAAGGGGTGGGAGGGGTAGGCAGCAAGCCACATTAACTGCACCCTGTAATTTTTGACAGATGCTGAAAACACTAGCAAATACCCTTTCTGCATGCAGGCCCTTTTTACTCGACATTTATGCAGTCAAATTTGAGTTTCCAGAAACAAAATGTCTAGGTATACGCACTCCAACATGAACCTAGGATATCTGCATAATGTAGCCTAATGACCGAACTATGGCAAAGTTTTCTTAAGACACTCAACTAATAGACTAATAGCCAACGAAAAGTAATGTCTCATGTTAACCTTTTCGTGTTGGTACACATAATTTAGATATAGATATAGGGTTTTTTGATTCATCATCAAAACATAAAAATTGACAATAATTGATGGAAATGTTCAATTGAAAAACTTAAAATGTTGAAATTTAATTGAGAAAGAAATGGAAAATGAACAGATTCAATGGTAAAGCTTCATTGTACTTGGTATGAAGAATTAATTAACAAACAGTATGCTGGACAAACAAATTGTACTGACAAAGTTTCTGATAAGAGCAAACACAATGGTAGGGCATACAAAACCTACTGACAAATGCATTCTGACAAGATAGGAGTAGTGCCAGGTACAAACCTGACTTTACAACCCACCTGTCTGATTCATTAACCTACAACAACATCCTGACCATGTTGCCCTTCATTCAAACATATCCAGAATAATTCTATCCTTGTACTAAAGCCTATTTTAGGAACAGGTAACCTCGAAAGCTATGTTCAGATAGGGGGTGTGTAACCTCCAGAGCTACAGAAGGAGGGTGAAGTGGCTTTACATAATGCACAACATTACATTCATTGTTTCTTCAGCACTATGTTGTGCTCATTAAAATAGTCTCATTAACTCTCAAAACTATTAACATGTATAAACTTAGCCATCTGTAGAAGCTTTCACGGTGGACGAGCCTAAATTTTTCTTCATTTTCGAAAGCGTAAACAGTGTACCATTAAAGGTGTGTAACAAGGTGCCTGCCCTGACGGGACAACATCATCATAAATCATTACCCGTGTCATTCTAACCACCCTAGGATGACAGCCACCCCACGACTAATATAATAACCCACATATTTGTTCCTATATATAGAATATTCATATTTAATTATGCAGCCGTCCATGTCAATGTGTCAACTCAGTGGTGTGTCCACCTCGACTTACATACCTAGACTAATTGTATGACATCATTTATGTTGCATATAATTTACATGAAATCAACACATTCTGTTTCATTTTGAAGCTTAAACACTGTTTCTGTTGCACAGGAAAGTGCATTTTCAAATAGACAAGTGACAGGTTAACATCAGAAACAACCCATGATTTGCATTAAAGTTAAAGTTTCTATTTAAAGTCTATTTTTACTTACGAATTCAACCGACTTTACACTTTAACCCACGATCATTGAGTCTCAAGTCGGCTGTTAACAGTTGGCGCCTACGGCAGCCACAGCTCTTTGGCTTTCAACTCCCCAGTGTACCCATTTATACACCTGGGTGAAGAGGAGCAACGTAGGGTAAGTTTTTTGTTCAGAAAAATTCCCATGGCACTGGCGGGATTTGAACCCAGGATCTCTCGATCCCAAAGCCTGTGTTTTACCATTAGACCACGGCGCCCCACTCATGCGCTTAAGGATGCATCAATGCTTTAGATTATTTCAGTAAAATCACAAGCAAAATCAACAGAAGATTACAATATTTGACTCATTGCCATGACAGTTTAGCTCAGAAAGAGGTCATGACCCCTTGACCATACAATGGGGGTCATCATAATAAAATGTTGCATCATCATATTTACAAGTGTGTCACATATAGTTGTTGTTGTCAGTATATCTTAACCCTTTCCCAAACAAGACCTGGTTTTGACGTCCCTAATAGAAAATGCTTGGAAAAATATTGAAACAAAAGAAGAAACTGCTGATAACCAGCAGTTTCTCCTTTTGTCTCAATATTTTCTATGCAATATTTTCCTCAAATCCTATCTTTAATAACATCCATTTTGTAATTTGTGGCAGTTTTTGAAGTGGATCACCCTAAAATTTTGACGTTTGGGAAAGGGTTAAGGACAGTAAATCATTACCTAATGCAAATGAGCAAAGCTAACAAATTATCCATGGAGAGAGTGTAAATCTTTTTTCTTACGAAGAAATTGATATATTCAGACAAAAAATAGATTTGCACCGAGTTATCGATTTTCAATCTTTTGTAATGGCAAGCATTTTTTCTTAATAGTATATTTCTCTTTAAAGAATTTATATAAGCAAAATTATCTTGACCAACATGAATTATGCAAAGATCATTTAAATGATAGCAAGTAACAAAAGCAGCCAAATGTATCTTTCTATCCGTTTTTTTTTTTTTTTTTTTTTTTTTTTTTTCTTACTTTTCTCGCAGATAGGCAGTTCTCATGACAAACACCTGAGCTGCTATAATGCATGCTCTAAAACCAGCTTGACCCCTAAGTCTAAATTTAGTGTTGAAGATAAACAAGTTGTGATAGCAAACTGATTTTTGTATCAATTTTATGTGTATCATCTGATAACATATTAATATCTTTTTCATGAAGATATCTTAACTGGGACCAGATAAAGTACAGAAATCAACATTTGTTTTTGTTTAATCCCAAGATAAATTTTGTTAAGTAGTCTATATAGTTGGCTTGCACCCCTTTCTCAATTGACAATATTTTAGACTAGTCAGGGTTCAAAGAAGTTTCAGATGATAAAACAAGAGCTGTCACTGTAAGATGACAATGCCCCCGACACCGCTTTGATTTTAAATTATGGCCAATCTATGTTCAAGGTCAAGGTCATCCAGGGGTCAAGGTCACCAAACTATGTGCCTACAGAAAGGTAATGTACCAAGGAATGTTGTGGTAAAGTATGAAGCGAATATGTTAAGTAATAAGGAAGTTATGGCCAATGTTAAAGTTTTTGGACGGAATGACGGACAGACGGACAGACAGACGGACAGACAGACGGACAGACGGACAAGTCAAATTTATGATGCCTCCCTATCGGGGGCATAAAAATATATCAAAGGTAAAAATTTAAACATTTTTAGTATCAAGGCCCGAATATTACTAAGTATCAGTCTAAAGACATTATTGCCTGAAGAAATAAAGATATTTCTGAGCAAATTAAACCTGCTAATAGACAGATTCAGAAATCATTACAATTTTATCGGCAGCTAATAATCTCTTCTAAGAAAGCATATTTCAAGAGGTTGAAGTGTTTTTTTAATGGTTTTGATGAATTTTTCACCTGGCGTAGAGGCCCTGAAGTTCCGTAACATATTGCCGGAAATTGTAAAATACATGATAAAATGATAAGAATTACTGACCCCATCACCTGTTTTAAATCGTGCATTAAGAAACCAACCATTAATATTCTATATTCAACCTTTTCCCTCATGTCTAAATTGCAGACTCATCCAAATTGAAAACCTTTGAAGACTGCAAAATTAATGGTATTAGAAATGATCGAGAATCTTCAAAGTACTATCATTTCAAACATTGAGGAAAATAGAGAAACTGTTGGTCATTAGCATTCACTTTTTTCTCCAATCTTTGTCTTGGGTTCCTCTAATAGGAACATATCATCAGGTATGGTTAAAGAAAAGGATAACTCTAAACATCATGGCATCTGGGTTAATTTGATGAGCTAAACACATTTAGGCATGAACACATAAGACTTCCGCCATGTCTATAGCTGTTTAAACTCAGATCGCCGCTTTTCAACAAAACCCTCATAACTGCAGCTTTTAACAAGCAGCACTTACGAGGTTTTTGTTGGAAAGCAATGATATATCAGTCTGCTTGAAAGCCCAAAAGTAGATCAGTAGAAACAGCCACAGATTCCATTGTCTAAGCAAGTTCATTGTAGAATCATTATATTTTCTTTTTTTCATATAATTTGAAAAAATGATTGCTGAACAAAGGTCCCATAACATAATACCAGTCAAAAAACACAAAATACGAGTAACAATAACTCCTTTTTATTCAATAATTTCAATAGCTTTTACTGCAACAGTAAACTGCTAAACTAAAAGTGATTAATGTTTTCTCCCAACAATACTCCATTTTTCTTTTTTCGTGAAATCAGATTTAATTTATTTTTAAACAGACAGTTTTAAAGAATGAAATAAAGCTGCAAACTACAATTTCAGACAGCATTTTTCAATTATCTTTAACAGAGATTTGGCATAAAATACATAAATAGTCTCCCAGATGATACAGAAAAGATTAACTTCCAGGTAATGTTGTCTAAAAATACACACTGCTGATAAGCCATATTTCGGGAGGAATACAGGAAAACAGATAAGCAGAGGTAAAGGCATTGTAACTTTGTTATGCTTATCTCAAACTCTATGTTATGGGTACTCATTGGAATTGTCTCATTGAGACAATTCTAATGAGTACCCACAACATAGGGTTTGATGATAAATAAATGGTATTTTTTTCATTTTTGAAAAGAGATTATCCCTTCTTATCTGTACCTCTCAAATTATTTTATTGGTTTTTTACAGGTCTGGTGTCAGTTTGTAACAATCTGACAAATAAAAGAGCTTCTGGTAAAATCTTGGTAATCACTTCTGAAAAATACAAAATATCATCTCAAGGTACACCAAACCCTGTATTAACAATACTCATTACAATCTTCTCAGTGAGATGATTCTAATGAGTACCCATAACATAGGGTTTGGAATTGAAATTACAAACTTATAATAGCCATTATCCCTCATATTATCCGTTTCTCTGGACTTTCAGACAGGACAAAGGCATAATTATCAGCTGATAAGTGACATGGGCTTGGGAAAAAATGGAGCAAAGGTCATTGGCATATTTTGGCAATAGTATAACTTGAACAATGAATGTCTAGTTCAGAGAAATGTACCTTTCGTTGCTTTGTTTTTAAATTTAAAGATGTTCTCAAAATTATGATATTAGACTCAAACTTTAATTTTTTCTATATGAAGAGGTAGAAACAAAGCCATTTAAGTTCATGTCTTGTAACTCCTTTGTCAGTTGGTTTTGTCAGACAAATACTTAGCTTAACAACATCTCGTTTGACATTCAAGTTTCAAAGAAATATCTTGCATCAATGTAAACATGCACTTAATGTATTATGTTAAGGATAACACAACTTGACAAGTAAGAAAAATCTTCGCCTTTTTTCTCCAAAAATATGTCATTTGGATAATGATAGTTGCAACAGCTTGGCAAGGTACAGTCATGCATAATTATGCACATCTGCATAACAACCCGCAACAACTGCATTCTATTTCAAGCTAGTGCAAAACCAAAATCATAAGTGAATATGATTTCATTCGCACATCAGAGTAACAGATTAGAGGAATTGCATTTTAACATGTTTAATACCAATAATCAATCATTGGTGAGGCACAATATTTTCTTAAGCATGTTTCTTGATGGGTATCAAAAGGCGTCCATGTTTTGTAATGGGTTAATCCAGTCTCTTCAGCATTCTCTGTGATAAATGACGCATCCTTGAAAACAAAATAGGTGTTCATTTTTTTGTTTCCTTCATTACACACATCTGGACAGATTTATGTTGAATGATTTCTACAGCTGTAAGACAAACCTCATTATGTCAAATTTGATATTCTACAGTTTAGAAACAATTTGAGAAACCCATTATATTTTCACATTTTTTGTTTTAAAACTGCAAATCTGAGCAAAGGTTTGAAATAGAACTCTTTAGAGAATATGAAACGAAAAGTTTTCAAAAAATTCAGATGAGCCAAAATGAGAAAATGTCTAAATGCCTTCCCATTTAAGCCTGTTCCAGGGATATCAAATCCATGGCTGAAAATGTTTGGGAAAGAGTCAAGAGTCTCATTTTTGAGAAAGCCCAGAATTTCCTGTTTATTAATTGTCCATATCAAAATGGACAATACATTTTCTGCAGTCCATTTACTGGCTTACCTGTTCTTGGTAATCACTTGAAGAATTTCCGGGAAGTTATTCCCAGAATCATAAGTGACTAGTCAAGACACAAGAGAGCTTCCATGGATCTCATGAAAGTATCTTAGTAACAAAGATTATCGTATTGCATCACTATAATTAACATTTACTTCAATTTTATTGTTGTATTATTGTTAGATGTTTTGAATGATTCAGATTGTAAATTGGCCAAGCACTGGAAGAAGGCCCCTTCTGGCATTTGTGTCCAACATGCATACGCACAATCTGATCCAGATCCATATTGTTCTCTTAAAGCTTCTACATTAGCACTGCAATTTTCAATTAACAGAATGGATCCTTACTAGACTGAATTTGACCACAGGCTGATCTGGAAACTTGGCTTTCCGACATGCTACTGGTTTTTTTTCCAGATCCTGGCTCAAATATTTTGTTCTTAATGAGTCCCATAGAAAAGACTGGGTAACCAAATGTGATGCTGAAGCACAATTCATGCCCCAAAAGTTACATGTGCAATACATGAAAACACATGCATATAACACGGACAAGCACTCTTCAGTACAATTAAGACAGGTTTTTAATAGGTATGCCAGTCAATTTGAAGAATTTCCATCAAGTTCAGGGATAATTACATCTGAAGAGTTTGTTTGGACATTACTTTCTGGAAGTCAAGCAGGAAGAGTCAGCTGTAATATTACCCATACATACTTCAGTGTTCCTTTTTCTCAGAAAAAGATTAACCCTTTCCCAACAATATAGTTTAAGGGTGGCCCAATTTGAAAGCTATTGCAAAGGACAAAATGAATATTTTATAAAGATGGGATTTTTGTACAATATAGTCTAGAAAATATCGAGGCAAAGAGGGAAAATGCTGATCATCAGCATTTTCTTCTTTTGGCTCAATGTTTTCCCAAGCATTTTCTATCAAGGCCGTCAAAACCTGGTCTAATATGGGAAAGGGATAACATGAGTACCTGCAAAGTGCTTTCTGTAAGTCAATGAGGCATTAAAGTGTGCATCATTACAAGCATTATAATTTTATAGAATTATTTTCAGCTATGCCATAAGACTTTTTTTCATTCACAGAAACTTGAATTGCTGCAGCGTTTCTTATTTCATTCAAAGAACAATTTGTTGTAAGAAGGGTCAATTTCCATGGGTATCAGCTGCTATTTCTCTTCATTACTTTATTAACAGGTATTTTTTTTTATTCTTCTGGGGATTGTTTTATGCTTACTCAGCATTTTTATATTGGTTATTAATTCTTTATATTGCTTCAATTGGTTATAAAAGGATAGTTATTCTCCAATTATTATTTTGCACGAATTTCCTTCTTTGTTATATTTTTGCATAACCTGGAAGTTTATTTTTACTTGTTTGCATACTGGATGCAAAATTTGAAAAAGAAATTAAATATGCCTGGGTAACCCAATTCGGGTATCCATTTAAGTAACCTTTTCACCTAGATTTTTATCATGAAATATGAGTCAATGTTTTTCTATACAAGCAAATTCATCAAGCAGCAAATCAAGATGAAATATTACACAGGTGACATTATATCCAATACAATGTGTTGTGTCACAGTAAAAGTAGGTCTAATTGAAATTTGAAACCCTGTTGATGAAAAGGTTCATATCAATAATAGAGCAAAATTGCATGAATTTGATAGGACTGTCATTTTCAAGATCGATCTTATAAGCTTAAAGTGACATTTCACAATTATTCTACATAAATTTTACTTTTATTCTATCTGAAAGAGCATGTTTCCTTATGGAAATTGTGAAAATTTCAAGTCAATATATTGAACCGTTTACGAGAAATATATATTTTTTTGCTAAAATTAGACAAATTGTTGTGGACAACAGTTCAGATTTATATAGATTTTGTCATTGCTGTCTCAACTTTAAAGCCGCATTTTTCGCTTATAAATAACAACTTCAAACAAGAGGACCAAGATGGTCCTATATCGCTCACCTTAGAGCACCCTGAGACATACTTTTTAGCAAACCTTTTAAATTTCCGAGGATTTTGAAAAAGAGTCATATGACAATGGTACACACTTAATTTCAAAGCATAATTTGGGAAAAGATTGTCAAAGATTTTTCACTATATCTGTATTTAAAATCAGAAAATCCACAATATATTGCTGAATTTCCATTGCACATAGACAAATCGAAGCATTAATTTTGGAAACAGGTCATTGGGCTATAATATTTAGAAACCATAGAACTTAACATATGCAACCAATCATTAGCACCAAAGAGCCAGAGGCTAAATTTGAAAAGTGCCATTAACCTTTACCCAAACGACAAAATTTTAGGGTGATCCACTTCAAAAACTGCCACAAATGACAATATAGATGTTATTAAAGAAAGGATTTGTGTAGAATATGGCATAGAAAATATTGAGACAAAAGGAGAAACTGCTGGTTATCAGCAGTTTCTTCTTTTGTTTCAATGTTTTCCCAAGCCATTTCTGTTAGGGATGTCAAAACCAGGTCTTGTTTGGGAAAGGGTTAAATCATAAACTGTGTTATATTTCCAATCCAAATACAAACATAAGCATTTTGAACGGTTTAGAATTTTGAATTAATGCATAATTATGGAAATATTTGGCAAAAATGTTATAAATTACCTCCCTTTTATATGAAAATAGAGTTAAAAGATATTTGTAGATTATTTCCTTCTTGAAGCATAATCTTGAAATCCGGCATGGCGAATCAACTTATTTGAAATGTATTTACAAGAGTGTGTAATTTGATACATGCCCCATTGCTAGAAAGTGGAGTTTTTAATGATGGGTCAAATACCTTAAAGTGACATTTCACGTTTATTTCTTTTTTTAAAAGTATGTCTTGATGCAAAGATTGTTTAATCTAATGCGTAGAAATGTTATCAGTTTTTAAGTTGTTATAAGCAAAAAATATGCCTTTAAAGTTGAGACAGAAATGACAAAATCTATATAATTCTGAACTGTTGTCCGCAACAATTTGTTTAATTTTAGCACAAATTTATATATTTCTCGTAAACCGTTCAATATTTTGGCTTGAAATTTTCAGAATTTTCATAAAAAAAACATGCTCTTTCAGATAGTATGAAAGTAAAATTTATGTAGAAATAATTGTGAAATGTCACTTTAAGGTTTGGAAATTCTAAGACAATTCTAAACCTGTCCCCTTTTTTTCAAATCTAGAATACCTCATGGTAGAGCTTATTTTCAAAGCATAATGATATCTTGAACTATATGACAATATGACACACACAACTTATATGAACTTTTTTTCTGTACAAAATGCAAAGGCCTACAGCATAGGAATAATTTCAATAGTTCTAAAACAAGGCAAAAAAATTATCTTCAGGCCTTAAAAATTTGAAAAGATTGTCAAACATTGCCCTCTATCATTTATATGGAACCCACAACATAGGGGAAATATTCATTGAACAGTAAGGATTTGGTTATGGTTAAACCTTTTCCAAACAACACAACATAAGAGCAGACATAATTACAAGCTGCTGTAGATGATAAAACAGGTGTTGATAAAGACTGCATTCATGTATAAAAATGCAGAGAAAATGATGAGGCAAAATGAGTCAACACAGGCTATCAAGTTATCAACATTTTCTTCTTTTACCATATCATTTACAAGCCTTTTCTGTTGGTGAGGCAAACCTGTGTTTGGTAGAGAAAGGGCATAATGCTTTCCCATACAGAAAGGTACAGACAGGAAATAGACTGTTCCAATTTGGAAGTTCAGAATACAAAATTGACAGCAGTACAAATAGGATTCGTTTTACAATAAACTTGCATATAAAATATTGAATAAAATAAAATATTGAGGTAAAAGGAGAATCAGCATTTTCTTCATTTGACTCATTAATTTCCAAAGCTTTTTCTAATAGGGACTTCAAAACAAGGTCTTTTCAGGAAAGGGTTAAAGTATTTAGATGATATATAGATTGAGTAAACAAACTTGAGTGCCTCAGGGATACAGGTAAAAGAGGGTAATGGCTTCAGAATCATAAAATATCATTTTAATATTATAACACCCTATGTTGAGGGTATTCATTTGAATTCTTAAATCAAGACTACACAAATGAGTACCCATAACAAAGCAATTAGATTTTAAACATCAAATATAGAATGTTTTTACCTCCTTTTATCTGTAGCTCCATGCATTCTTTATCTGATATTATGATCTGCATAATCTGATTATAGACCCCATACTGTTATTTTAGGGATGAGATATGTGATAAGATCTACCTGGTCAAAACAATTCCTCACTTGAAAATTCCAGAACCAACAACATAGGGCTTCTTTCCTTGGAATGTGATGATTTTTAGTATTCTGTTAGAGGTTTATGAGATGTAAATTCATGCAAAATTTCAAGACTCTAGGCCAAATAGTCTTTGAGAAAACTGTGTTTCTGTGTGAAACTTTAAACCCCACAACATAGGGCCAATTTTTCTTTAAGCACAATAATTTGAAGTATTTTGGTAGAGGGCATTGAGACAATACTACATACAAAATTTCAAGACTCTAGACCTAATAGTTTGGGAGGAGAAGATTTTTTAGTAATTGTGGACAGACAGACGGACGGACGGACAGACGGACGACGAGCGATCACAATAGCTCACCCTCAGCACTTCGTGCTAAGGTGAGCTAAAAACTGATAGCATTTCTACACATTAGGATAAACAATCTTTGCATCAAGACATACTTTTAAAAAATGAAATAAATGTGAAATGTCACTTTAAATGGTCATGAACCTTTTCCTATAAAAGACCAGATTTTGGTGTCATTGATTAAAATGTTCAAGCAGATAAAAGGCTAACAGTAAAGGAGAAAATAATGACCTTTTCTGTGCTATAATCTAAACAAATCAGTAATAGTTATTAACATTCCCTTCACTTTCAATGGGAGAGATAAACGGGTTCATCCGCTAGGAGCGCTGCAGTTACACAGGTCATAACAGAACCAGCTGACTCTCAATACACACATGTTTTACAATGGATTCTAATAGGAAATCGGTTTATAATGGATGGGGTGCTCCCAAATTCAATGCTATGATTGCATAATACAGGTACATAAAGAAAGAGGGTGAAAGGGAAATCAATGTATAGTAAAATAATAAAAGTATTAATATAAAATTCTTTACTGGCCAATCACCAGAAAACCAGTAAAAAGAGTTTTTATCTTCATTCATCCCTTGCTATGATGTATTGATAGGCAAACTGACCAAGGAAAGAAAATCAAATTTTGTTATCATTGTTGTGTTTTCTGATCTTGTCTGCACTCCAATGTTCCTTAACCGTGTTCTACAAATGGTTGGTTAAAAGTGTGATGTCTTACCTGGGTATTCATGATGCCTTTCTTATGATGGAATGTCTGGCAAATTTGTCTACATGTAGTTAAATTGCAATCAGGCGTTAAAAAATAAATTTAAATCAAATATCATTGTTTCTGTTTTTTTTTTTTCTAATTTCAAAAGCGAAATATTCCTATTTTGTATTATCTAAATGTCATGTGTGAATTAATTTTCTGTCTAATGCATTGTAAGTATCTATTGGAAATATTTTGAAAAAATAAGTTATTTTTGTCAAAAAGCTTAAGTAGGGTGGGGAGAGGTAAGATAATGTGTTGCAGATGACTATTTAAGCAACTGAAATACCAGATTTGAAGGAATTGCATTGTAGAGAACATTGTGGGAAAGGAAGAAATTGCTTTCTACAAGCGTTTTTTCCCATTTGGCACAAAGCCTTTGTTTTGTAGGGCATAAAAATCACTATGTGGGAATTGTAGTGAAAATAAACAAAACGAAAAGAAATATTCTGCCCACTGAAAGTCTGATTTCTTTTCATTTTAGATAGATGGGCATAACATTTTTACATATATAAACCCTTATCTTGGTTGCCTATCTTGATTTTTCGAAACATACAAATTTATAAAAGCCATGCCTGGTATTGAACTGTTGATGACAGACAATATTTATCATGAGGCAATGAATCTTATACTTCATTCTTGTCGCACTGCGTTTTCTTTAATTATGTACATCATTCCGTTTTTCTTTCAAAACAAGGCTGCATAATTGATGTTGCTGGGTTAAGAGTCAATATTACATTGAATATTGTTAACCCATTACCATAATTGATATGGCCACTTTTTGATGCCCCACAAGATAAAGAAGGCTTTGGAAAACATTATGGAAAATGAATAAATTGCTTGTGGTAACTTCATTTTCCACACATTTCTAACAGAAAAAAAGGCAAAATTTCATCACTTGCACTTTACATTGTCATCCGCAAGTTGACCGCAACACCTTTAATTTTTGACCAATCTAAAATTTTGCTGTCTGGTAATTGGTAGCCTTGTGTCAGGCCCTGTATATATGTTTATATCGCTTGAAAAATCAAATATTATTAACGTCCCTTGGTCTAAACTATACAGGGCCTTGGAAAATACAATGAAAGAGGCGTCTAAAACTTGGTCCCCACAGGTGGTTCACACTCTAGATATCACTTTGTAAGATAATCCGACACCAGTCCTAGCAGTACTTCACATCTTGATAACATAATTAGCTGATCAGATTTATGACTGCAGTCTTATAATCCTTTCTCAAAGAAGAC
This sequence comes from Fragum sueziense, assembly GCA_963680895.1. Classification (NCBI taxonomy): domain Eukaryota; kingdom Metazoa; phylum Mollusca; class Bivalvia; order Cardiida; family Cardiidae; genus Fragum; species Fragum sueziense. Next base: position 31,578,281 of record OY804599.1, read on the forward strand.
TTGATTTTCACCTACCTAATCGAAAAGACATTGAAAATATTGAGCAACTCAAAGAAAATTCTGATCATCATCATTTTCTCCTTTTGCTTTAATATTTTTCCGTATATTATTGTACACAAAATCAAGTTTTATCAGCAAACCTTCTTTCGTGTTTGGACTGGGCTGCCCTTAGATGTTGCCGTTTTGGGAAAGGGTTGATCCTCTACAACACTAACTTGCTGCTGCTGCTTTACAACAAACTCCTCGTAACTGCATCTTAAAACAAATTGCAGTTACAAGGTAACATTTAGGGTTGTCCAGTCCAAAACTAGACAGTCCTGGCGGCCTGGAAGCGCTCCATGGGCCTGATTGTTTGTCTTGTTGAATGCAATTTCAAAGGTTCAGGCTGCGCAAACTAGCAAATGCATGACCAAGCTGAAAATTACGAGCAAGTAAAATCGTATGGTCAGTAAGATTTCTGTGAAAATTCTGTATTGATAAGTTAATACTTATGGTTGTAAACGTGAAAATAAAGCCAAAAATGGCAATTCAGATCAAGCTGAAAATAACACCAAGGCAATATCTTATAGTCACCAACATTCTGTACAAGTTTTGTCTTGATTGGTCAATATTTGTAGTTGCTAAAGTGAAAGCAATGTCAGAATAGAGTCGTAAATGGCAATTTTGTCAATTTCAAGGGCATATAACTCATGATGTAAAATTCAGATCAAGCTGAAAATTATACCAAGGCAAGATCTTATAGTCACCAACATTCTGTACAAGTTTTGTCTTGATTGGTCAATATTTGCAGTTGCTAGAGTGAAAGCAATGTCAGAATAGAGTCGTAAATGGCAATTTTGTCAATTTCAAGGGCACATAACTCATGATGATAAGTTAAGATCAAGCTGAAAATTATACCAAGGCAAGATCTTATGGTCATCAACATTCTGTACAAGTATTAAATAGATTGGTCAATATTTGTATTTGCTAGAGTGAAAACAAAGTCAAATAGACCCGAAAATGGCAATTTTGTCAATTTCAAGGGCACATAACTCATGATGTAAAATTCAGATCAAGCTGAAAATTATATCAAGGCAAGATCTTATAGTCACCAACATTCTGTTGTAGTTTTGTCTTGATTAGTATATATTTGTGGATTTTAGAGTAAAATTAAAGTCAAAACCAACTATTTTTGACATTCAAGGGCAGATAACTCAGGTTATTCTGATTCAATCCAAATTCTTTGAAGGAATCTGAGAGAGGGTCACCCAAGGATCATTCTTGTGAAGTTTGATTGAAATCCATCTGGTAGTTTCTGAGAAGAAGATTTTTAAAGAAAAAGTTTACGGACAGACGCACACACTACAGACACACCGCCATGACAATAGCCCGCTGGCCTGTCAGCCAGTGGAGCTAAAAACGAAAGAAGGGTTGTTGATAAAGATTGAATTTGTGGATAATAATAAACGGAAAATGTATTGAGGAAAAAGGAGAAAATGATAATACATGTAATCAGAATTTTCTTATTTTGGCTCTATATTTTCAATGTCTTTTCGATTAGGTAGGTGAAAATCAAGTCTTCTTTGAAAAAGAATTAAAAGACTGCAGTTATAAATCTTAGCAGCTAATTATATTATCAAGCTATGGAGTAGGGCCTACTGCTTGGTGTCGGGTATTATCTTAAGGTCGGATTACCTTACAAAGGGATTTCCTCAGTCTGTTAAGAACGACAAAGAGCAATAATTTTCTATGTACCCTATTTTCATATTTCTCAATACAAATGTTGTTATTCTTAACAGACTGACATCAGTCTAGGTAATTGGTTAAACCATGGAATTTGGATACCTAATGATCTTGAGTAAATTAATGATCAAATGAATGGTTTATAAGCATTACACTGATAGGCCTCTTGCTTGAGTATTAGTAAAATCAACCGCAGGTATAACCGATAGTACACAAGCGCCCCCTAGCAGAGCACTGTATCTGTTATCTCTCCCATTCTAAATATGAAGCCCTACTTTCCTGTGACATATGACACAATTAACCCTTTCCCAAACAACAAAATTTTAGGGTGATCCACTTCAAAAACTGCCGCAAATGACAAAATGGATGTTTTTAAAGATAGGATTTTTTTTTTAAAATATGGCACGGAAAATATTGAGACAAAAGGAGAAACTGCTGGTTATCAGCAGTTTCTTCTTTTGTTTCAATGTTTTCCCAAGCCTTTTCTATTAGGGACGTCAAAACCAGGTCTTGTTTGGGAAAGGGTTAAAGCATTACCCCTCAGGTGTCTCTTATTAAATTTCTTCCTTGGTGAAATTTTTCAGTGTCTTTTTTGTAAGTTGATCTGTGTATCAGTCTGATTTTCTTTTCATGTGTCAGTGACCCCATGTGCTAAACTTGTGATTCAAAACTCATTAAATTTCCCTTGTAATTTTTGTCCTTATGTTGCAAAATTGAAAAATTTATTTTGAAAGGCTGCAGAATTATGATGATATGATGATGACCTGAAAATGGAACAGGACCAAACCCATAACCAGGTGGATTTTTTTTTACACAGGCCCAAATTCGGAGATGTTCCTGATGACAATTTCAAGTGAATGAATTGTTTTGTTTGTTTGTCTTTTCGCACATAAAACACATTGTGGTAAATGAAGAAATTGCTTGTCACAAGCAATTTCTTCATTTTCTATCATGCTTTCCAAAGCCTTTGTGGGCAGTCAAATGAGGTAATGAGTGGAAAAGTTTAAAAACAAATATACCCAGATCTAGAACTTTATCCTACTAGGTCATATTTATACAAGAATTAGGACAAGATACCTGCAGTGCTTTGATCTGACAGGTATTTATATATCTTTGTTTGCATATATTAAAATACAAGAGCGCCATTGTCATTTATTTTCACTCTTCTTCGAAAACCTTGTTACTGCAGCTTATAACAAGCTGCATGCAGTTTTAGGATTTTCGAAGAAAAGTGACAAGATGGCATTTTTTGCCATAAAACCTTCCTTTTTCTGTGATGCAGCATACAATGGCAACTAACCCCCTTCAGCAGATCCTGGATTTCTCAGACCAGGGTTTGAACGTACAAATATTGGGGTTCATTTTCCTAGAGTTACACAATTTTGACTGAATTTCTGCATGAAAATGAAATAATCAGGCTACAGAGGAACCCCCATTACCCCTTTGGATCTGCCACTGAATGCCTCAATCTCCATCTTTAGCAGTGTATGAGAGATCTTGTTTGGATAATTTTTTAGGTCAATTTACCATACATTCATTTATCAGTAAAGTACTTGTTGTTCATAATAGTTTTCGGATGTTGTAGTAAAACATTGAGAATCGAATAAATTTCTAATGAAGCTGCATTAATCAAAATCTGAGCTGAAAACAAACAGTACCCCAGCCAATATTAGCTCATAAATGTCAACTCAAACAATTTGTACCCATTATTTATCAGAGTTTGGGCTTTTATTTTTGTCCTATGAAGAGGGAATAAATATCGATAATATCGTAACAGTAAGTGTATACTTGTTCCAGAGTTTCTTTTATCCCAAATACTCATTATGCATACCCAAATGTTTCATCCTTTACAACAAGATTTTAGACTTATATAATTTGAAAGCTGCTGCATTTAAGAAAACAGAATATTAGAATATATTTATGAATATATACAATGTATTACAATATGGCACAGAAAATATAAAGGCAATATGACAAAAGGCTGATTACAAACATTTTATTCTTTTGCCTCAATATTTTCAATTCAATATTCAATATAATACTATTTTTACCAAAGGCCTAAGAACTGCTAAATTTTTAGGGTCAAATTGCCTAGCCTAATTTATTTTGAACTTGTAACCACATGAAAGACAAATTGACAAATTTACAAATGTTATTACATTGTGTACTTTTTCAAGAGTCCATTTTGATGGCTTCTAAATTCCCAAAAATCTTGTTACAATTGAAATTTGAATGAATCAAGTATTTACCTTTGACTGACTTTTTTCAATTTAAACGATCATTTTCCACGGTTTCCCTATTTCTGAATTCTAATACATTGTAATATTCTTAAATTATCATTAATGCAATATATTCTGCAAAATAACTGCATTTCAATTTCTTTTGCATGACATGATATTTTCATTGCTCTTTTTTTAATCAATCTCTTTCTAGTTTGTAAAGAAACATTCACACATGCAATATAAGTTTCTACTTTAATACAACAAGATTAAACTTCAAATTCTCAAAACTGTCATTGTCCAGTGTAATATAAAGATTCCCCTAATTTGGATACTTTCAGCCATAAAATCTTCCTCTGCCTGCCATGTATTAGTTTTCAAAGATTGATATCAATGCTGACCAGATTTGAATTACATTTCAAAATGCTTTTACCTTTGATTAACCACAAAAGAGGGGAATCACTTTCAACCACCTGACAATAAAACGAAACCAATATGGAAATCGAAACTACCAAAACAGGTGATGAAATGAGCAATATAATATATATAGCATGCTAATGCTTGTTTGTCATACAACTAGAATCTTTCCTTGATCCTTTCTCAAACAGCAAAAAACAGACTGTTTCAAATTCAAAGATGTTGCAGATGACAATTTCAAGTGAAGGGAATATCACATTTCTTGGTATTTCTGGGTAAAAACTTTGTGGAAAATGAAGAAATTGCTTGTCACAAGCAATTTCTTCATTTCCCACAATGTTTTGTGAAGCCTTTAATATCTTGCAGAAAAGGTGTCATCATGTGAGCACTCTTTCCGAAAACGGCAAAAAAAAATGAATTGTTTGAAACTTTACGTCCGAGACAGATAAATGTAACAATCTAATTAGCATTTCTTTCTTCCTTCAGACAGAAATTAAGTAAGCCAAGATAATAACAATTAATTAGCATTCACTTACCCTAATGTTTTATGATGCTACTAATTTAGTTTATGACATTTATTTGTGAGTTGGAAATGTAGCTAAGTATGCAGTTTTTATTCCTTCATTGTATATCAGCATCATCTAATTTTCAAATTATTGCTTCACTGATTTAGTGCAAAACTGTTGTTGGTGCATAAATTGTTTGTAGATCTAGATTTACCAACTTGTTTTAACCCATTTAAGACTGGTTCAAATTCAAAAATGTTGCAGACGACAATTTCATGAGAGCAAAACATTTTTTGGTCATTTCTGGTGGATAACAATGTAGGAAAAGAAGAAATTGTTTGCCATAAGCATTTCTTTAATTTTCCGCAATGTTCTTCAAAATCATTATCTTGTGCCTTGTGGGGCGTCAAAAGGCGTCAATTTGTGGAAATGGATTAACATAGAAACTGTATTACATTAATTCATACCAATCTGTATAATGACTTATAATGTAGCTCTATCTTGTATTCCAGTAATGATAAACACAATATTTACCTTATTTGTTAATCCATCCCAACTTCTCCTTTCCCACTGACTGTCTGCTGTTTTCTGATTGGTCGATGGAAAGTCTGCAGTCTGAGATCTGGCATGGTTAGCGTACAATCCTGTCATCAGCTTTAGCCTGTTCCCAGGCGCGATCCCCTGCTTGCCTCGCAGCGAGCACAGCCACCAGCCCTCGAGTCCGCCAGTCTCTTGCTCAATGACGCTGAGAACATCTCCGCGCTTGAATGCGAGCTCATCTGGGGACTCAGCTATGTTGTCATATAGAGCCTTGGCTAGCATATGCTGGAATGGAAGAAAAATATGTATTAAGGTATCCAAACCCTCAAAAGCACCAAAGACCCAGATGTGAAATTTGAAAAGCGCCAGTCATTCATAAACTGTGTCACATTTCTATTCCAAATACAAACACAAGCATTTTGAACGGTTTAGAATTTTGAATTAATGTATACTTATGGAAATATTTGACAAAAATGCTCTAAATTACCTCCCTTGCCTATGAATATATAGTAAAATAATATTTGTAAATAATTTTCTTCTTGAAGCATAATCTTGAAATCCGGCACGGTGAATCAACTTATTTCAAGTGTATTTACAAGTGTGTGTAATTTGGTGCATTTCATATGGCTAGAAAGTGGGGATTTTTTTAGGGTCTGTAAACCTTAAAAGTGAGCAATCAGGATGAAGCATATAGATTTTTACAATGACTGGAATATAATTTATCGTCGCTTTTCAACAAAAAAACTCGTAACTGCAGCTTGTTTTAAACTGCAGTTACGAAGTTTCTGTTGGTAAAGCAGCGATATATGTGCAGTCTGAACATAGTTTAACCATGTATTATTGACTCCAACTGAACGTCATCTGAAAAATTGGAAATCTCAATTAAGTAATTTAACAATGCAATCAGCGATATGCCTATGGCATGTCTTTCAGTGCACTTTCTTTACCAATTATTATGTATGTTAACAGTCAAATGTTCAAACCCATGGCCCAGATTTAAATTACCTAGCTATTTCCTCAATTTTGAATGATTCATAATTCAAATTGAAAACCAAAACATTGAGAATGATTGTTATTGTCTCGTCAGTGAATCATCACCAAATTGACACCTGAAGAGCATAATTTGTCAGTCAAGTTTTATTTTGATGAAAGATTATGAAAACCAAAACTTTGATGAATAAGGCAAAATGCTTTTCATGGACAATTAGCCTAGAAAGTAGTGTCAAACAAGATGTGTTTGTGAAACACAAATGCCTGAAAAGGCCAAGGTTAAGTTTTCATGTTAAGTTTTGGACTGACAGATGGAGGAACGGACTGACAAAAGTAAAACAATGTGCATGCCTCTGATAGAATACGAAATTTCTTGATCAGATCAATAAGATGCTATACAGACAGACAAACAAACTGTCAGTTTCAGGCATGTTAATTAAAGTATTGGTAGATACAATTTTTTATATTCTGTCTCCAAAGTTTTCATGTCTAAAATCAATTAATGTTTTCGAAAGATAGAGAAGATAACATTTCTATCTAATTCTGATCACAGCATAGTGGTATAAGGGTAATCTGATCCGTGTCTGTGGTGGGTAGGTGATCTAATCTCAGTGGCGTGCACAACAAAATTATAAGTCACTCAATTAGAGCTCAAAATTAGGCCCTGGTTGACAGTAAATGATAGTTATTATATTGTACACTTATCTCTCTCAAACTTAGTCATCTTTAAGTTTCCTGTGCTTTGTCTCCGATTACCCATTACCGTAAAATCCAAAAGCTTTCATATACCCTAATACAGAAATTGCTTTTTTGAAAACAAGGAAGCAATACATAACTATCATGGAAATCTGCATTTTCCCTAGTTTAACAGATAATTGGAAAGACAGACAAAAATAATAATTGAGATCTGTGAAAAAAAAGTCCCTTTTATTTAGGCTTTTGATCTCAACATTATTCAAGATCAGCCTGGGTATACATGCAGTCTGACCTTGAACCATGTTGTTCTCCAAAAGCTTCTTCATATCTTTTAGCAACTGTAAGAGAGCAGTATGGGACACAGTCATACACAACTTATGTTGATCTTGAAACACGACAGTCTAAAATGCTATAAGCAGGCCCGTAGGAAGCAATTTCATATTGGGGGGGGCTTAAGCCTCTGTGTCTGAATATTGGGGGGGGGGGGGGGGGCTAATTTGGATTTTCCCAAATTTTCTGTGTGAAACAAGAGCTGTCCGAAGACAGCGCGCTCGACTTTCTAAGTGCTTAGTATAAAGGGGGCATAACTCCAAATAGAGTGGTCCCAGGGTCATGGGCCCTGATAGTAAGGTAGAGGGTGTGATGGTGAATAAGTATTCCAAGTTTGGGTTGAATCCCTTTGATAGTATGGAAGTTATTGATGTTTGATAAAACTTTAACCTTTGTTGCAACGCCAACGCCGACGCCCGGTGACAGTATAAGCTCTCATTTTCTTCGAAAAGTCGAGCTAAAAAGGATCGAAAATTTGGCATTTTTGGCCAACTTTGGAGGGGCTTAGCCCCCCCTAGCCCCCTGTTCCTATGGGCCTGATAAGGGACCTTTTTCCAGATCCCCACTCAAATATAATATAAAGTTGAAGATTTGAGGATAATTGCAGTTGACAAGACAGTACTCATAATACAGAACGCCTAACATTTCAGGGGATAACAATAATTATGATATGCAACAGTTAGTGTCAGGTCACAGCTGGGGCTGTTAAAGTTTGTCCTCAATGACTTTTATCAATGAACCCTTTCCCAAACAAGACCTGGTTTTGACGTCCCTAAGAGAAAATGCTTTGGAAAACATTGAAACAAAAGAAGAAACTGCTGATAACCAGCAGTTTCTCCTTTTGTCTCAATATTTTCTGTGCATTATTTTACGCAAATACTATATTTATCAACATTTATTTGTCGTCTGCAGCAGCTTTCAATTTGGACCAGTCCAAAATTTTGTCGTTTGGGAAAGGGTTAAGATCGATGTTACCCTATTAGCAACATTTTCTCACTTAGTATTATATTTTCCCCTTTATTTTATGATCATAATTGATCATCTTGTACTACCGAGAACTGAGCGTATAACAATGAATCAAATTCATGGGGCCAAATAATTAAGTTAATAAGTAAGTATACTCCGTAAATATTGACCTGAGCCTGTTAAATATGAAATGAGTAATTGTAATATGAAATTATCACTCTCCAACAAATGTTGACACGAGAAGCATGTGCAGAATACAAAGTCATAATGCATATGGAAACTATCGACTCTGTTCAACAGTGATGATTGCTGGCGAGTATCGATTATTCCGTGTCAAAATTACTCATTTCATATTCACTTGGTTCAGGTCAATATTTATGGAGTATAACAGAAGTACATTTATACTTAATCCTTTCCTACTATGACGCATTTTGACCCACTTTAGAATTAAAACTTTGGAAAATAGCAAAGAAAAGTAAGAGAAAGCTCATTATAGTGTTTTCCCCTTTTCCTTCATATTTTCCACACTATCAAAACGAATTTTCCTTCTGAAAGCAAGATTATTTTCGTTGTCTTTAACACCTTTGAATTTGGACCCACTCTATCTTTATGTTTGGGAAAGTTTTACAGACGTTTGAGCTAAAGTTTTAAAGCTTTAGCTTGAGAAACATTTTTATTGTAAAGCAGCAATGAAATAGGAAAGTGTTCATGCCAAAGAGCCCCGAAGCCTATTTCATGGCATCACTAGGAACTGTTGCATGACATCATGATTTATAACAGCAGATTCCATTTTTCTTCAGAGCAACATCATTACTTCTATACAGCCTAAATTGTCTTGAACTAATTGTGATGAAAATGGTAATCTATTTACAGCCTGGAAATTCACATAGCTATATCACGTGATGTGTAGTACAGTTTAATAACTTGGCAAACAGACATGGGTAGAAAATACTGGACTTCTGACAAGAAACATTGAGTGAAAATTTCATCTAACTCTAAGTAGGATTTAGGAGTTGTATTCACAGAATGTGTACATACATGCAATATTACAATTGAATATACAGACGGACAGACAGATGTAGAAAATGATACCAATATACATCTACCTTTGACAATGCAAGATATGAGCTAGGGACTTTGCAAATTTGCGAAAACAGAAGTGAGATGGAGTCAACCATTAACCCTTTCCGAAACGGCAAAAATTTAGTATGTTCCAATTCTAAAACAGCATTTTCTTCTTTTGCCTCAATGTTTTCCTAAGCTTTTTCTATTAGGGACATCAAAACTAGCTCTTGTTTGGGAAAGAGTTAATCCTTTCTATAAAACTTAAAGTAAAGGTAGCATGAGTATGAGTATATATAGGAAGTACTTGAAGATTGATGAGGGTGAGATATATCCCCTATCAGTTAATGAGATATTTGTTATCTGATTACAACCATAATACACATTATGTGAAGTCAGTGACCAGAACAGGCTAACACTCAAAACGCATTTGTCTTAAAAAAAATGTGATCCAGTCTATGAAACTATATTTCCAGTCTAATTTCAAGAGAATATAATAAGAAATCTGATTGGTAGGGACATTTCTGCCAATCAAAAAGCTTTATGTGCTTATAAAATGCTTTTGTTCCATCATTTTGAATTCAAAACAAACTATGCACAGTATTTAACTTTGAAAACTTGTATTTGAGAATATTTGTCAGCTTCAAAGTAACAGTCAGTATAACTTAAATTGAATTGTAAGAAATTTATTTTATCTATTAAACAGAAGCTGTACTGGGTTAGATGTAATTATTCAGGAAGTACATCATTTCCTTTGATAAAGTAATGATCTTTTTTAGTCAAGATTGCACTTTTCTGACAATCCCTAATCAGTGAAATATATGTCTATAAAGAAAAATCTACTATCTATGGTAGGTGCACCTACCATAGATAGTAGATTTTTCTTTATAGACATATATTTCACATGCCTGTACAATTATGCTGCATTCACTGTTAGGTTTCAATATGATACACTGTCACCTCACATTTTGGACAAGGATGGAATAATAATCTGTATCAAATTAGTTTGCTGAATCATTACAAATAAGGCTAAAATAATGATTAAGGCATATAAAATAATCCCTGGGCTACAGCAGGTCAACTTTCAAGTACATCATGTTTTAGACAAGATTCAAATGCAAAAAGCTGCATAATATTATCTAGTTGTACAGAACTCATTACATTATATTATATTTAACTCATTCCCATATAACAACACCTTTTGAAGCCCGAAGGGATCAAACCAGCTACCACTGTGTTACAAGGCAGTGCATTACCACCCCATCAAATCCACCCTGGACATGAACAAACTTCAAGTCATGATTACAATTCTCAAATCTACAAAAGTGAGTCACATGTGGCCCCATGATTGATAATAGAGTTTATGCAGATGTTTAAAACTGCATGGGGCAATGGGTTAAAGTCAACACCTAGATATGATAAAATGTGACCTGCGATGTCCTATCTTTATCTCTGTGTCTTCACTCTTTGGTGAGCTAATTGAAAATTCAGCGTTTACACATTTTTCAGGACTGGTAATCTTACAAAGAGTGAAAGACAGACTGTTTCATACCCTTATGATAATAAGTCAAGCATGGCACAACTGAAATGGTACCAACAATTATAAACAAGAGTAAATTTAGACAGTAAAAGTTGCAGGTCCATTACACTATCATTAAGTCAGAGGATTGTTAATGAAAGAGATTCAGGAAATGGTTACAATTGGTAGCTGTTATTCTCTGGCAATGTGACACTAAGACTGCCTTTGAGTACTGTTTTTAACCCTTTCCCAAACGTCAAAATTTTAGGGTGATCCACTTCAAAAACTGCCACAAATGACAAAATGGATGTTATTAAAGACATAATTTGTGTAAAATATCGCATAGAAAATATTGAGACAAAAGGAGAAACTGCTGGTTATCAGCAGTTTCTTCTTTTGTTTCAATGTTTTCCCAAACCTTTTCTATTAGGGACGTCAAAACCAGGTCTTGTTTGGGAAAGGGTTAAGGATTCATGTATTGTAACAAGTGATATGATCAGTATCTCCATTTCACAAATACTTTAATCTGATTAAGTTTAAATAGATAATCTTTTCATTACAACATACTGCAGAGTCAAAACCAATGAATACTCAGCTTACTATCAAAAGAAAAGTCCTTGAGATGTCTGCTAAGATTATAAACCACAAAATCAGCAACCTTATTCCTCATGAAATGGAAGATTGTGGTTAACAGTAACCAGGTTGTCCTTTTGGTCCATGACAACAAAATTCTGAAAACAAGTTGAAGAATGGAAAGAGGTAAAACCAGGATAAACAAACAAACAACAAACTGGCATAAAAGCTTTTATATGCAAGGGTTACATATCACTGTTAGAATCCACAAATTTTGACAAAGCTGACTCAAATCTCTGAACAACCAAATGATCAATCAAACTAAACAACTGAAGTTTTGAGATACCATAAACAAGGTGCATGTGAGTCATTGTCTCCAAAATGCAAGCAAGGAAATAATTATTGTCTCAATAATAAAAAGTCATCAAGGTCTGCAAAATCTTCAACTTCAATGGCCAAATGAAAGAAAATGCAATGGTAAATGTAAATGTATGGTATGAAAAGATTATGGACATAACTTGTAATTGATTTTTACATGATAACATTATGTAACAAGCCATAAATCAAATACATTCTCGACTGATTGTCACCATGATCAAGTGGGGCACATTTTCATATTTGTCCATACATGCAAGGTCACATTATGTTTTAAATCATCTATAATAACTAGGCCATATGTCAAAACAGAACAAATTAGAAACACTACCAAAGTGGGGTGTGATTGATAAACCAGAAGTTAAAGCCTTTTGAAACTTTCGCTTTGATATAGAAAAAGCCTGGGAAAACATTGTGGCAAAAGATTGGATTGTATGGAGTTTTACGTCCCACTCAACAGCTAGGGTCACATGGAGACGGGACCTCGGTTTTAAGTCTCATCCGAAAGACCGGAGAAGCGGGGGATCGAACCAGCGATCCTTGTGGCAAAAGAAGGGGGACAAATTTACTGTTTAAATTTGGGGATTAGACCAAATGGTCTGAAAATAAAGGAGTATACAATTTAGGCACAAAACCACATCTGTCTGTCAAACCATTAAACCCAAATTTCATCCAGACATATTGATTTGGGAAAAGTCGGTTTTAAAGAAAACATTGACAATGATATGTTTACCAATATTTACAGACCAATTTCCCAAACATTAAAACCTATTTAAATTTGTTGACAATATTGGATGTAATGTGTCACAATCCTGGTACAAGCTTTGTAACTGCCAGACTGTGCCACAATGCAGGGGTTTATGCAAAGAAAAACCTTTTCCTAAATGGCGAAATTTCAGGCTCTAGTCCGATTTGAAAGCCAAGGAGTGTCTGACAACAAAATATATTTCAATCGAGATATAATTTGTGGGCAATATAGCACAGAAAATATTGAGACAAAAGGAGAAAATGCTGGTTATCAGCATTTTCTTCATTTGCCTCAATGTTTTCCCAAGCTTTTTCTGTAAGATGTCAAATCCAGGTCTTGCTTGGGAAAGAGTTATACAAAGAGAAAAGGCAAACATTTCTTTTGGCAACTGTTCAAATCGAAAGGTAACTCCGTTTTAAATGATTTGTGTCCCTGTCAACCTGATGTAGGTCACACTGTCGCAAAATCTAACTTTGACAAACCTGATCATCGTTTTTATCTTAGCTGAGCCTCAGATAAGAGAGAATCCTGTTTCAAAATTTCACACTACAATGCTATGAGTATCACTACCAGTCTTATATATGGGGAAGTTCTGAAATGCTTTACTCAAGAGTAAATTACGCACCTATATCTTGCAGGTGGGATTCAAACCAAACATTTAAACCCTTCTTGAGCTGTTCAAGTAAATACCATTGTGTCCAAATCTTTGGCAGGCAGTATAGGCTAAGATCAGCCTGCTCAGATGTGCAGTCTAATCTTAGCCTATACTGCCTGCTTTTCACTCCATTAGTTTGTTTGAAACAAAATTTAAAGTCAGCAAAGTCAAAGTTCTGCACAAATTGAGATGCAATACCTCCTATACTACTATGAATACCCTGTCTAGAGATACTGCATACCTTCAATGCATCATTACACTCAGCAATAAAAAAGTGACAATACCATGCCCCATTGCATTTTATTGCTTCTTTGTGCATGATGGGGCAATATTGTCTTGATGCAAACCCTTCTTTTAACAAAACTTGTATAGGAATGCAAACATTGATGTCTCGAGATATTTCATTATGATTAAGTTTTGTTGTTTATATTAAAAAACATCAATGAGTATCCACAACAAAGGATCTGATGAAAAAGGAATGGCTATTGTTATTTAGAAACACCTTCAGCCCCTTTTAAGTCCTGGTCACATACACCATTAAGCATCCACATCACGACTGGATCACATCTACAGTGACTGGGAAAGGCCTGCGCCATGCGCCATAGTCACATTGAAATTCCAAATGTCACATTGTTTAAGCTAATGAGTGGGCCCTTGTCCCATTGAATTTTGCTGTATAAGAGAATGGAGCAATTTTACCCTATAATTGTCACATCAATTTTCAAAATGTCACAATGATTTTGTAAGTGGAAGCGACATTGTCCCATTGAAGAAATGTCTTTCCCAATCATTGCATCTACAGTGATTGTGTTTAACATTTTTTTAATGTGACAATGGCCCATCCTCTTAGAAAATCAATGTGACATTTTGAAAACTGATGTGACAAATATAGAGTAAAATTTCTCCTTTCTTGACTACAACAAAATTCAATGGGACAAGGACCCACTCATTGACTAAAACAATGTGACATTTGGGATTTCAATGTGACTATGGCCCATGGCGCAGGCCTTTCCCAGTCACTGCATCTAAAATAGGGAACCCGTACAGTATGATTTTGGATGTGATAAGGATGTGATATAGACACGGAATCATTATGTGACCGGGCCTTAAGCTGTCACTCTGTCATAGTGTGTTGGTGACAACTTTGTCACTGTACATTTGTAAGTAAGAATGCCTAAACAACAGAAGTTAAACTATAAAGCCCTTACACAAGTTTACAGAATGATATAGTCCCTTGAACAATATAGGATATTATGCCTCAATCTTTCAACAATTTAAACTCATTAAAAAGAAGATTTAGATTGTTATCTTCTTTTCTTTTTGACAAAAATACCTCAAGGGACTTTAGATCTAACTTTGATCGTAATGGTCCAATATTGAAAAAGTTGCCCTGTTTTTCTCACCATTTATGGTAATGGGCTTTCAGGTTTGTAGAATGTTTAGTTTTCAGTTTACAAAAAATCCTTTTCTATTTATCCTATATATGACAGTGGCTCCTTGTTCAAGAGTAAATCTGCTGTCTTGCACAATGTTATTAAGCAAGTCTGCTTTCAAGCACAACTAAAACGTTTTAATTTCATGTATTACTTGAGGAATTATGAAATTAAGTAGAATCAACTTTTTTGTCTGATGTGTACTTAGCAGTAACCAATTCAAGTTCAATTTCCTTTACAAATTATACAAACAGGACCACAGGCCATTATGATAGGGTGAATCAGACTATGATTTAAATAGGTAAATTTTATTAGATAAATAGTAATAAAAGTGACAGCCAAAACAAAGAAGTAAATTTTATGACCCTGAAATAGCAATTTAAAAGAAAATCACAGTTTATGTCGATGTCTCTAGCTATCTGGCTTATGTAGGCCTACCATGTATCAAATTGCAAGATCTATATAAGTTTACAAGTTCTAAATGTGGGATTTAACATCACTTTTTTTTAAATGCTCATGTTACTTACAAGTTAGGCTTATGATTATCAATTCATTGCCATTTTGGTGGCAGCATTTGAGGTGCTTGAAAGGATAAAATCACCCCATGGCTAGCAAATGAAGATGGTACCAAACCATTAATAGTTTCACAAGCTTCCATCTGCAAATGGCCATGGCAACCAAACTGAAGACAACTGATGCTCCAGACATGGCGAAGAACCACAAATCTTTGTCAGACATTCGGTCTGACAGTTCCAAATATTCTGTCAGACTGAATAAAACTTTGTCAGTCCGAACTATATTGCACTATCTTACAGATCAAAATTTGTGTCAGACAGTGGGACTGACAGTAGCCAAAAAATCATCAGACCAAGAGAATTTTCATCAGACATGTCTGCCGGTCCGACGGTCTTCGCCATGACGGATGCTCTATCATTTTGAAGCTCTGGCGGATTTGTAAAGTAACACATCGATCTGTCTGTGTTAAATGAACTTACATTATATCACGTAAATAGACTACCAACACTTATGAACTGTACTACGTAAATATAGACAATGAAATGTTTTTCACATTTAAGTAGCTTGCCATACAAGTGTTACAATAAACTTTCATAAACGCAACGTAAATAGGCATGCAAACGGGACCGTGTGTTATATGAAATTCGTTGGAACAGTGTTATAACCACAGTCCAGAACATCATTGAAGACAATCTACCAAGATAATCCTTGGGTTCTCCGACAGAGGAAACGGAGGAAATTGTACTACAACAACAACAACAACTATGGCGCATATGTCTTGAAAGGGAAGAAAATCATATAACTTCATAAAATTATATCTGTATTTTTTGACCTAGGTTTAGTCTTTGTAGCTCCTTACAAACAATGTATTATCATAGTCTATGCAGGGTCTTGTTTGGAGACATAATTTTCTACACAATGTAACCATTATTCATGATAGGATAACTACATAGCTGCTTTGAAAGACTTAACCCTTTCCCAAATGGCAAAATTTTAGGGTGATGCAATTCAAAAACTGCTACAATTGACAAAATGAATGTGATTAAAGATATGAGTTGTGTAAAATATGGCATAGAAAACATTGAGACAAAAGGAGAAACTGCTGGTTATCAGCAGTTTCTTCTTTTGTTTCAATGTTTTCCAAAACCTTTCCTGTTAGGGACGTCAAAACCAGGTCTTGTTTGGGAAAGGGTTCAGTGACAATGAATACATTTTGCACATATAGCTTCTAACATTGTAACACTGGGCTTTTATTATTCTTTACTCCTAATCTTCAAACACAAGGCTTTTCTCATTCTGGATAATTTATCTGTTGTTTTAATCTGGTTATCCAGGTGGTGAGAGCACAAAGAGTTATCTTCCCTCATCTTATTTAACTGATTGTGTTGGTTATCTTATCTCAAAGGCTTCATCAGGTTGCGTAACTGTTATCAACACTGTACAAATTAGTCATGGGTTGCTGTTTGTTCAGTCAACACCCTATCACTGATCAAAATCTAAAACACTCATCTGATCTAGGGACCCTAATTAACCCCTTCTGAATGGTTTACTGTTAAATTCAATCTGAACGTGTTCGCAAATCAACACAAATGATTGAACAGCCTTTTTCTGTGTTCTTTTTATTCCTACTAAACTAAAAGGTTGCTTTCAATTAAAAGTATGCAAACTATCATAACAAATTGTATTATCTGTTCTTGATTCAAGTTATCCTATTTCATCAAGAAAGATTAATTCCTAATCACAACATCAACAATACGCAGGTTGTTTTCACCAACTTTAATGTAAATTGTGTGTCTATTTTTATATAAATTATATTCTATATACTATTTTATTTGTACTTACTAACCAGTACCATAATAAATTTGAGCAAGAGCTAGAGTTAGACCCTCAAGTTATTGCCTGAAATTGCATTAAATGAGCTGGAAAATGGATGTATAACTCATCGGGTTTAAATGTACACTTGTATACAAACACTTTACCTCTTGTTGTTGATAAATGGCCCAACACAAACACTTCCTCTTTTGGGAATAAACGAGTTAGGATATTAATTCTCTCGTATAGCTCACGATAAATGGTTTGGTAAATGTTAAAACTATGTATTTGTTTTTTAGTGTTTGTATACAAGTGTACTTTTATAGCCGATGAGTTATACAAACATTATAGGCGAAACAGATAATGCCAATAATGACAAATTACCATGATTTTGCACATGTGAAATTTGAAATGCCTCAGGGCCAAACACAATGTTTCTCCCTTCAACTACCATTTATATGGCTAATCTCGTATTTCCTTAAAGGGACATTTCATTCCAATTTCAATTTTTTACAGTATGTCTTGATGCCAAGATTGGTTATTCTAATGAGTATAAATACTATTGGTTTTTTGAAGTTGTTGCCAATAAGCGAGAAACACGCATTTAAAGTTGAGACATAATCGATAAATTGCATATAAATCCGAACTGTTGTCCACAACAATTCATTCAATTTTAACACAAAAATATAAATTTCTCGTAAACGGTGCAATATTTTGGCTCGAAATTTTCAGAATTTTCATAAGGAAATATGCTCTTTCAGATAAAAATAAAAGTAAAATTTATGACAAAAAATTCTGAAATGTCACTTTAAATTCCATATGAAACCATTTGCCCCCAAGCCCATTCTGTTCGAGCAACATGCAGATATATATTAAGGATGCCAGGAAAAGACAATCTGCTTTTGATAAACTGCCTTGAAACCAAGCCTGGAGACTGATTTTTTTTCATTGCAAATACAGAATTGCAGCTGTCAAAAGAATTTCTAATATGTTTGCTGCAAAAAAATTGCATATCTAAAGATACTGCCCAGAGTAGGGCTTCATAAATCAGACCCTAATCTGATAATAGGGTTTTAGTGGGGCATTTTGGCGACACTCTACCCCATGTAGTTCACCTCCTACTTGGGGATTTTATCATATTTAGGGGTACTTAACCCCGACTCTTTCACACCTGGAGGCCAGACAAATATTTTAGATGGACTTGGTCAATAGAAGAAATCTTGACAACCAACACAATCTACCGGTATAATACACAATAAAGCAAACAGAAATTTATGTTTTTGGGATGAATTGCAGAAATGTACATTGTTTTTGGTTGAAATTGATGTATACCTAGATCTCAGAAAATCTTTATAAAAAATCATAAGTTTTCGTAGTTTAAGTTATCAACCCTCATTCAATTTCTTTTTCAAAAAGACTCATTCATGAAAGTTGCTATTTCTATGTCTAGATCTATATAGGCTATTAGCCGTTTCCACTATGACATACCAATACAATTTAACTTGAAAACAGGCAATTAAATTGGTAGGATCTAAAAATGGTAGACCTAGGTATTGCATGCCCATAAAACCTTGAATCCGAAAATCATACATCTCATCATCTATACATAAAATCATGAAATAACATCTATAGATGAAGTAGTAACATTTGTATGAGCATACCATAATTGTTTGTTGATTCAAATCCTCTCAATAACTTGAAAATAATCCATGTCTGCACAGAAAAATTAATGTTGTTTTGGCAAATCTGACTTTAATCCCTGCGACCACTACATGTATTTTGTAATCACAATCCAGCTTAATCTCTTCTCACTCTTCTGATTATTCATGTAAACATTTAACACCCAAAACACTCCTATTTATTAAACACTTAACTAAATATAACCAATGGATCCTGCCTGAGTAATTGATATACAAACAAGCCTATTCACTCTGGTATGCAATAGGTATAACACTGTATTAAATAATACACTGTCAGTTACGCTCCATACACACATATAGTGTGATCTATTTATTTCACATACCAACAAATATTTAAGTATCTTTTTTCTTCAATTAATTATCGTCTAATATCCGTCTCTCACAACTATTGACAAACTAGTGGCTATCGGTATTATACTGACAAAATTTCCCACATTCGTTTGACACTGGGCATTGTAAAATATCCTAGATTTTCTCCACTGTCTAATGGTATTGCCTTGCCTTATCTCTGGACTAATTTCCAGGCCCTGCAAAAAAGAAGAGATAGGAGATAGGATCAGTCATGAAGATAGGTGAATGGGGTCTGTGTGACCAATAACCTTTTCCCAAACAACAAAATTTTAGCCTGGTCTTAATTTAACCCTTTCCCAAACGACAAAACTTTAGGGTGATTCACTTCAAAAACTGCCACAAATGACAAAATGGATGTTATAGATAGGATTTTTGAAAAATGTGACACAGAAAATATTGAGACAAAAGGAGAAACTGCTGGTTATCAGCAGTTTCTTTTGTTTCAATGTTTTCCCAAGCCTTTTCTATTAGGGACGTCAAAACCAGGTCTTGTTTGGGAAAGGGTTAAAGATGTTACACAGTGAATAGATCTAGATCTACAATTTTAACTTTTTTTTAGATCAGTCTACATTAGGGATCACAATCAATTTCTTTATTTTCCACGCTTATTTTCAAAAACCTGTATCTTGTGCCCTGATCTTGTGGGTGTCAGAAGGCGTCATTATGTGGGAATATGATTACTTTAATCCTTTTCCATCAATGCTTTCTTAACTTTTTGATATAGATGATAGGATCTATTGAATCGGTCGGCACAATTCTTTCAGCCAATCAAAAACGTCGTCAGCGGACCTGCACTCATTCGGTGGAGGTGAAAGCTTCGGTCTTTTTCGTTGAAGCATAACCAACTTTCAGCATTAATATCTCGACGACTATGCCTGATTTTTAAAAAATGCGTTGGTAGTTAGAAAGTTTAAATCACATTCTTTAAAGAAAGAGTTTTGTTTATGAATTTTAACGATGGATTTTTGAAATAATCTGCCTCAAAGTTGGTATCCCGTAACGATAAAGACCGAGGTTGTACCCTCGATGAAAAAATGAAAGTGAGGCTATGACGTCATCCCGACTGATTCTATCTATCATAAAATAAACTGAATAAAAAGTCACCGATCATGAATTTAGCAATTTGCTAAATGAATTTGGACCAATATAACTTCTTGTTAAATATGAAATTGATAAAACGATACTGAAATTCAGAAAGAAAGTAGATCTGCTTGGAGCCGCGTGCGATTTAGGCCAGAAGTTGTCTTCTGGAAGAAGAAGATGCAGTCTGGTTCCCGCCTCTGATACACTACGTAGTATTTTTTCTACTACGTAGTGTATCAGAGGCGGGAACCAGTCTCTTCTGGAAGAGCTCTACCGGCCTAAATCGCACACGGCTTGGAAGTTTTAGATCATCTATCTACCTGTGTAAAGAACCATTTCTGGACATTTTTTAGACTGGAAGTACTGTACAGTATCAAACTTTCGTTTGCAGACGACAAAATTGACTGCAACTGCAATGTGAATATTTTAGCGATGGTCAGTCTTTTATGTTTATGTTTCTTGAGATAGTTTAAGCTAGAATTAAGGACTTTTCCTATGGTGACAGGTCATAAATTAAGGTCAGTATAAAATAAATGGACACGCGTCCGAAACTAAATCCAAAATGGAGTTTCTAAGTTGAGAAACTTTCGTTCTAACTGTTTGAATTTTATCATGAGCTATACTCGTTTTTTCTACCATACAAAAATGAAATAACATTACCTTTTACGCAAGATATGTCACAAAGTATGTCCGCCCAGTTGAAATATCCAAAACTTTCGACGACACCTTTACTCTACCTGTTCAAAATTTCCACTGAGACAGCCATAGTTTGAGGGGTAATGTTTACATTGTGTGGACCAATCAAATCGCTGGATTTCTGCACGCGCTACTAGACGCTACAGGTATTCACGAGGTAAGTTACCGTTATCCAGTTACCTATGTCATGATACAACTAATTAGTGAAAAATTAATATTTCGTTAAAGTAATGACAATGGGCAATGTAGGCCTAATAAAGATACATAAACTCAGATATACAAAAAACTCCCCAAACTACAAAAAATGGACTGGACTGATGAAAAAAAAATGCTGACAACTACACAGATAATTAATTAATTAGCAACTTAGAGCAATTAGAGGAAATCGTCAGTTCATGGCATGGCAGACTTAGATGGTTAGATAGATCTAATGAGGGAAATGCTGGTTATCAATTGAATATTTACTTCTTGTAGACCTATCTCAATGATTCTAATCTTTTAGAACAACCCATCGACTTTCCAAACCAGGGGCACGCATTACTAACGATCGTACGTTTGATTTTTGCATAATTACTTGTAACAACAGCCCTGATTGGCTCAGTCGGATTTCTCGTGCAATCAGATGTCTTGTTACACAGTTTACACAACAACTTGATCGTAAGATGTTTAGTAATACGGGACCCAGGCCTTGTACACGGTGGGGATTGTGCATGATGGGGTGGATAACGAATACGGACAAAATAATCTCGATTCTGGTAAGATTTTTTACAATAACTTAATTCCTTATTTGCGCGTCAATTTTCAAAAGGTTTGTTGCATGTACCCCGCCTTACCGAGCTCTTTCATCGGATGTATGTCATATTAGATAACTCGTGGTACCCTTCCAAAATATTGTCCCAACCGACCAGAAAGCGAAATGGTAACGACTACGGCCAAATTAACCACGCTTCAGGTAAGCATTTTGCAATAACTTTCTTATTTTAGCTCAATTTTCATGCAGTTTGTTGCATGTACTCCGTTTTACTTTTACTGAGCCCTTTTCTCAGACGTATTACTTATCGGGAAACTCCTTGTACTTTTCTAAAAAAAAAAATCGGTCCCAACCGACTTGAAAAATGACCTGGATTTTTTGTCATTTTTCTGATCGGTTGGGATCAATTTTTGGACAAAGTAGCCTACAAAGATTCTACAAACAAGTCGTATATCTGAGGAAAGAGCTCAGTAATGCGGGGTACATGCAACAAACCGCTTGAAAATTGACGCAGAAACAAGAAAATTATTGCACAATTTCTTACCTGAAGCGATGCAAATTTGTCCGTATTCGTTATCCATCCCATCATGCACAATCCCCAACGTGCTTGTAGGGGTGGGGGAATATATTGTAGGCCTACACAAATCCTTTCTTCATCAACATTTATATCATAAATTCGCATCTGCGTCAGATTTCAAAACAGTCCTATTTTTTTGCCATTTGGGAAATGGTTAAACATTGTAGAGATTCTTTTATATTATTATTTTTAAATAATTTTGTGTTTTATGCATGCCTAGTTTAGGTTAATATTTCACGTTAAGAGATAACTAATGAACCTTGAATCATTATATGGGCGGGGTGAAAGCATTGTCTTTTTTGATAAACTCATGTCTAAGTATGTGTTAAACTTTTTAAATATTCTGTCTTGAGTCTATTGTATTCACGTACACGCTGTGAAATTTGAAGACAAACAAATGTCTGGTATTTTGTGGACCACCCGTTTTAAATAAGACCGAACGACCGAACACGTTTTCAAACAAATTAGACACACATTATCCGAGTTTCCTTGTCAAACAATTTTGCTTTTGAACCTACACACTTAGGTGGCCTATTATTTGATCAGTCTGAAAATTTAGCACAAGCTCTACAAAGTTTTGAAACGCATTAAGTACTACGTATGCGTTTCCAGAGGGTGTTGGTGGTCTTGCGGTCCTGACTTAGGCCTACACGAAAAAATCCAAAAGTGCTAAAAATATGCCAAGGCTTATGAATAAGACTACGATCCGGACCTGTCCTTTTGGCTCTTTGGTTAACATAAGAATTTTGTTTGAATTTCTCACGAACCTAGCTCAGTCGGACCTGCTCCTGGCGAGATCGCCTTTTGGACACATTGGGAAAATGTATCGGCGATTGAACCTTTCTCACAATCCATTTTAAACAGCTAAATGAACAACTTCTAGATACACAAAATTTAATTTGTCATTCATTGAAGACCATTTTCCAAATAGATTCCTATCTTCGTACACTAGCTTTCTATCTAGAGCTATGATAACTTCAAAGCAGTAAAGATCATTCCAAGGGCATCCACACATAGGAAATCACCCGCGAGTGCTTGTGATCTAAAATTATGAGCGGAACAAAGATGCCTTTGACAGAGTCACAGAGAGGTTGAATTCCAATGATTATTGCTGAGTCAAATTCGTTAAATTCTAGCCCGCCGGTATTTCGGTGGACATCAATGATTGGTTTGATTTGCTTATAATCATAGACGCATTTCTCTACCAATTTTCTGGAATCTTCCCTTCTTGAACCCATTACCTCACAGGTACGCGTTTTGACGTGTTACAAGATAACAGAATTGGGGAACATCGTAGAAAATGAAGAAATTGCATATAACAAGCAGTTTCTTCATTTCCCAAAATGTTTTCTAACCAAAAAACAGTCAAAAAATGTAAAATTTCATACAATTGAGAATGTTGTCTGAAACTCCGTTCAAATTTGAACAGTCCAAAATTTTGCCATTTAGTAATCGGTTTAATGCCAAATTAAGAGAGTAGGCCTACATGGCTATTTGAAAAAAAAAACAAAACAAAAAAAAAAAAAAAAAACAAACAAACAAAAAAACAACAACAACGTAGTCATTAATAAGGATGCTTATCAGTTACAGTTCAAGTGCGATCAGAAATCAAATAGATCGATATCTGCAAATCGACCTTGATCGCAGCTAGATCTAATATTCTTCAATCAGTCTATTTCTTATCAGTGAAGCAATAAAGGCAAATGTATCAACAACTTTGCTTTCAAATTGCAATTTATATGAAACAAATTGCACTTAAAGTACTTGATATTGCGGTAAGGCAAATTTGATCACTGAAATACGAGCGTATATGCTGGTCGTGATGCTAGACTGTTAATGGGCTTTCTTGTTTACTTTTTCTTTCACCCTTTTCCATAAGTTTTACTTATGCAGATTTAACTAACACAGTTGACGGGCGTTTTGGACACGAACTTATTTTGGCCAAAATTCAGTCTGTAATCCGACGTTTCAGTTTTCAATAGCTTTGATGACAATAAAATGGAAAGGCAACAATGATAAATAACATTGGAATTTGATTAGATTGCATTTAGTATTAAATGCTTAAAATTGTGGGCTAGATCTACCTCTTTTTTTCTTTAACAAAATCTGCAGTAGTTTCATTTGACTTTGAGACACGTTTGAGTTCCTATGTTAATTAAGCAGAATTCAAGATACAATTTACTTGATGGGTCGTGAATGTAAATGTATATGAAGTAGAAAACATATTTAGAATTGTTCTAAACGAATATAGTCCAATGTCTTATGTTAAATTGTTTCAGTGCATCATTGGCATCTCAACTCGCTGCACCAGGGTGAAAACTTTTTACGACAAATCTTGAAGTTTGGAATATTACTGGTCTAGTTTTTCGTGTTCATTGTAAGTAAACTTCTTTATACTAACTTGATCCAAGTTTCAAGTGTTTCTGTGCAAGATTGACATCTCGACTGGTTGTGGTGAAAACTTCTTATGATAAGTCTAGAACAACTTCCGGATCTCTGGTACATCTGTCAACAAGTATCGAAATTTGGTCAGCAGATCGTCATGTACTTTTCCGGAAAGGGGGTATTTTAAATGGATTATTTTAAGTCCAAACCATATGTTGTGGGTATTCATTTGATCCTAGTTTTAAGTGTTTTTGTGCAAGATTGACATTTCGAGTGGTTGTGGTGAAAACGACTTCCGGATTTCTGGTACTTCTTTCAACAAGCTTCGAATTCGGTCAGCAGATCATCATGTAGAAGCACTAGTCGTTTCTGTTTGCTTTATTATTGCAAGGTTTGAATACTTGACTCTTTCAAATTCTAGTATTCCAGACAAGCACGTCATTTAAAAAGGGTGTTCAGGAGTTAGTCTAACTCAAGTAGGCCTAGATCTACTAGATTCTGGGCCAGACTAACCCCATCTTAACCCATTCAAAAACGTCAAAAAATTAAGCTTCTCCAAATTGAAAGGTGTTGCAGACAAGAATTTCAAGTCAATGAAATTTTTAAAATATTTCCATTTTGGTTTAGAAAACATTGAGGGAAATGAAGAAATTTCTTCATTTCCCACAATGCTTTCTCAAGTCTTTTCTTGTAATAGAGTCAAAAGGCGTCATTTTGCAGTAATGGGTTAATTAACATCCATTTTGTGACAGTCGTCTGCAGCAGCTTTGAAATTTGAACTGTCGAATTTTTTACTGTTTTGGATAGGGTTTAGTCCATGATTCTTTGTACAAGTGCACATATTAAAAGACAATTACAACCTCGAGACAATACATTAATGATCATAAAACTATTTGTTTTGTATTTGATCGAACTCAACATAGATATGCACACGGTTTAAACAAATATAGGTCGCAGGGGTCAGACTTGATAAAATACCGCAAAATCTCTGGGTGGTTCTAATGGGGGTTAACCCTTTCCCAAACGGCAAATATTTAGGGTAGTTCAATTTAAAAGCTGATGCGAATGACATAATAGGTTATGCTAGTAATCAAATTTGTGTATAAAATTACAAGGAAATGTCGAGACAAAAGGAGAAAATGCTGGTCATCAACATTTTCTTCTTTTGTCTCAATGTTTTCCCAAGCCTTTTCTACTATAGGGACGCCAAAACCAGACATTGTTAGAAAAAGGGTTACCCCTCTCCAATTTGAAAGCTGCAACAGACGACAAAACTGATATAAACAAATGAGGATTTTGTAACATTATAGCATGGGAAGTAGATCTATTTAGGCAAACAGAAAAAATGGTACTTATCAGCATTTTTCTTCTTTTATCTCAATATTTTCACGAATCTTTTGCTTTTCGGAACAGGTCATTTTGGCAAGTGGCTTTTCAAAATGAAATAATTAAAAAAAAAATATTGTTCACTAAATTATTGCGTTCGGTTGTCTCCAATGGATTTGAATCAGCTGAATCAAAATTTCTGGAATTAGGTAACATGGATTTTGAACTGTTTTGGCGGGAATATTGCCTGTCTCCTGTGTGTAATCTTGACGCTATTCTGCGTATTTCTATTTCTTTATTAAGAGCTAGCAGACATGAAATTGTTAGGTCAAAATATAGTTGTTTTGTAGGCATGTAAAACAATGGTTTCAAATTACCCCGTATTTTGTTAGGAAGATAAGGAACTACAAAATGATCAGTCATGCGGCCGTTTACTGATCGAACTGATCAAAATAGTGCCAACATTCCTGTCATTTGTTTTCTTAACCCTTCCCCATTAAAAAACCTGTATGTCCACATGATTGATATTTAGCATGTCGACATGCAATATATGGAAACTACAGAGACAGGGCAAATGCATAGTTATAGCTATACAAGGCAATTTAAGCAAATATTCTATGAGGACAGTAAGGCCATGTGCATTGACCACCTTGTTGTCCATTTATTTTTTTTTACTGTCAGTGCTTAAAAATGGAGACTGTCATGCTCCGCTTGGAACATTTATCTGTCTGTTCTACATTCTACTCGCTTTAAAGTCGACAGGGTTAACACGTGATCGTTGTTGTCGTGGGGTCACCCACAGTAAGCCAACCCACATTGACAGAGTCGCAGGGAAAAACTGCTCATTTTTATACGCCGCCGGAGGCGGACGTATATTGGCGTCATCTTCTCCGTCTGTCCGTCCGTCCGTCCGTCCGTCCGTCCGTCCATCCGTCCGTCCGTCCGTACGTCCGTCCACTTTTCTTGCAACGCAACTCCTCCTAAGTTTCTGGCTGGATCTTCTTGAAACTTGGTCAATGTTATCACCTCAATTGGTAGATGTGCATGAAGGAAGGATTTTATGGTTCATTGATTTTTGCCTGAGTTATGCCCCCTTAAAACTTAGTCTCTGGGGCGGCGTATATTGTGACCATGGCACTCTTGTTTATCATTTTGCTCATTACTTGGTTGGTATTACGACCAAAAGAAAATAGCTGGGAAATAAATTGGTGAATGTACCAAAACTCGTGCCACCAGAAACGTGACCGTTCTGTTCCTTAGAAGACTTCCTTCGCGTAGCCATTGGCTCTGTCTATGTGGTTTCCGTAATGTATAGATATCTTCAAATTGAATAATCTGTAAGTCCGTGGATATTTTTGATCTGGCAAAGTAGCATGAAGCTGTCGTTTTAAGATTTACAAAGTGTATCATTTTCAGACAACGAATGAGCTACCGACAGCAGTATGAGAGTATAAAAGAATTATAAAGATTTGAAACCCACACACATCGTTTATAATTTATAATAAGAGAGTACTAAAGCAAGTTACATGTAATGAATTACAGAATTTGAGTGCACATGTTGTTCTGCTTCGTATGAAACCGAAACTGATTTTCTTGTTTCTGGCTCGTTAGGAATAAACATTAGAATTGTCGCAGTAATGCGTTCACAATTAGGGAACGATTTTATCCAGTTAACTGTGACGTAATTTCGGACAAACAATAGAATATCGTGGGTGTTGTTATAAAATCTCGTAACTACTGCTTGAGTCAAGCCGTAGTTACGAAATTTTATAACAACAACGACGGCTAATCAAAACATAACAGTAAACCTAGTATATTTTTAGCACAAAATACATTGCCATTGCCCTTTTAACAAACTGTTTCCTTCTCAGTTTACAGTCATGAAATGCGTTATAAGAGCACTATTATTCGGTATTAGGTTTGGAGACATTTTACAAACTGTGGGGGACTTTTTGAAGTTGTAGGGGCATAACGCTGAGCCTAGTGGGAGCCACACAGCTTATTGGACTAGAGGAGAACAAGCATTCAGTGAGATTAGTTCAGAGAGTAGACAATTTTCTTGAAACATGATACAAATTTTTGACATCGGGACAAAACTGTTGTAATGAGAAGTCTGGGCTCTTTGATGTTAACTAATACCGTTAATTAGTTTATGGAATACACGTGTGTACTGAAACAATTACGTCAGATTATTTTGAAATCTAACTTACTCACAAACAGCAAAAAAGTAAGTTTGTTCCAATAGGGAATGGTTTTATCCAGATAACAGTGACGTAATTTCGGACAGACAATAGTATACCGTGGGTGTTGTTAGATCTCGTAACTACGGCTTGATAGCAACACTGACGGTTTATCAAAACATAACAGTAAATCCAGTATATTTTTAGCACCAAATTCATTGCCATTCGGAAGCTGCTACACACGACATAATTGGTGCTAATACATAACTTTTGCAAAACATATTGAGAGGGGCAAAATACGTGTCAACAGCATGTCCTTCTTTTGTCTCAAAGATTTCATAAGCCTTTTCTACCGGGGACATCAGAACCAGGCCCGGTTTCTCGAAAAAACTTAATTAAGTACGTTCTCATGCTCAAATCTCAGCACCGTGCTCAAATCGCACGAAATCCACGTGAACTTCAATCGAATACCCTTCAACGTTGGAGAGTATCCCTTTGAAGTTGAGCATGTTCTCGTGAGAATATACTTAAGTTTTTTCGAGAAACCGGGGCCAGGTCGTGAAACGAGAAAGGTTTATTTGAAAACATTCGTAAATTGCGTATCATGGATTTTTTGCGGGTGGTGAGGGTGGGCTTCAACTTTCTTCAGCGGGATGAGGTGGACCTCTCCTGATAAAACTTGGTGAACATGTAGTATAATCTTATGAGACAATTTGAATTTCCTTTGGTGATTGTGGATTATTTCAGTATGTTATTATTGCACATCAAAAGAATCATACTAATTAACAATGTAACCAAAGATCAAAGAGTCCAAGCCTCGTAATTCATTCATAGTCTTTGTCCCAAGTGTCACTGGTGTTCAAGAAATATGTCTGCTGCAACTTGCAGAATCCAGAAGTCTTACAATCATTATAATTTCACATTTGTACGGTGAGTGCGGATTGGATGCACGTGTGTATTTCAGTTTAAAAAAATATACCACTAAAGATCAAAGAAATCTTCAAAACTTTTCCAAAATTATGACAAAAATTGACAGTCATTGAAATTGAAAAAAATCAGATTCAATTCAATCTTGCAGAAGCGATGTAAAATATGGATGGACGTCAAATCTTTGCTAGAATGAGATTACTATAAATTTACAAATGTGATTCTCAGTCTGGCCATATTCTATGCTTCCAACATATTTAAAATTCAGTATGGCAAAGACAAGGGTTAATATTATTTAACAAGGCACAGAGCATCAAGCCTTGAGGCATGTAATTCATCTTGTAATATAGGAATTACATGACAATCATTCTCTCTGTGTATCCAGCATTAATTTCCCCCGACTTCAAACTCACTTGTTTCTCCAGTAATTAGTTAATTGAATTAGCCTAATTGCTCTTATTAATAGATGGTGCTTGTTTTGCATTGTACACTGTTGCAGACATTTCGTGTCTCGTTAAAAGGTACCGTTTTAGATCTTCAACTGGTTTCGCGAAACTTCAACTTCGCATTTTGTCTGTCTGTTTTCCTTGCTGATTTTAACCCTTTCCCAAACAAGACCTGGTTTTAACGTCTCTAATAGAAAAGGCTCGGGAAAACATTGAAATAAAAGAAGAAACTGCTGATAACCAGCAGTTTCTCC
Organism: Fragum sueziense; assembly: GCA_963680895.1. Taxonomy (NCBI): domain Eukaryota; kingdom Metazoa; phylum Mollusca; class Bivalvia; order Cardiida; family Cardiidae; genus Fragum; species Fragum sueziense. Next base: position 31,608,036 of record OY804599.1, read on the forward strand.
TTTTGTCTCAATATTTTCTATGCTATACTTTACATAAATCCTATATTCAAAAACATCTATTTCGTCATTTATGGCAGTTTTTGAAGTGGATCACCCTTAAATTTTGCCATTTGGGAAAGGGTTAAGGTCTCTGACAGGTTCTACAGCAAAATACGTTCGTGTGTGACCGGCCTTGAAATCATGTAGATTTATGTGACAAAACAGAATTTTACTCGATGCATTTCATGCCTTTAGGTATATAGGCCTAGTTATCTAAATTATATCTCATCAGTTAATGTTACAACAGAAGAATGGCGTTAAAACATACAGGAAGACAATTATGCTTCCAAACACACTGTCTGTTTCTGTATCTTGCACAACAGATACAATTAGGATTGATTCTGGATTCTAAAAGTGACCTTTTACTCATTTGAGACCGAAGATGTACCTTACAAAAGGCATTCGACTTTGGCGTAAATGTAGGCGGCGAAGAACGTCTTCAGCAAGACAAGATTGATATGAAACACTCCATGCAAAATGTTGGCAGGTGTACTCAGCTGATTGAAATTAACCCTTTGTCATGTAAACATTCTCAAACATACGTATTTTACCTTTACCATTTTCAACAGACCTCCATAAAGATCGCTTGACTTTCCGGACAGTCATTTCTGGAAAGACTGTTTTTCTGACATATATATCCATGAAATTACCTTAGAGTTAAAGTTTCGACCCCAGTCAATCTGTGCAGTCCTCGCAGCGTGACTAGTCGATGCTTTGCACATTTCCCAAAAGGTCCTTTTAGTGTGAGAGTAACATTATGATAAACAGTTGATATTTGATATGTCGAAGTTATATGGAACATACCGAATACAGAAGCTCGACATATCAGATATTCACTTAATTGCTATAAAACGATTGGATATAATAAACCAAAAATGATATTGGATAGCGTAGAAACTATTTGAGCAAAATGAGACATGTCGATGATGGGATATCACACTTTCTTCTTTTTCCATAATGTTTTTGGTAAAAACCAAATACGTACAGCGTGTTTGGTAGGGAAAAGAATAACTCACAGCCGCCCCTTTTCTGACACATTGATTGAGAGAAGCGTTTGTTATCAAAGCCTCCTACAAATCGCTGCTTTTCAACAAAATCCTCGTAACTGCAGCTTAAAACAAGCTGCAGTTACGAGGTTTTAGTTGAAAAGCGACGAAATTATGATAGATATTAATGCAATATTTCTTGTATGAATCATGATTGGTACGGATCCAAATATTTCAACATTAAAAGGCAGTCGAGCTTTTTTGTGGATTAAATTTAAACCCTTTAATCGAATATAGAACTTTTAAAACGATTCTCACGCCATTTAAAACATGCATGGCAGGATCCTTTACCGCACATTACTTATTTTTAATAATATAAATGCAGAAAATGGAATCAGCAAAGGAAATAAGAATGCGATGCAACTGTCCCAACATTTTCTTTTTTTATTTATGCTTTCACTAAGAAATGGTTAATTTGGTTGTTCAAAGTTGGTATTGAAAACCCTGTCAAATTTCCTGCCTATTTCTGAAATTACACAGCAAGTTCAATCGGATTGGTTAAGACACAAATCAAAACCATCATAATGTCCACTTGACCCTATAGATTTATCAGTAACTATTATAGTAATAAGATTGGCCATTACGTCATTATTTCAGAGGTGACAGACAAGATTACCGCTGCTTTCCACCGAAAACCGCGTAACTGCAGCTTAAAACAAGCTGCAGTTACGAGGTTTTCGAAGAAAAGCGACAATATTGACACAGATTGGGTTACGTTCTTGAACATTGGTCCGATAAAAACAACATTGTCATTTAGATTGGCTCAATAGGGTTTAACATCAGGTACATTGTTAATATGATCTACAGTAACTTTCTAGTTGATCTTAGTCTTAGAACCTGCGCTTTACTTATACTATCGAGGCTGTCAATTTATCAGTAACTATTATTGTAATATGATTGGCAATTACGTCATAATTTTAGAGGTGACAGACAAGGATATTGATACAGATTAGGATACGTTCTTGAACAGGTACATACGTCTCGATAAAAGACCTGGCAGAACATCTACTGTATTGTTGATATGGAATATGTACAATACCTTTCGAATCTATCTTAGTCTCAGAAACTGCCATTTATCAGACAGATATAAACTCGAAAGCGTTAGTTTTCCTTTTTATAACCGTTTGGATTGAGATAATATTCAGCATGACTAAAATTAACCCCCCCTCCCCTCAAAAAAGAGCAAAATCAGACGTACAATGTTTTGACTACCCATGGATAAATTAAGTTTGAAAAAAAAAAAAAACAGAAAAAAAAACATTAAAGACAAAAAGGGGAAAAAAGAAATATTGAGCATTTTCTCCCGCTCCATTAAATATTTTCTCCGACTGTCAAAAACAAAGATAAATAATTCGAAAACCTATGTGGGGGAGCAGCTGGAGGCTTGAAAAGTAGGTCTAGGCCTATGTTGCACCGGTGAGAGAAACGACATAAATCTATGGGCATGGGTTATGTGCCCCAGTCTCCACGATATGCTCATAAAGAAACTTGTTAAATGGAGACTTAAAGTGACATTTCACATTTTATTTCTTTCATAAATTTTAATTTTTATGAAAATTCCACACCAAAATATTAAATCGTTTCTGAGAAATATATATTTTTGTGCTAAGTTAAACAAATTGTTGTGGACAACAGTTCAGATTTATATAGAATTTGTCATTTCTGTCTCATCTTTAAAGGCGTATTTTTTCGCTTAATAAATAACAACTTTAAAAAACTGATAGCATTTCTACGCTTTAGAATAACCAATCTTTGCATCAAAACGTACTTTTAAAAATGAAAATCGAACGTTATGTCCCTTTAAACACCATTCGACTCGAAGAAGGCCATAATGATACAAGTGGACTTTCCTATCTTCGAATCCAATTCGATGGCCGATGATTTAGTTTGGGAAAGGGGTTTAGAAAGTAGGCCCTATCGTTTGCAATCTTCAATCATATTGCATCTGATCAATACACGTCTGCCAGATTTGATGACTGGTCAATGAATTTCACACGTATTGAATGAAGAAGGGCTCAATTACCAATATAGAATAACATTGCGCAATTGGTGACGTAAGAAGATGTCATTAAGCCCTTTCTTAATTAAGTCTCATTTTCATCAAAATGGTATCGGCTAGATCTAATATAGATTCGTGTATTGACTTCTAAGACTTTACCCTTTTCCAAAAGGAAAAAATAGATTGTTACAATTTGAAAGCTGTCGTACACAAATTGACAAGAGAAAAAAGGACTTTGATAAAGGTAGGCTCTGCGCTCAGTATATAGAAATATGGAGGAAAATGGATAAAATGTAATGTTCAATCAAAAATTGGGACCAGATTATCATTTTGACACAAAATTTATTATGAGTTTATCGATGTCAACTGCACAATGTACTTAAATGCACTGGTTTGCAAATGCTCTTAACAACAATCGAATTCTTGATTTTTTGTTAATACTTGGAAATCAAGAAGGAGTGTATTTAATCCTTTCTAAACCAAACTCCATATTGACGTCCCTAATTTTAAAGGATAGGCAAAACATTGATACAGAAGAATGAAATGGTCACAACCAGCATTTTCTCGCATCTATTGTCCTAATAACTGCTGAGCTGTGTTTTACAAAAATTATGTGTGTCAAAATAATTTTATCTTCCGTAGCAAATTTTAAATTTGAAATGCCTAATTCTTATACCGGTTGTGAAATGGTTAATGAAATGTTAATTGAATATAAATGTCTGATGCACTGTTAATGAAGTGTATAATGTATTAGATGACATCACTTATATAGCTGCGAGACAATGATACTGTCGCATTCTTGTCATTCTTTTGGTTAACTGATTACCAAACGACACATTTTGGACTGGAGCATATTCAAAGATGTTGCAGGAGACAATTTTAATTGAATGAAATTTTAAAGGGGGACGAGCTAGGCTGTCGAAAATGCAAATGGCACAATAATTACAAACCAGAAATAACGTATGAAATTACCAACCTGAAGGGGTAGATCATTTATGTCCATTGCTACCACTCGTCGAGCTTTTTTAAGTATTAAAATCCAAGTCAATTAATAACATGCTGGTCGTCCTTGTTTTTGTTTTGTAACGGCTACATATGCCCAACCTTCAAAAATCAATTACGTCAGAGATACGTCATCTGTGCTCAGCGAAATTTAACACACCGTACAACCGGCTGCGTAGAAAGTCAGCGCAGACAGATTCGGCACCTGATGTCATGTGCATGGTAGGTCAAATGAATTTACTTTTATAAATAAACGAAAGGATCTTTGGTATTCTATAGTTGATAAATACGCATATAAATGTTCAGTGCTTGTACAAAATAAACCTTTTCACGTATTCCTCGCAAATAAGTTCACAGTCATCGACACAGCCAGTTGTACGGTGTGTTAATAACGCGGAGGTGTGTCTCGTTGACCTTGACCTTGTCTTGTTTTGAAGTAAAAATAGAATGTGTAAACACGCTTGTAAAGGATTGATCTATATAGCAAAGGAAAGATGTTTTTCGCCGAGATTGAGGTTTTTATGCATTGCTAATTGTTTTTCCATGCACAAATGTGAGTTCCCGAACAGTTCGGAAGCATAAAAACATAGAATGAGCCCCTTTAAATAATTTGGTCTTTTGGTGTATAAAGCATTGTGGGAAATAAAGAAATTGCTTGATATAAGCAATTTCTTCATTTCCCACATCGATTTCCAAAGCCTTTATCATTTAGATAGTCAAAAAATAGTCACTTTGTGGTAAAGGGTTGATGAAAATAAACGAGGATCTGGAAAATATCCCTTTCAAATCGCCTTTTAGGTAAATATATAGATATCGACCAGCCTACGTATACGCACAGTCTTCTCAGGTATCATCATAAAAAATAATTAAGTAACAAGAAGAAGCAGGGCCTATCGTTATCACACTTACATAGGTTTACATATCGTCGCTTTTCGAAAAAGAATAAAAAGAAAAGCGAAAGAAAGAAAATAACTCGTTACCGCAGTTTGTTTTGAGCTGCAATTACATGTATGAGTATTTTTTTAAAAAGGCGGAATATGCGTGATTTATTCTGGGTTCAAGTTGGTCTCTTTTTCTCTGATCCAGGTCTAACTGTATTACCAAGTGCGCATTACACGGTTGATAATCACGTGATACAAAAAATTCAGAAAATCTTCAATAATTTTGTTAATACTCAATCGATTTTATACGGTTTGAAGCAGAGAAAGTGGAAATACGCCATGCATTAGATGGACGAGGTGGATTTTTGAAAAATAAAAGGATAAAAAGGTTATTGAAGATCAACCAAAAAATTGGTTGATTTTCAATAACTTTTTTATCGGTTGATACTTCAAAAATCCACCACCCCAGCTTTTTCCTGGCATTTTCCACCTTCTCAGCTTCAAACCGAATTAAAATTGGTCAAGTATTAACAAATATAATGCAGAAATTCTGAGTCACGTGATTAACCACCGTGATTATGGAAGTTGACATTGGCTTGAAAAAGTGCAAGTTTATTGAGCGAATTTCCGTTGCATGATTGAACAATTACTTGAAAGCTATTTCTAGATATGCTTACGTAGATTTGACGTATCATCCAACATGGATCTTCGGCGATGTTTAAATGCATGTCATACCATACGGAGATGTGAATTAAAACCGTACCACTTTATCCATATAAGGATAAAATCTCTACGGATTTCATGGACGCTGGTGCCATAGGCATATATTGAAAGTAGTTCGAAGTAATAATACATGTAATATAGAAAGTTACATTGAAGGGCAAGAAAAAAAGACACGTTGGTACCCTTATTGTTTCCAAATGAATAGCACTGTTATTAGAACAACGAAGCAATGTTTTTGTCGTGAAATGGTGTTATATATGCACCCATAGCCTACATATTTGTCATCTTAATTTTGGAATTTCCTCTTGTATATTTTTAGAACTGGATGTTTTTGTCAACAATTGTAAACAAAATGTTTACTGTTTACTGGTATTATTTAAGAACATTCTAGAAATAGATAGAAACTTTAGAATGTTTATTGTTAGAGTCAGATATTTGATAAACACGTTGTTTATTCATATTGTAAAACATTCTAGAATGATGTATCGGAAGCTTTAGAACATTCTCAATTTTCTGGGATATTCTATATATAAAGAGAACAGTCTAGAAAAACCCAGTTTATTATTATATAAAATTATATTCTGATATTTTCTCAAACCTTCTGGAATATTCCCAAGTAGCATATATATGGATTAGCAAATCACGCATTTCGTTCATTAGTTTTGATTTGGTCACTAGTTCTTACTAATTCATACAAAATTGTCAGACTAAAAGGGGATTACTTAATTACTATTTGTGAGTTAAAATTCTTGAAGTGGATTATTGTGCATTGTGTATTATAAACCGGATTTAACTTTAGGACTCTGGACTTTACAAACAATTAGGCCTAAGGTAGTGCATCTTTTATCATCTTTTAAAACAAAACTTTGTAATTATTGTTAATAAAATTGTTCATTGTAAAGTTTGTTGCTGGCTTCTTAGTTCTTGTTACCCTTGGGTCGTAACAAAGGTCTGCATTTGTAATAGATCTATGTTAAAATGCAAAATTGGATGTATTTTATCAATAACCATTATGTTTATGGTGCGATGTCCTATGGGTCAAGACATAGTATCCAGAACTGAGATGATTGCATACGGTGACATTATGTTTTCTAAATAAATACAATCATCTAATCGTCCATATATTTTCTATCCATTGACCTGATCTAACGGCCAACCCTTCTCGTATCATTCAGTAAGCATAATGTAAGTTATAGTTATGATAATACATAGGACACTTTCTGAAGGAGGAGGTATTCACATGGATATGATTTGGAATCTGGACAACGACCTATTAAATTTTCCGAGAACTTCGTACAAAATAAATAATATGTATTATGAAAATATGGCCTTTAAATTGCATCTACGCCAAATCTTAGCTTTCTATCTTGTGTATTGGCTAGGATGTCGACGGATTCAAAAGCCCATATGTTCCATTATTGTAAATATTATCCCCGGGACAAAAAATCATCGGGTTTTAAATCCGTCGACATCTAAGTCAATACACAAGGTAGAAAGCTAAGATTTGGCATATATGCAATTTGAAGACCATATTATAATAATATATATTTATTTTTTTGTACGAAGTTCTCGGAAAATTTGCAAGATGTTAAGTGTTATTCCCCCTTTAAGGATTACAACACAACTACAAAACACATAGTACATCTTCGGGCCACACCCGAAGCATCGGAAATCAAAGAGGGTATCCCTCGTCAATTTCCGTTACCACGTAGGACGCCCGGAAACTGACGAGTGTATTTCCCGTTATTTTCCCTTTTTACGGATGCTGCTCGAAGATGCTTGTTTGGTATCGAACGATGGGTTATAATCCTTAAACATATCAGATTCAAGTAGGAGAAAGTTTTAGAGTGTGCATGACGTTGTATGCATTATGCTTTAACCCTTTCCCAAACAAGACCTGGTTTTGACGTCTCTTATAGAAAATGCTTGGGAAAACATTGAGACAAAAGAAGAAAGTGCTGGTGACCAGCACTTTCTCCTTTTGCCTCAATATTTTCTGGGCTATATAATGCATATTTTCTCCTTTTGATATAATTTATTTTGTCGTCTGCAACCCCTTTGAATTTGGACAACCATAAAATCTTGCCGTTTGGGAAAGGGTTAATATTGAATTATTCAGACTTGTGTTGCTGCACGTGTTAGTTTATTGCACGTGATCACTGCACGTTAGTAAGATCCAGTGTCTACAACTATATAGCATGGAGATCTATATAAGCAATTTTGAGATCTAGTTTTCGACTAACAATTTAAGGTAGTCCAACTCTAAGGAGAATCTCACAACGTCGAATTTTCCGTGTGACGTCGTTAACATTCGTGAACGTATCCGACCGATTCGACCGATTCGGGCGACGTCGTAAACATTCGGCGGTGGAACGTTCCACCACCGGACGTTTACGACGTCGCCCGAATAATTTCGACGTCGCGTGCATCTCATTAGGGATGGACTACCTTAAACAACAACCTCGTAGACGAGACGTTCCTTCAACCATTGTATAGATTCTGAATACATTCTGAATTCTGAATACATTAACAAGAGTGCATCACGGTGCGATACTATGTACAACCTTATTATGTAGATTTATGGATCTATGTTATACCTTTCCCATACGACAAAGTTTTACCAATTACCACATACTTTACGCATTTTGACGCCGTAAATGATAATGGCTTGGAAAAATATTGTGGGGGAAAAAGAATATTTTTTAACCAGAAAGACATAAAAGGTAAATCATCATTCATTTGACATCGCTGTCTGCAACTTTTTTTAATTTGGGCTTCTCAAAGTATTTGCCAAGACTTTTCCATATTGAGAGGTGATGCAGAAGGTGATGCAGAAGACATGGTTAATTATATAAAATGTCGACATTTGAACGTCATAAAAAAGAGCAAATGAGAGGACGGGAAAATGCTTGTACTCAACACATTCTTTCTCTATATCAATGGCTCTAAAACCCATTTTTTCCAAAGTGCCATCCAAAACAGGTTTTGCTAGGGTTGGTTGTGCACATGTTTCAGTCTGCTTTTTATTTTTCTAATTGGTCTCGAGAGACGAAAAACAATTTAACATGCATCTTTTGTATAACTGTGATAACATATACATGGTAGAAATAAAATGGCAAAGAAACACGGAGACACACAGACATAATATACCTATATCTTTGAATGTAGTGCAACTCTTTTCTATGACATTTCTTAAAATCGTATTAATATTCTAGATGAATAATTCATGGACGGTGCATGGAAGTGCAACAAATTAGCATTATTTATTAATCTATATTTATGCACGTGTCTTTATCTAGCACGTTACTAGTGCTTCGTTATTTGGACCAATATGTCGTCCAGAATATTGCATTTAGATCTATTTGGTTATAATGATTAGAATTGATTTACAGGCACTGAGAAGTTCGCATAAAACTTGGTTTATCTCTCAGTCATGTATTCAAACAGAAAATTGCTCATTTATTAACAAAGCACACAAATATAGACTATTCGAAGATCTCTTCAGCGGAACTGGAACATCACAGTCTGTGCCTATGACGCCTTTCTGGCTATTTTAATACCATCTCGTTGGCTTCATTTCTGTGCCGCTAAGAAAAGTTACCTGCTAATAAAGATTTCGAAAAGTATCGAAAGTATCAAAGTAAAGAAAGGCAGGTATCAATTCTAACATGCACATGTATATATATTTCATTATCCACGTCAGTCTGTGGCTGTGACGCATTCGCGGTAATGAGACTTAATTGTTCACTATATTTCATGACACGAGGAAATGGATGATATTTAGACCCACAAATACTAGAGCAAAAAAGAAACGCGCCATACATTTTTTGCTATAACCATTAATTCTTTTATGCTATTGAATCTTAATTGTTATTTGTAATTAGGCTACATGCAACTTTGCCTAGGTTTTGATCTTTGTGTTTACGAAAGAACCAGTCAAAAGTTCAAGATAACGTCTAAATGGACGTTTACACGTTGTCAACGTGGCCAAACTTTACATTAAACCCTTCCAGGTTGTGTAGATGAACGTCGACTTGACAAAGTGCCATGGGTTTCGTTTGGATTAAATCTCCATGTCATACCGCGACTTATTCAAACACAGCGTTCGGCACCAATTTCAATGTTGATGAATGGGACACCACCAACAGCGGTTACTGCTGACTTTGGTGTACATCCATCGATATTATGTCGTTTTTGGTGACGAAACAGCTGGCGATCGTCCGTATAGCGGCCGTACACGTGCAATGTCATGACGTCAGGACCGTTACATTTGCTTGATTCCGCTTACCGAGGCTGATAACCGAGACCGATGATGTAGGCCCTACATACGGAACATCAATAAAGTTGTATTACGTCGGAGACGCTAAGACCTCGTCTCCACTAGGACGCGGAAGGATTGCCGAAAGGTTCCCGATCGAAAAAATGTCAGGATCGGGATGCTTCGGCACACCTTCGGGATGATCGGGAACCCTTCTTCAACCATGCACTCTTTCAATTCAGAGTCATTGAATATTTGGCAATCCGACATGTATCCCAATCCACCTAGATCACACCAGATGAATCAACCAAGGCTAAAAGCACTATACTGCAGAAGCCCTTATAATTATGGTACAGACTACCGGAACCAAAGGGCTTCTTAATTGCCACATGTTTACCATCGAGGGCACCGAGTGTATGGGGCATATTCCACTTTCGCACAAACTCAGTGGCCACTTGTCACCATTCCTCAGGAGTACTTGGAATAGCCATGTACTCGTCTTTAAACTCATCAAGGAGTGCAGTGCATACTTCTGGTACAATTCTACACACACTTTGCTTGCCAATACGGAAGTCATAGGCTAACGAAGCGTAACAGTCTCCGGTTGCCATGTATCTCAATGTCACAGCGAGCTTAAGGCCAGCTGGAATGGCGTTGTGGAAACTCGTGTTCCTGCTCTGAACGCGAGGCGCAAGACGCTGAAGTATGTCGTCAAACATTCTAGGAGTGATTCTCAAATACCCCTTAAATGATGACACATATTCGTCCCGCAATTCTTGCATTAATGTAATATATTGGTCATATTGCAACCTTCTTTCGTCAGAAAGCCAAGGTCGAACCCACCACAGACATCGCCGTCTTCGCCTCCTACGCAAATGTAGGGCCAGACCAATCATTGCAGCATGTTCGGCTTGTACACGGTACTGTAGAGCCAAAGCAAATTCTATGTCTCTCACAGCCATAATGTACGTGAACTGAAAATGTATCACTCGACTGCCCTATATATAGCTAGGAATTTACATCGGCAACATATCGGCATTGCTTCTTAGACTCTTCCGCATGTTCTGCATGTGATCGGCAGCCATACTGCATGATCGGGAAACATTCGGCCAAAAATCCTGAACCGATCGGCATCCTTCCGCATTGGATCTGCATACTTCGGTAAGGTTTCGGCATGTCTTCGGCATCCCTTCGCGTACAGTTCCGCGTATCAATGTCGAAGGGATCACGAAGGTAAAGCTCCGCCCATTTTCACCCCGAAGGCTTCCCGAAGTTAGCTATTTTTTCATCTGCAACCCTTCGGCAAGTGATCGGCATCCTAGTGGAGACAGGCCCTTAGGTAATTGTTAGTACCGATCACATTTGACCGCATATTTGCGGAACGGATAACTTGTGATCTCAATGAAATTTCGACACGTGAAACTCAAACGATGAAGCTTTATAACGCTTTAAAAATGATATTCAAATTACGGCGATTTTTTCAGAAATGCGGATGATTAAAATGGTTGTAGAGTTTCTTGTTTCCTCTAGAATACATTCGCTGTGTTCGTTGTGCATTCTGACAAGGGTTAAACAATGTCTGTGGAAAATAATTGTTATATGTACATCTCGTTTGGTTAGAATTAACACTGTAAAAGATTTAATTATGATTTTATCATATTAAAACATACAGCTGACAGTGTATTACGCGGTAAGTTATCGGAAGTTTTAAAATCTTTGTAATAAGTAGACTGCACCTGTGCAACGAAAGATCAGAGAGTTGTACATGGGGAGTTGGTCTCTCGGTCTGTCTACAAATATTCTGTTTGCTTTACGGTGACATCTTCGTAAATCTGACAGATAAACAGTAAAACATTGCCCTGATTAGGGACATGACTACACACGAATCATATAGTGGGCCAACCTTCTCCACGGAGGATAATCACGTGGTGCAACAATTTCAGAAAATCTTCAATAATTTTGTTAATACGGGACCGATTTGAATTCGGTTTGAAGCAGAGAAGGCGGACAGACGTCACGCATTAGATGAAGGTGTTGAATTTGTGAAAAATCAACTGATATAAAAGTTATTGAAGATAAAACAAGGTTTTTTTTCCATTTTTTTGCTCTCCCATTACCATGTCTGTCTGTCCACCCATACCGTTCTAAAGCCCAAAAAGTGAAATGACAATTGAAATGATTTCAATATAAATTCTCGGTCATTGGTCAAAGAAATTCAAGACCTCTTGGTCAAACAAGTACCTTAAAACGTGATATTTCCTCTTCTCTATTGAAATAGACCAAATTTAACTACAATGTGATAATTTCAATTCTAATGAAGTTGTGCATGTATTTAAGATTCAATAATGACATAAAAGAGAAATGTCCAATCCGGCGTAAAGTTGTGTGGAAAATAATTTCACAAAATACACAAGGTTCTACTCTTGAAAGTAATGATGCTTTCTATAAAATCTTTTAAATTTGCCGATTTATATGTAATTATTTCAACCCTTAAAGTGACATTTCAGAATTTTTTGTCATAAATTTTACTTTTATTTTTATCTGAAAGAGCATATTTCCTTATGAAAATTCTGAAAATTTCAAGCCAAAATATTACACCGTTTGCGAGAAATTTATATTTTTGTGTTAAAATTGAACAAATTGTTGTGGACAACAGTTCGGATTTATATGCAATTTATCGATTATGTGTCAACTTTAAATGCGTGTATCTCGCTTACCCGCAACAACTTAAAAAAACTAATAGTGTTTATACTCATTAGAATACCCAATCTTGGCATCAAGACATACTTTAAAAAATTGAAATCAGAATGAAATGTCCCTTTAAAACCATTTTAGAATCTACAAAATATCAATGGTTCAATTTTAATCCTGATGCTGATGACAAAATAGATCCTGATAAGATATGAATTATTTCAGATATATAGCACAGAAAACATTGTGACAACGGAGAAAATGCTGATTATCAGCCTTTCTCGAAGCCTTTTCCTCTCGGGACCGTAAAAATCAGTTCTTGTTTGGGCAAATGTTTGCCAAGCTTGAAGACAGTTAAAGAAGCCGCTTCTGTGAACATACAGGCTGGGATCTTGTGTTCTTTTTCCCGGAGCCCCGTCCAGTTGTGTATTTGAGAGACAGGCCCGTAGGAACAGTAGGGGGGGGAGGGCTAGGGGGCTTAGCCCTCCCCCCAAGTTGGCCAATAATACCAAATTTTCTTAATTTTACACTGAAAATTTTGGGAAAATCCAAATTATCCCCCCAATATTCAGAACAAAGGCTTTAGCCCCCCCCCTCCCAATATGAAATTGCTTCCTACGGGCCTGAGAGAAAAATAGAAAATGCTGGTGGTCAACAAATCGTCTTCATTTCCTTCAAATTTATAAAAGCTTTGAATTTCGACAACACAAACCTTGTAATGGGAAAAAAGGACTTAAACCCTTTCCCAATCGGAAGGAATTCAGGATGGTACATTATCATGGTCCATTCCGAAAGCTCTTGCAGATCTGGATGTGTATGGTGATATAATTTGTGTATAATGTGACACAGATGGTGTTGGTAGAAAAACGAAAATGTTGGTTACCAGCACTTTCTTCTTACGCACCAAAGTTTTCCTAAGCAATAGTACTCACGTCAAACTCAGGACTTGTTTGAGAGAAGGGTAAAAAGAGTTTGGAGACAGTTCAAACTGGGTTTATTATTCCATAATTATAGGGCTTACACAAAATAAGCTGTGTCTGTTCATGGTAAAAACTTAAATTTGTACTCTGAGTCTCAACATACAATCAATCTGTTATTATATGTTGGGCCATCATTTGCCTTAACCTTTCCTTTTGATAGTTAACCACGTCCCAAACAGGCTTTGGTTCTGACGTCGTTAGTAGATTAAATGCTGATAACCATTGTTTTCTCCAAAAAATGACACCCTCTTATTATTTCTATGCTATGATTTTGAAATAGTCTGCTTTTTAAAACGGTTACTTTGTATTCTGTAACACCTATGAATTTGGACAAGTTCAAAGTTTAGGGGAGACCGGGGCAAGATGATACACGGGACAAGATGATACAGAGCAATTTTAAGCAATATGACGCCATGTATGACGCCATATATATTCTATGTTAAAGCGTCTTTTTGCCATCTATATTAGGCAAAAATATCTCAGGAGTACAACAACCAATACAGAAATAATACTGAATTATCGTTTTTCGGGGCATTTTAGTAATTTATTTCATTTTTACTCATTTCCTTCTGTAACGTTGGGATATGAGAATATATTTTTGAAATCTTTTCAAGATTAGAACATGCCATTTCAACATTTACTTACCATTCTTATTTTCGTCTAAATATTGTTTGTTTTCTAATGATGCGAGTTGAAAGGTAACGAGGTGTCACGGGGCAAGATGATACAGTACAGTCGGGGCAAGATGATACAGACTGCCATCTTGTCCTGGTGACTGCCATGTTTTGCAAAAGATGTATTCAACCCATAAATACAGTCCCCTAGAACTTATGCAGGTTATAAATTTATTTCAGTGTGGTTCTGCTGGTAATTCTGATGTATACATCATATAATTTGTCTAATTTTTTAATTCGAGGATCATTCATATTTAGAATTCTTTAAGAGTGGCTTTATATGTAGGCTATGATATCAAAAGGAATTTAATTCAATTAATCTTTTCAAGAGAGTAAAGATCTACAAGGCTATAGTCTATCAATTTACCTTAATAGTGGAATTCATAATACGCGCGCTCTTTTCTTTATTGCTTTTATTTTATTATTTTTTTATTTTATTTTTTTAATCCCTATCCATAGATAGATATTTTGACTATGAAACTATTTTATATCCATGCAAATGTTAGTTGATTCAAAAAGAAAGAGACCATTCTAATGAAAACGTAATCCATTTGGCATCTTTTCTAGTAGGCCTATTTGCTGACTTGATTTTATTAAATTTTAAATATTTTAGACCATTTCTGTATAAAGACACGAAAATGAAAAATTAAACCGTTCCAGGGCGCCATACGGCATGCTTACTTTTTTAATCCCACATCTTCGTTAAAATAGATTAGTTTCGTTATTGTTTTGACATGAAATCTGACCCTTTATAAATTCTGAACAACCTCGTAGTATTTTTCTCATAATCAATGTATTTTATTAATTGTAAAACGACGTTGTATCATTTTGCCCCACCACCTGTATCATCTTGCCCCGAGCACGGGGCAAGATGATGCATCTTACCAGTCTGTTTCAAACGCAAAATTCCATATGTTGCAAACATTTCATGAGTGCGGATTTCGGCCTAAATAATAGCCAAGAAACCAAATATTCAATTTTGTCCAAACTTGAACAGCAGAGCAAGCCAAGTAAGGAGAATTTTGAAGAATTCGAAAAAGTGTATCATCTTGCCCCGGTCTCCCCTAATCGTTTGGGAATACGCTATTTTTCAATACTGGATTGATTACCTCTACGAGTTTTCATCTAGATCGCCTTTCCTAAATCACCAGATTGTAGGCTACTCCAAAATTGAGAGATGAACATTTCTGGCAACTGACAAATAATAAATAGAAAATATAGAATATAATAATTATTTCAAAAAAAAAAAAAAAAACTTACGAGAAAATGTATAGCCTAACAGCCAGAAATGGGGGTAATGTGCAGTAACAATTCACTGCTTTTCAACAAAAACCTAGTACCTATAGCTTGTTTTAATGTTTATTGAAAAGCGAATTAGCTGCTGTCTGTCCATACATCACCCGACTAATCAAGTAATTTTTCGCATGTCTGTAACACGACAAAACATTGTAAAAACAGAGTAAAACGCGGTTCTGGATAATAAATTATTCAGCTTGTCGTAGCTTTTCAACAAAAACTTCGTAGCTGCAGCTTAAAACAAGCTGCAGATACGAGGTTCTTGTTGAAAAGCATCGATGTTCTTCATATCAGCCCTTTAAAAAAAGTAAAATTGAGAAGGGTACGATTAGAAAACTTGGAGACAACGAAATGGGCGTTGATAAATACACGTAGGATTTAAACAATATAGAGCAAGACTAAAATAATTTCAAGACAAATACGTAAAATACTGGTTATCAGAATTTTCGTCTATTGTCTCATTGTTTCTCAAGCCTTGGAAATTAGGGAGATCTAAACCATGTCTTCGTTTTGGAAAGAGTTAACATGGCATATTTATTATCTCTGCAGGCAGGTTTAGAATTTGTACAAAAATCCCCACGAGGGTTTCTGGCGTTACATTCTGTCTGCAGACGTAGAACAAAATGACCTTGACCTATCTTATTCTGAAAATGCATTATTTGTCATAGAAACAGAATTAAAACTCATTGAAACGCACTAAATTGGATTTGCTTTAGTTTTAATAAGTCAAAGTTTAATTTCATCATATTTTTTCAGAGGGGGCCCAGCAAATTACAAAGGTGTGTGGGGGAGGGAGGGGGGAGGTCCGGACCTCCTCACCCCCTCTAGATCCCTCCATAGGGTGGGGCGTGTTTTCAGTGGCAGTGGGGGTCCTCGACTGCATCGCCGCAGGAAAATTCCTTTTCTAAGCATACTAAATTTTGTAACAAATTCTACGGGCTCGACCCACACATGAATTAGTATTATTATTTCTTTCACCATCAAAAGCACCATCACAGTAACAGGGTTCTCCCCAGCCTAATAAGATGTATCGACCCCACTACAGCTTCATGGATGTCCCGACAGCTTCAAAATACCCCTACAGCTAAATTTTGCAAAATGGTCTCCAAATAGAGACATATAGATGTATTTCGTGACAAAAACTGGTTAAATAATGCATTAGAATGTGACAATGCTGTATAAAAACCATATTGGGAAAAGAAGAAATTTGCTCAAAATCGAGCAATTTCTTCTTTTCCCATTATGTTTTTATTCACAACTATCTGCATGGACACAATTTTAATTTGCCCCTTCAGCTTCAAAATTATTCTGCGGAGAACCCAGCAGTAATAATATTCCCACTCATATTGGAGTTGGCAAAAAAGTTGCCTCGACATACAGACACATAATATACGATGCTCTGACTGAAAATCAAAATGAACCGGGATCGGGAAAAAGGTCCCTTAAGGCTTTTAAGATTTTCATGTTTCAAGATCAAACCAAGCCAAAGTTCAGGCTCAAATGCATGTGTTTGGAAACGAAGAAGGAATAAGTCTTTATGTAACCTTGCAAAGTGTACAAGAAATGTATCTGAAGAAGTAGGGGTGGGGGTAGATATGTGTGTAAGGGGATGGCTGGAAGGGGATTCTGGTCTACAGACGTTTGAATTTGGGAGACTAAAAATGTGAATGTAATTTAAGAGACTCCAAACCTTGGGACTTTTTCATTGCATAGAAAGGAATTTTCTTTCAAATATGTGTCCATTTCCCTATAAAAGTACAATAAAAGTGTAACCAAGCAACTTGATTTTTCCCACCCCACTGTGTTATTTTAACCCGTTTTAATGATTTTTGTCTGCGGGTCAGTGACAAGATAGTTGATGGGTCATCATTTCGGACCATTGTCCCGAATACACTGACCCGTAGTCTGTTAACCCTTTCCCATACGGCAACACTAAATGGTCGTCTAATTCAAAATCTGCTGCGGACAATCAAAACGGATGTTTAAAAAAGATTTGATTTGTGCAAAATGTAGCCAAGAAAATATTTAGGCAAAAGGAGAAAATGCTGATCATCGGAATCAGCATCTCAAGCCTTTTTCTAGTCGGGAACTCAAAATCTGGTCTTGTTTGGGAAAGGGTTAACGACGGGACAATCACGGACAAGGTAGACAAGAACACATCCCCATACAATTTAAAAATGAAAATTTTAGACTGTTCCAATGTTGAATGTCGTTGCAGACGAAAACTAAGTTGACCAAATTGTGAATATTCGTCTATTTTGGATGAGAAAACATTGTGGAAAATGACAAAATTGCTTGCCACAAGCCATTTCCTCATGGCCCACAATGCTTTTAAAGCATATTCTTGGGGCGTCAAAAGGTGCCATTGTATAGAAAATGGATTGATAAGGCTTCGTGCTTCTTGTAACCGTATCTTTGTCAAATCGCATCGACGGATGGTCCTACCCATAAATTCCTGGTAATATCTCTCACCAACGCTACCAAAACATCTTTTTCAAGTCGATGGCTTCTCGTCCCTCTCAGATATATACAATTACCCACCAAATGTCGAAACGGATAGTTACCACAGCCGAGGATTGAAAATCGGACCTCATTCAAACAAAATAAAGTGGTTAAAATGCGATGATGGTACATGTGATAGGCTAAGAATTCTGAAAGTATTTAAACAGCTTCCTATGAACGCTTTTGTCCCAACAAATTGATGAAAGTTGGTTTAATACATCAAATTTCGAAAATCATTCCAGTCAATTTTGATTTGTATCGCTTTAATTTGTAGACCTTTGAATGTTGGACGGCTACTCCAATCTTACGCTTGACATCAAGTGTCTGTGTCGGCCCTCAAATATTGTCCACTATTATTAGAATATTGTCCACTTTCATTAGGACAGTGATGATTTCATTTTATTGAGATAGGATGGCCATGCGAACAGTGTCTCATTTCATCACCTATTGTTAAACACTTCAGAATGAGATTGCAATTTTAACCTATTGACAAACAATGCAATCATCTTTGGATCTCTCCAAATAAAATTGTGTTGCAAATGACAGCCTAAGCATTTTTACAGAAAGTAGGACATTCGAATATCATGGCATAGAATATGGTATGGAAAAGGAGAAATGCTGGTCATCTACCCTGTCAATGATTTCTTAACCCATAGAACTCTAATGGAAAATTCACAAGAAAAATGCCTTGTTAAGGAAAGGGTTTACCACCGTGACAGAGTTGGATTTCTGAATGATGGACATCGTTAAAATGTAATTAAAATGCTGCGGCAAAACACGTTTTGACACTTGCCCAAACAACAAAATTCTAGGCCGAATCAACTTGGAAAGATTTTGAAGACGATACTACATCCATCTATTGACATGACATCTATTGATTGATGCCAAAGATTTAACATCTGTGCACTTTAGCAAAGAAATTAGATCTATGAAATGAAAAGATCATACATATTGCTTCGGAATCCTGTTTCCACCATCCACTTTTCTATCTTCATAAAACACGAAAAATCGAAATTGGTGCGACTAACTTGCACCTTTCTACCAAAAGTCTTACCTAGAAATGTAGAAAAGTTAGTCTTCTAAGTTTTCTACATTTCTAGGTAAAATTTTGGGAGAAAAGTGGAAGTTAGTCACACTAATATCGACTTTAAAACAATAAAAGAAGAATATCCATTTTTCAACCGAAACTCACTTTGTTTGCTTCTTGTCAATAAACCCCTTTTATCAGGTGCTGTTCCATTACACCCAACACAATTTTAATAACGGGCATTTTAACACAGAACCAAATTCAAATCGATCATCCATTTTAGTTCATAGAAGATTTTTTAGGAATTGTTCTTCTTGTTATTGTGTCATGTTACTTGATTCCCTGTCGTGATCTCAGAGAAGTACAGGATAGTTTCCCAACTTACAGACACGGCTTTACACCATTAAAATCTACTAAGTAGCGATGATGAATAAAATATTCATGACTACATGCATATGGTTAAACCTTTCCCAAATACTGACGCTTTTGATGCCCCACAAGATAAAGGCTTTGCTTTGGAAAACAGAATTTCTTAATTTCCCATATTGTTTTCTTCAAAGAAAGACGAAAAATTATTAAGTTTCATTCACATGTATATATCATCTTTGAATTTGGACCACCCTCAATTTTGTCTGTCTTGTAATAGGTCAACCCTTTCCCAAACAAACCCGAACTTTGTCGTCTCTAGTAGGATGCACTTGAGAAAACATCGGCACAAAATGAGAAGATGCTAAAGATATAGGCCTAATTTACTCTTTTTCCCTCAATATTTTCTGTGCTCAATTTCCATATTCATAAGCATCCGATTTTGCGGTAACTGTCAAGTTTAACTAGTCTGAAATTCATTCCGTAATTTAGGAAGTCGCGTTTTAGATAATCCGCACACAATCGCAAGACTGGTCTATTCTTTTAGCCCAAACACCCCTATTAAAGCTGGAGGGTAACAGATGGTCTAATTGCAAGAAACGATTTTTTTTAAAAAAAATATTCAAAACGTTTGTGTTGGCCACCTCAGAATGGTTAATAATATGCGATTCAGACAGAGATTGAGCCGAAATTATAAGAGAGATAGCCGAATTTAGGGAGAATCCAAACCCAAATTCAACTCCGTTACAGATGCGGTTGGATTTATTTTTTAACTGTCACGCATGCGCATACAGCGCGGACAAAGGTTCAAACGAGATTCATACTTGAATTTCAATATGACGTCATCATGTATGCTGTGACGTCATGTAAGAAAGTCGCATGTCCTACTGGTTTTAACCTACTTTCGACATCGCGTCATGAATTTGGTATCAAATTGCGAAAATGAGTCGTTGCTTCAATAGTTTGTCGTAATCATTTAATCAGGTCATACATGTATAAAGCTTAAAAAGTGTACATCGTCGGTGTAAATGCAAAACATCGTATGTCGATTCTTGCGATTTTCAAAGTATAAAACTTGTGTGCCCAGTTTAGTCAATTCTCGCAGGTTTTGAGAAATTTTACCAATCAGTATCAATGATACATTATTTATGAACAGTGTGTCGAAATTTCAAGTAAAACATTTCAGTTTTGGTAAAGTTATTACACTTTTTTCACTCCCCTTTGAAATTTTCCAAAAACGAGATACGAGGTTTTGCATTTACAACGACGACATTTCGTTTGTTTTTGACAAATTTTGGGTCCAAATCTGGGAAATAGTAGCTTTAAATAGGACTGCAAAAATGATCTAGTTAGCCTATATATATGCATTGCACGAAAAATGAACAAAGTACCAAATGCAAAATGCATGTGTTCTTTAAAACTGAATTTGAATGATCGTTCACAATGTTTAATTGATGTCTACACATTTATCCGACCACGGACAAATTTATGGACCTGAACCCTTCTCCACGTGACAACTTTTAAACCGGTCCAAGTTCATGGAAGTTGTAGAATACAAAACGAATTTGAAAACAAAATCAGAGAGGTAGTAGGCCTAAGTAAACGTTTAGGAAAAATAGATATCAGCGTTTTCTTCTTGTAACTAGATGTTTTATAACACTTTCTCTCGGTTGGTATACATAGGAAACATGTTTTGTTTTGGAAAGGGTTAAACTGTATAATCAGCGGATTGTTTTCTGTGCCAAACGTGCAAATGTCATGCATGCACCTGCGTCGTTACTCCATCAAGTATAGTTCACTATAAATGACATGGCAGAGTATCCCTATCGACTAGCTAGAGATACTCTGCCAGGTCAGTTATCGTGAGTCATGCATGTTTGGGGAATATTTTGACAAAAAGCCTATCGAATAACAGTTTACAGTGGTTATTTCGACATTGGTTAACTCTTTCCAACACATTACCTTGGCTCTTCTTGACTCCTCACAAGATAATGACTTTGGAAAACATTGTTGAAAATGAAGAAATTGCTTGCGACAAGCAATTTCTTCATTTCCCACAATGTTTTCTACCGCGAAAGACCAAAAATCGTTAAATGTCATTCGCTTGGAATTGTCGTCTGCAATACAGTATCTTTGAATTTGGACCAGTATAATTTTATGTCGTCTTATGATTGGTTAACTCGAATTTTTACTGAATTTATCACCTTTAACCCTTTTCCAAACCGCAAAAAATGAACTGTTCCTATTCATAATTTGCAAATGATCACAAAATTGTTGTTGATAAGACGGGCTACTATAAAAGTTGGAGAGTGACTTGATCATTTTGCAAAAAAAAAAAAAAAAAAAATCGATTGTTATCTTAAAGTTTCCATGCTATCATTAATTTTCTAACCCTTTCCCAAACAAGACCCGGTTTTGACGTATAATGAAGACATTGGAAAAATTTATACAAAAGAAGTAAATGCTGATAATAGTCATTTTCTCCTTTAGCCTCAATATTTTCTATGTTATGTATTACACAAATTTCACCTTTATCAACACACATTTTTGTCGTTTGTATAATAGCGAACAATTTTCGCGCCAATTTGTGCTAAAAATAGATTTCTGATGGGAAAACCCCCAACAACGCTTGCCGGGTACCAGTCTAATATTTTGTTTATCGGTCATGAATCGGACAATTTTTTCGTAACAGTGTTAGCGAAAAATTATCATTTTCAAGCGAGATATTAGTCGATCGTAGATAATGCAGGCGGGAACTAAAACTACGAAACATTGCGCATATTCAACATGCAACATTGATTCCAGATACGGAGACAGACCAGAAATGACAAACGTTTTTTCTTGAGGTTCCTCAGCAGCTTAACCAGAAAAAACATCGAAAAGTGTGAAAGTAAAGTAGCTATGATCATGAAACTTCGCGGGTAGATAGATCTCACCAAGGAGAAGTGCAACGTACAAGGAGCGTAACTCTACCTTGCTTATTTTGTGAGTTATTGCCCTCTGTTGTAGTGGAAGCCTGTGGGGGTATCATGACAAATCACATTCAGCGACAAATTCTTGTTATTTCTAGATTAATCATTTCCCAAACAAGACCGGTTTTGTCGTCCCTTACAGAAAATTATTGAAAAAACATTGATGCAGAAGAAGAAAATGATGATCGATCAGATTAAAAAGACCTGCACAGCAGACAAAATGAGATTGAATAACTTCTTTGGATATTGATGATCATTTTACTTTTGCCTCGATATTTTCTCTGACATAAAACACTAAAAGTATTCACATCCGTTTTGTCGTCTGCAGACTTTTTTTCAATTTGGCCCAACATGACATTTTGTCGTTTTGGAAAGGGTAAGCGAGTAGCACGAGCGACACGACGAAGCTAAGGTAGGACCGTATGTGTAAACATTACTTGTCAAATGGTTATTTCATAGTTACCTATCTTAAAAAGTACACGACAGTGCAGCAACCTTCTCAACTCTGAATTATAATGTTTCTCAACAAATGATTACGGCAATCCAGCTCTTAGAACGTCATCTTCAGCAAGTTGAACGTGGAAAAACTTCGCGATGTTGACAGCCATATTTGTACGATAGAGGATTCCCAATCTATTTTTAGACCAGTGAGGCGTGACGATGACGTATTTGTTCAACGAAAAAAGCGAGTCCTATTATAGCAACTTCCAAACCGGATCAAGTCAATTTTTGGCCGTTTAGCAAAGGATTCAGAAACAAAGCGTGTGGAAATCGTGCATTGCTCGATTATCGTTATGAGAGAAATGACCACAAGATAAAGCCTTCTGACGTATTTCCTCTATGTTTGGACTTTGAAATGGCCACTTGAATCGAGGCTTCCTGGTTTAAGCAAACTTAGTAGTGGTCAGTGAATGTAAGATTTCTATATTTGGAAATAATGATGCAAATAAGTTAACCTTCCACGAATAAGAATCGGTTTTGCCGTCTCTTATAGAAAATGCTTGGGGAGACATGTTGATACATATAGCATTTTCTTCTCCTTTTGTTACAGTATTTTATGTTCTTTATTAAAACAAATATTGTATTTGTTTAACGCCCATTTTGTTATCTGCATTATTAGTTCTTAAGTTGACAAGGTTGACATTTGTAGTTTGGGAAGTGTTAAGCAACAAACCACAAAATCCCCTAATGTTCCATCAAGTATTAATTTAACCCATTACTGCACAGTGACGCCTTTTGACCCCCTCACAAGAAAAGGCTTGGGAAAACGTAGCGGAAAATGAAGAAATTGCTTCTGACAAGCAATTTCTTGATTTCCCACAATGTTTTCCAACCTTAAAGGGAATTATTTTTAAGATTTCATTGACTTGAAATTGTCGTCTGTTACACCTTTCAAATTGGAAAAGTCCAGATTTTTGTCGTCTGATAATGGATTAATACAATACAAACAATGTACCAAACCACAGTCATAAACTGTATAGTTTATTTTGGGGGATTAGGCTGTTCACCTCCAATCTTCAAGATTTAAGTTAAACGTTTTAATCCGCATGTATAAATCTGCCGTGTCTTCAAACAGAAATCTAAGCGAGAGACTAGTAGGAAGAGGCTCAAATTTATTATTCTTCAATTTGTGCCAATAAAAAGCCAAGAACAACCTCCGCTACTGGAAGACGATCTCGGAACCTCTCTGTCGCAAGGCCGACACTCTACCTCTCGACATCAGACACCGCGTGGTATTGTGGCAGTGTTTGTGAGAAAAAATCCAGGAATCTATGGTAAAGTGCTCCAGTCGTCGCAACAGCACCATAGCAGTTGAAATTGACGTTGAATCCCAATCAATAAAACAAACGATATTAAAACAGAAATTATATGAGTGTATGACATTACTCTTTTTCTACTTTTGACGTCCCTGACCAAGACAACATTGAAACGCACTGAAAGAAAAGTAGAAATTGTTGATCAACATCATTGGGGGAGTTAGATTTTTATCGAAAAATGTTGCATTTTCGCAAATTATGACAACTGCGATATAAATAGCAGCTCAATGAACATTTGAACTTTAAAAATAGTGCTAACTTTAATACGCGAAAAACAATTTATCAAATAGACAAAACCAATTTACGCGGATAAGGCTTATTACTGTTAACCTTTGAAGTTCGGGATTATGATAAATACTTTAATCTCAGTATAAACATGGACTGTCTGAATCAACTCTTTCCCAAACGCCAAGTTTTTAGTGTGGTCCAACTTGAAAGCTGTCGCAGACAACAAAACGGGTGTTGTCAAATATAGAATATGTGTATTAGATAGCACGGAAAATAGTGAGACAAACGGAGAAACTGCTGATTACCGGTATCAGCAGTTTTTTTTCTTTTGTCTTAATGTTTTCCCTAGTCATTCCTACTAGGCACGTCAAAGCATGGTCTTGTTGGGGCGGGGGGGGGGGGGGGGGGAAAGAATTAACCTTGTCATGAATACAAAATTATAGATTGGTCTTAACGTTGCCGTCAACATTGCGTTATCTTCCGATATAAGTGGCATCGCAGAATATGGAATGAGCAGATATACGAGGGTTGATTGGTAAGTAGTGAGCCTCTCATAGAAAGGGTCAAGCAAGGATGTCTATTTTCAGCCCCTATATTCTCTTGCTATATAATGGTGTGCAGCCGAAAACTGCTGTCATTTGGTCTGTTTATGTTGAAGAAGTAGCACTCTAAAGTAAACCGGGCAAGTGGCTTTTGCAAAATGGACAAGGTTGCTGAAAGAGCAGTGATTCAATATCTGTATAAAAAGGGTCTAACTTCGAAGGCCATCCATGCTGATATGGTTTCAACACTAGGGGATGATGCCCCTTCGTATACTACAGTAAAGAGATGGGTAGGGGAGTTCAAGCGTGGTAGGCAGAGTCTTGAGGACGACGTTCGCCCTGGAAGGCCTGTCACCGGCAACACCAGAAATGGTCAATAAAGTTAAGACTGACAGGCGGGTTACAGAGAGATATAATGGAAGCACCCTGGCTCACCCCAACCAAAAAAAGGCAAAGGCTGTCCCATCAGCAGGAAAGGTTTTGGCTTCGGTTTTCTGGGATGCTGATGACATCTTGATGGTAGATTATCTACAAAAGGGCCAAAAAATTAATGGACAGTATCATGCATCACTTTTAAGGCAACTAAGAGAAGCCATTAAGCCCAAACGCCGTGGAAAACTCAGCAAAGGTGTACTGTTCCACTAGGAAAATGCTCCTGTTCACAAATTTGCCATTGCCATGGCTGCCATCAATGACTGCGGGTTTGAACTAGTAGAACACTCGCCTTATTCATCTGATCTTGCTCCATTAGACTTTCACCTTTTTCCACAATTGAAAAGAGCTGCTGGTACCCACTTTCAGTCAAATGATGACGTCATACATGCAGTGGAGGTCTTTCTGAACGATCAGGAGAAGGAATTATACAAAAGTGGCATTGAGGCCTTAAAGTGACATTTGACATTTATTTTTTCATATTTTTCTTTTATTTGTATCTGAAAGAGCGTATTTTCTTATGGAAATTCTGAAAAATTCAAGCCAAAATATTGCACCGTTTACGAGAAATATATATTTTTTTGCTAGAATTAAACAAATTGTTGTGGACAACAGTTCAAATTTATACTGAATTTGTCATTTCTGTCTCAACTTTAAAGGCGTAGTTTTGGCTAATAAATAACAACTTTAAAAAACTGAAAGCATTTCTACGCATTAGAATAACCAATTTTTACATCAAGACATACTTTTAAAAAATGAAATCGGAATGAAATGTCCCTTTGAACATCGCTGGCAAAAGTGTATAGACAGAGAAGGAGATTATGTTGAAAAGTAAAATCGTTTGACAGTTACAATTCAAACCTTTCTGTGTGAGGCTCACTACTTATCAATCAACCCTCGTAGTTTTCAACCCATTTCCAAACTGTGACGCCTTTTTACGCTGCATAAAGTTAATGCGTTGGAAAATATTGTGGAAAATGAAGAACTTGCATGTTCTTCATTTCCAACAATGCTTTCTATCGAAAAAGACGAAAATTGCAAAATTTGACGAAATTCTCTTGAAATCGTCATAATTTTATTATGTAAGTAACATCTTTGAATTTGGACGAGTCTATTATTTTGGTGTCTGGTACTGGGTTGACTCTCTTGGAGATGATTGTAAAATAATCTTTTCACATGCCGATAGGTTATCATAATTAAAGGGGGAATGGCACTTAAAATCATGCAAATTTTCCAAGAAATGCGTACAAAATAAATATGTATTAAGAAAATATGGCCTTTAAATTGCATCTATGCCAAATCTTAGCTTTCTATCTTGTGTATTGGCTAGGATGTCGACGGATTTAAAACCCCATATGTTCCATTATTGTAAATATTATCCCTGGGACAACAAATCATGGGGTTTTAAATCCGTCGACATCTAAGCCAATACACAAGGTAGAAAGCTCATATTTGGCATATATGCAATTTAAAGACCATATCTTAATAATAACCCTATATTTATTTTTTTGTACGAAGTTCTCGGAAAATTTGCAAGATGTTAAGTGTTATTCTGCCTTTAATTATCAAAAAGCTAGTGTTTTTTTAGAGAAAATTTCGGCATTCAAATGCATTAGACCTACAAAACAACAACAACAACAACAACAACAACAACAACAGAAATAAATAATAATAATAATAATAATAATAATAATAATAATAATAATAATAATAATAATAATAATAATAATAATAATAATAATAATAATAATAATAATAATAACAACAACAACAACAACAACAACAACAACAACAACAACAACAATGTAGTCTAGTCACGATATTATGGCACAAGTTTTCAAATTTCACATATTGTAACAATTGAAAAAACATTCACAATACAATTTTGCGCGCATGACTTCGAAACTTGCAAATTTTAGATTAATGCAAGATTCGAGCTATTGCATGCAAAATTACAGTAGTTTTGAATTCAGTATTTTGTGGTTTACATTGGCGACTTTCGTAAATATGCGCTATCATATCGTGGCCGCACTATACGCTGGCCGTATTTTAAATTCTTGCACCTCTGACCTTTTGGCAGAGAACAACAACATTCCACAAGCTAAATACTTTTAATGTTACACTATATCAATCCTTTCCCAAATAAGACATGAGTTTTATGGCCAAAATAGAAAATACATGGCAAATATTGAGGCAAAAGAAGAAAATGCTGATAACCAGCATTTTCTCCTTTTGCCTCAATATTTTCTGGGCTTTATTTTACACAAACTCCTCCTTTGTCAACATAAATTTTATCATTTGTCCCAGCTTTTAAATCAAACCATTCCTATAATTGGCTGTTTGGAAAAGGGTTAATACATAAATGTCACATATTTCTGGTCCTATTTTCTGGCAGGATGTGCACAATCTTACACTTATGATGATTGATATCAGTTGAAAGTCACAAGTAAAAGAGGATAATAAAGAATTTTAAGTTTGAAAAAAGGGAAGCCATAGCAAAGAGGATCATTGCATGCGTTAAAATCCGTGTAAGATATTCCATCCATCATTATAAACCAGACGCAACATCAAGCATCATCCCTTGAAACAGAAATTGACGAGGGATACCCTTGTCAATTTTCGTTGTATAGGGCGTCGCCTTTTAAAAGTTGCACCGAGGTGTTTGGTATCTAGATCTAATGATGGATGGAATACCTTAAACATCTTCGTATAGGCCTACAGTCCCCGAAATGAACACAAATTGAATGGGGAAAAACTCTACAGGATGACGATGTATAAATCACAGATCACTTCTATAGGCGGTAGATCGCGGTCATCGTACGATCCTCGCGTTTTTATGGAAATAGACATTCATAAGATTCGTTTCTGTGGCGAATCCAGGATTTCTGTGAGGGGGTTCGAATATACAAATAGATGGGTTCTTTTTCCTACAATTATGCAATTTTGACTGAATTTCTCAATCTGCGTGAAAATGTAGTAATCAATTCACGTTTGAACCCCGAACCCCTCTGGATCCGCCACTGCGTTTGCGCCCAACACTCGTTTCTGTGAAGAAGCCGCAATATTTCTTCTCCTCAAACTTTAGAACTTGTGCTTAATACTCTATACAGCAACAGCATACGGATGTTTAAAACAATTTTGTTGTCAAGATATTCCATTAGCCCTTACCCACTCCGATCCCGTTGACAATTTGATTTTCAATGAGCACCAACGGCAAATAAATTGATGAATTCTACAATTAATACTAATTTTCTCTTATTCACAGCTGTGTATGTCACATCTTTCTGTTAACCAATTTCCAAACGACATATTTCTTGATTGGTTCCAATTCAATTATGGTTCAGACAAAACAATGACTATACCAAGACGGAAATGTGTATGATATGGCATGGGCATAATTGTGAAAGATATAGAAAATGTTCTTTATTAATATTTTATTTCTTTCGTCACAGTTATTATCCAAATCAAACTATATTTAGGACGCAAAAACAGGGCTAGTGTAAGAAACTGTTTTAAATATAAATGGGAAGGCGGTCATTCACCCCTCTTTAAAACGAAAGAGAATACAGGTTAGCTATCGGGAGAATAATATAGGTTAATTAACGACATAGTCCTTATATAGAAAGATGTTCTCTCATATACTATGAAGAGATAATGGTCTTTTTTACACTTTTCCCCGACTACAAAACTGGTTAAGCCCTTTATAAAAACAATGACAATGGCAACATTTAATTCAGGAAAGCGGGCCACCGACCCAAAACATAATTTACACACAATTTCATACATACAATATAGAGAAAGGACAAAACTTCGAACTGTCCAAATTAAAAAATAAATAAATAAATAAAAAATAAAATAAAATAAAAATAAATAAATAAATAAACCATTTTAATAACAAGACCCGGTTTTGACGTTTCTGATGGAAAAGGCTTACAAAAACATCGACATTGATATTGTCGTATGCAGCAACTTTCAATCAGCTTTCAAATTCGACTCGCCTGTAATTTGGAATGATCCCGGTGGAGATTGTGCCTCAATAGCAGTTGGGTCATCTTCGCAAGCCAAGGTTGACATCTACGACGTAACGTCGTTTCTGTATTCACCCTTGGCGTATTTAGTCCGATTTTCTTTGTCTCCTGGAGAGCGTTTTCATTGGTTCCAGCGAGGTCTCACTGGAACCAATCAGATTGTCGACTGATACATTTGTTATGAGTAACCA
Source organism: Fragum sueziense (assembly GCA_963680895.1). Classification (NCBI taxonomy): domain Eukaryota; kingdom Metazoa; phylum Mollusca; class Bivalvia; order Cardiida; family Cardiidae; genus Fragum; species Fragum sueziense. The sequence goes on from OY804599.1 coordinate 31,637,730, forward strand.
ATTCATGACAACGGGTGGGAAAAAAGCATTGCATTTGCAACTCAAAAACGCGAAGATTGGCAATTTTTCCTAAGAATTTCACTGCAATAGACAGGAAATTCCTATCTTTAATCGACGAATGATCATACTTTCGATTATTCGACCAAAAAAGCAGTTAACTTTTACCTAATCCGCATGACATATGACGCGAAAGATAGGCTAACGCGCGTTAATGACGTCATCAATAATGGACGTAAACAACCAGCAGAACAACCGCTATGCGGCGCTTCGCGATTTAAAGAAAATCGGACTAAATCCGCCAAGGATGAATACAAACGCAGGTGGGTTCAACCTTGGCTAGCGAAGATGTAGTTGGATTGGATTGATTGGAGTTTTACGTCCCACTCAACAGCTAAGGTCATATGGAGACAGGACCTCCGTTTAGAGTCTCATCCGAAAGACTAGCGAGGCGGGGGATCGAACCAGCGACCCCTGTGTTTCAAGTCCAGCGCGTTACCACTGCCTATATCCACCACTCAATAGCAGTTGAAAACGGAGTAAACCCCCAATAAACCAAACTTTCAGCCTCGATACATGTATAATCTGGTCTATATCATTCACAAAACCTGTATTTAATATCAAAAATAAATTTTATGTGTGCAGCAGCTTTCATATTGGGCTAGTATAATATTGTGTTGTTGGGAAAGGGTTAAAGTGTCGATTATCGTCAACGCTGAACAACAAGAATTATCAAAGGGAAATAACTTCGCCATTATTTGTATTGGCTACGATTGCACCCCTTAGTCAGAGCGTAATGTGCGTAATCGCAGAATTCAAGTTTCAATAATTTTGAGGTTTAACCTAATACAAAATGGCAAATGTTTAGACTGTTCCAAATTCAAAGACCTTGCAGTCGATCATTGCATAGTACGGAATTAATTTGTACAATATTTTCCATTTTTTTTTAATCGTATGTGGTGTCAAAAGTCGCCCAAATCTGATTCAAAGCAGATCTTTATCGTTGATGAATCACGGTTATGTAGGTCTATACTGAAAACTAAACATCAGATTTTAATCAGAAAGCGGCATTATGTTGTAAGTGGTTAATTAATAAATCGTGCAACAGTCACGTATCTCAAGCTTTAATGAACAGGGACGGGGGGGGGGGGGTGCTAGGGGATCCAAGTCCTCAAAGTTGACCAGAAATACCAGAAATTTTTCTCATTTTACAATGTAGATTTTTGGAAAATCCAATTTAGCCCCTACAATATTTTCACATTGGCCCGGACAAGAGCCTTCAACACACCCAAAATAAATTGCTTCCTACGGGCCTGAATCTACTCGTGGATGCACGCATCCAATCAAGTCAATTCTCATACTGCGAACAAATACATATTCTGTTGGAGAAATGACTACGCATGTAGGCATCACGGGCGGGTCGATGCGGGCTATTACGGATAATACCGGGTCGAAGTTTCCATCGGTGACCTGTAGAAAATGAAAACTGCAACAAATAAGACATTTTCGCAAGCCAAGGGTTCTACCTCCACTTTGTTCCGTAAGGAACGAAGTGGAGGTAGAACCCTTGGCTTGCGAAGATGCAAATAAGAGGGGAAAACACATTGTAAAATTCTTCATTTGATCCAAAATCATATATTGTAGATATTGTAGATTTGAATCGTCTCGAGAAGAAAATTCCAATGGGCATCGACATTATATATTTTGATTAACAAGAAATGCTACTATGCATCGAAAAAAGGCATTAACCACTTTTATGCAGGCTTACTAGATCTGTTTCTTCGAATAAACTTAAACTTTCAATTAACTTTCTTTCAGTGTTACATGGTTACATAACGAAGCGCTCTTACACACGTGCGTTCCTGGTTTCAATTTGTACATGCAAGAGCTCGGAAATACTCTTCCATTTTGTTGTGTAGGCTATAACAGCTTCCAAATTGAACCAGACCCAAAAAAGTCGTTTTTGAAAGGAAAACACCTTTGAATCCTACAATATTCTTTAGTCCAGTCGCGAAATTAGGACACATGTTTACCAAGTTTACATGTTTAAACAATGGAAAATCGTCCTTAATTTCTAATACAATTTTACATGCGCTGGTTCGGAACTTGCGTATGACACACCTACAAGATTCGATCCATCATATGCCAAATTACAGAAGTTTAGTTTTCGATATAGTGTTGTTTAAATGGGTATTTTTCATAAACATATTTCACAATATCGTGACCGAATTATACTCACGTCAAAAGTTGAATGTATTGTAGAACAGTCCGGATCAATGCTCGTTTCCACAGTGTACTTAGTAACCCAGCCTTGTCTTGATTCGTCCCCACGTGTCACGATCCCCGTAAATATAAACGGGACAGAGGTCAGGTTGATCTGAAAGTAAAACAATCCAAGTAAAGGCGGCCATACGTTAACCCTTTTACAAAGAAGACCTGGTTTTGACGTCCCTAATAGAAACGACTTGGGAAAACATTGAGAAAAAAGAAGAAACTGCTGATAACCAGCAGTTTCTCCTTTTTGTTTCAATATTTTCTCAATATAGCTATTTTTACACAAATTATATCTTTAACAACACCAATAATGAATATTGTCATCTGCAGTAGTTTTGGGTTTAATTCACTATAGTGATATACCGTCAAACTTGGTCGTAAGATCGTTGATAATACGGCCCCGTAGGTCACGACCCCGTGTACGAAAATATTCTGCATTTATCACCTTTGCAAGCCAGGGGTGACATCTACGACGTAACGCCTGTGAATACAAATGTAGATTGGTTCAACCTTGCCTAGCGAAGATGCCTTTTTTTTTTACGTGCTCCGGCAGTGATGTAGACACGAGACTGTAAATTTTGTACTATTTTGAATTCTAGTCTACAACGACAATATGCAGAATTTGTAGTTTTTATTTTTCCAAAAGAGAAACTTTGCTAGATCTAGGAAACACAATGTTGATATATATAAGCTTATTTTTCCCTGATTGTCTCATATCATTACAACACATGCACTTAAAGACACTTCCAACGCAACACTTACATTTTTCACCATAACTAAATAAATAATGCAGTATATTTTATGATATTTTCAGCAAATATAAGCCAAATACGTTACGAGTTTTCTGTAAGTTTCATCAAAATCAACTGATCCGAACATAAAGAATATTTAAATTTTTCACTAAGACTCAAATATGAAAAGACACAAAACCCAAGGCAATTGCAGAATTCAGTAGAATCAAAGCAGCGTCACAAAATCATGCTCAAATCTCATATCACTGCTTCATAAGATTTGATAACATGCTTTCAAGTGCGAAGCAATACTAGAACTCAGTTGCACCTACTAGTATTTTGTTTAAGAAATAATGTTTTGTACTTGTCAGCATTGCACAAAATCATTGTATTTGTTACCAGACATTAGTTTTTCGCCCCTTTGATTCATGAAATTTTCTACAACTGGAACAGGAACTTAAGGGGGGGGGGGGGGGGGGGTCGAGTCAAGAATGATCCGCAAAGATTCATCATCAATTTTGCTTTATCAATGAGAAGGGGGTGTCTTCGTGTCATTTAGGTCCATGGCGGACACACAGAATGTTAGCAGAATGTCATAAACTTTACTGCTGTTTTAACAACATGAATTTACGTTACAGCTTTTTGGCGACTTTTTGTTTTCTAGTCATATTATATAAACTGCAAATTTAAACATTTCTACTCAATGTTTCTTAATGAAAATTACAGATATAATGCAATTGTGAATGAATTAGATTTGTTGAAAATTTTATGAAAATGTTTTTTTAAATAAATGTTATTACCAAAAAGGTAAGTGTTGCGTTAGAAGTGTCTTTAAGTGTACAATCTTATTATAAAACTTAACATTTTGTATCACATATGAATTGGGTCCAGTTAACAAACTTTTATCGAAAGGGAAAAGATTACTGTCTTTATAATCTAAATAATATTGACTGTTCCAAAATAATATTTCAAATGTAAATTTTAATATCCTAAATGTAACACCCCTCGGACGAAGCCACATTGGACACCCCACATGCCCTTAACTGAAAACGAGGTAATTGCTTCATCATTGTCCACCATGTTTTCTCTATAAAAAGATCAAGAAATATGAAGTTCTATTCAATTTGAAATTGTCGGCTGTAACGCCCTTTGGACAAGTCTAAATTTTATCGTCTGGTAATGGGTTAAGTGGTACAACATACCATAAGTTGAGGAGCTGTGTCACCACTTTCTGGCATCCATCCACTCGACGATAGTAACATCACGTCGTCCGCTATAGACGAGCCCACATTACTTGAAGCATACACGTCAATGCAGCCATAATCACCACAGTAGTTGAAATATGCCACATTACAGCTACCGTCTGACAGGGAAAAATCAAGTCATTAAAAACATGAAACACTGTTGCAAAAGCCTACATGAATTCATTTTGTACAAAGACGTGGCCAGTGATCTACCGATACCAATGTCAAGGCGGGAAATCAGGAGACATAACAATTTCTGACAGTTTTCTATACTTATTAGCTCACCTGAGCACGAAGTGCTCAATGTGAATTATTGTGGTCGCTTTTTGTCCGCAGTCCGTCTGTCTGTCCGTCTGTCTGTCCGTTCGTCCACAATTTGGTGTTTACACTCTAGCATCCACAACAGTCAGCCAATCTTGATTAAACTTGGCTAAAACAAGAAGGATTAAAAGTTCTTGGGCAAGTTCGATCATGGGCCTGATCGGACCAGAAAGTGCGAAGCTGTCTGCACTTGGATGTTGAAAAATGCTGTTTTAATAACATTGTTTACACTCTAGTATCTACAATCATTGATCAATCAAGACAAAACTTAGACACAATATTAAGGACCATAAGATCTCAGGCAAATTTAATTTTCAGTCTGATCTGACCAGGAAGTCGAGAGTTATGTGCCCTTGGATGTGACAAATTTGTCGTTTTCGACCTTGTTTACGCCCTAGAATATACAATTAATGACCAATCAAGACAAAACTTCGACACAATGTTGGAGACTATAAGATCTTGGATGAGTTCAATTTTGGGGTCTGATCGGACAAGAAAGTCATGAGTTATTTGCCATTGAATTTAACAAAATTGCCGTTTTCGACTATTTTGACTGTTTATTCTCTAGCATCTACAATTATTGACCAATCATGATGAAACTTTTAATCCAATTTTGATTTACCACAAGATCTCATATGAGTTCGATTTTCGGTCTGATTAGATAAGAAAGTCGAGAGTTATTTGCCCTTGACTTTGACAAAATGGCCGTTTTCGACAGTTTTAACCTTGTTTGCCCTCTATAATCTACAATTATTAACCATTCAAGACAAAACTGGGACACAATACTGGTGACTCTAAGATCTCAGATGATTTTCTGATTTTCAGATTGATAGGATTAAAAAGTCGTGAGTTATATGCCCTTGAATTTGACAAAATTGCCATTTTTGACCGTTTTCGACTTTGTTTACACTTTGCTGCTACAATTACAGACCAATCGAGACAAAACTTGGACACAATGCTGGTGATTATAAGACCTTGCAATTTACTCCAATCGGATGAGAAAGTTGTCAGTTAAGCGGCCTTGAATTTGACAAAATTGCCGTTTCGACTCTAACAACCACAAATATCGAACAATCAATACGAAATTTGGACATGATGTTGATAACAATAAGATCTTGGATGAGTGAATTTCAGCATAATCAGTATAGAATTTCCTCAGTTATCTACCCTTCAAATTTTATTCTAACTACCACAAATAGTCACTGATAAAAACAAAATCTGACACAATGTTGCTGAACATAAGTTCGTTTTCAGTCTTAAAGTCGCAAATATTAATTGATTCGAACAAAACTGTGACCCATTTTATTCGGTTCAGGTGAGCGATATAGGACCATCATAGTCCTCTTGTTATTTAAAATACACGATCAATTTGAATATAGTTTAAAAAGCAGAGACGGTGGAAAACAGTTAGGAATTTGCTCGAAGTAGTAGATCGTTTTTTTAATCAGCTGATTAAAAAAGTTATCCCACGATCAAGTTTAATTTAACTTGGTCGTCCATAACTTTTCAATCAGCAGAATATACCACATCCCGCATTTCTGACGCTTTTCTGCCTTCCCTGCCTCAAATCATTTTCATTTCGCTCACATATTAACCGAATAATTGAAGATTTTCTGCAGTTGATGTGTAAAGTTGTTGCCCACCGTTCAGTAACAAGCAGGGAAAGGTGGGCGGCGGGAAAAGGTTTCTTACTTACGGAATTTCTCACAAACGTAAGATGACCTGTTAGGGACACATCGTTGGCCTGGTCCGCATGGTTTATTCGCACAAGGATCGTTTTTCATCACCTTTAACATAAATGTCAGTTTTCTTTAAGTAATAATGATAAAGATATAGAGAAAAATGGCGTACCCACATTTACTGTGCATACCTAATTATAAACGTCTTCGCACACAAGAACGTCACGTAACAGCAGCAAAATTAATGTCGACACAAGGATGCCAACAAGTTCCGTATTTTTTTAAAGAGACATAATTTTACTTCAATTTTTATCTGGAATAAAAAAACCCATATTTTCTTATAAAAATCTGAACATTTTAAGCCAAAGTAATGCGTCATTCAGCAGAGATATATAATAAATCGATGTATACAGTAGTTCAGATTTTTATGGCATTTGTCATTTCTGTCTCAACTTTATAGGCATGTTTTTCGCTCATCAGCAACAAATTAAAGAACTGATAGCATTTATACGCATTAGAATAAGCAATATTGATATCAAGACATATTTAAATAAATGAAATGAATGCGATGTCTCTTTAAAATTAATTCTCCAAAGGAAATCTGTTGTTTTACCATAATTAGATCCATTTTTTATATGTACCTAATGCATATAATCATAATGTGGTGGAAATATTATGTTTTACACCCACAGAGAAGTAACATTTGGGAAAGCGCACATTTTACCGAAACAGTTGCTTCGATGCCATTGCATGAGATCTGTATTTATACACTTGAAAATGATAGTTTAAAACATGCAGCGTTTAATTAACCAGGAGCGCAATAAACGTGCAAGTGACAATATTTTGCTGATGAAAAATACGGACAGACAGACAATTACCTCAGACAGTTACCTGTTTCCAGTCATCCATAGCCATGGGGACCACATCCTTTGCTGTATATTCGCCGTATGACAGCTGTTGACCAGATCGCAGATAGGCGCATCTTTTAACAATGACGTCGTAGTTTACCCCTATACAATCCGTAACTCTCAAACAAGACGTGGCACACACTTCAAAACTCTCAAATAAGAAAAACAGGAGCTGTCCGTCGAAGTATTTATTTAGATTGTCAGCGGATACTTTCAGTAGGCCTACGTTAGAAGAACTGGCTCCGAGTCCAACCGCGAAAACAATGCATGTCATGTATAATGTTAAGCAAAGCAATTTCTTTGCAATCACCTTGTTCTTGTTCATGATAATGTTATGCTTAATTTAAAACCCGTTCCCAAATTAAGAATGAATAGTTGTCCTAAAATAGTTTTTTTAAAACATCGAGAGAAAAAAATGCTGATCATCAGTTTGGCACACGTAAAACATTGAGACAAATGAAGAAAATGCCGACTAATCAACCATTTAGTCCATTGTCTCCATATTTTAAGTACTATATTAGATCTGTACGCAAGTATTAATCATAATAACACCCATTTTGTTGTCTGCAGCCAAGTATTGTAATGTCATGTAATGTAATGTATTAAATTTTTAATACCGTTTCATGGCTTAGGATTAGGATAAATGTTGGGAACTAAAAAGTGAAAAGACTCAAAGTTTTCTTTTTCAAATCCAATTTTCACGCGCTCACATTGTCTCGAACCTTTAACGAAACAACAAATTGAAAGCCAAGTCCAAGTTTAAAAGACCGCTCGGCGAAAAGATGGTGATCATCAGCATTTCTTACATTTCTGCAATGTATTCTAAATCTACTTTAAATTTCGATATCACTTATTGTCGACATTTAGGTCCAAACTGTTTTGATTGACACAACCGTTTTCATTACAAAAGCTAGTGATTTTGCTCATCATCCGTAGTTTTTAACCATTTCCCAAACAACAAAAATTTGGGGTGATCCACTACAAAAACTGCAACAAATGACAAAATGGGTGTAATTAAAGATAAGATTTGTGTAAAATATGACACAGAAAATATTGAGACAAAGGGAGAGACAAAAGGAGAAATTGCTGGTTATCAGCAGTTTCTTCTTTTGTTTCAATGTTTTCCAAGCCTTTTCTAACAGAGACGTCAAAACGAAGTCTTTTTTGTGAAAGGGTTAATCATTTTTTAAAAGCCTTTCCCAAGGAATTCCTGGTTTTAAAAACATATTTGGGAAACGATTATAAAAGCATGTACTATGAAAAAATGAAAGTGATAAAAATCAGAATTCTCTCCTTTTATATCAATGCTCTCTGTATGGATTAAATCAACGTTTCTTCTTATTTAGATTCATCAACCATTTGCAGAGGTTTTCATTTTGGAGAAAAATCTCCTCATCTTGGGAAAAGGATTTATGAACTTGGAGACAATTTTTCAAACAAGGCTTACTTTTACCACCTCGGACGAAATAGTTTTGAAAAGCGTTGTCCAAAAAGAAAAAAATCGTTAACCAGCATGTTCTCTATTTTTTTCAATACTTCAACAAATTCTGTAATTTAGGTCTGGTGTGAAAAATTTTGTTCCTAGGACCACATTCATTTTCTTACCTACAACGCCTTTAGAATTGGACCGGTCAAAAATTATTTCGTTCTGAAAATGGGATTAATGGTTTCAACAGTGGGAAGCGGTGTATCGTATCTAAGAACTAATTGATTTGCAGTGAATATTTTATATGCAAACCTGTCTCAAATCCATTTGCAAGGTCCTAAATAAGCACCTTAGGAACTCAGTGCTAATGAAAATTGCATATGAAAATTGCATAAACAACAAGTCATCTATCTGTCTCTTCTTGAACTATACCCCTTAATGAACCGGGTTTAACCCTTCACTAAACAGCAAAATATTA